>BMAV01013831.1:45244-56194 GCA_019973955.1 Trichonephila inaurata madagascariensis | reverse complement strand
AATGCTTATTGAAAATTCCTTAAAAAATGTATAAATTCTGAGATAAATTATTTTTTTTAAAAACATAAGCATTGTTTTGATTCAAAAGTGCATAAATAAAATAATTTGTTACATGTACTATTAGCAATAGGTAAAAAAAAATTCAAAGCGCTAGGCACAATAGAAAAAAAAACCCTTAGCATTTTAAATGAATTCAAACTAGTCATTTTATCTTTCTGAGATAAGTAAGTTTAAAATTTTGATTTGTGCCATAAGGATGTGAATAAAAAAGAACGTAAAAGCTATCATAATTCTGGGTTTTTAAATTTAGAGCTTTCAAATTTTGTGAGGTTATAGAAAAGTATATAAAGAATAATTCAGGCTAAAAAAATTAGATTTGATTTTTTGACTGATTTTTGTCAATTGAATTGTACTGTGTCCCCTTAAAATTAGACCCTCTAAATTTTTACAGACTTCGAATCAAAGAAGAAAACATAAGTATGAGTTTTGTTTTCGTTAGCATTTTTCGCCAGAAGACTGCATTTAATTATGATAGATATTCGAACGCTTAAATCCTATCTCAAGTAATTACATTATAGGTCCAAAATGAATACACTGGTAGGTACTGATTTTGATGCTTACAATTTGAAGCAGAATCATTTTATTTACTCTTCACTTTTTCACTTCGCCTACTTTTCTATGAAATGCTGAAAAAATTTCGAAGTGATTCCGTAACGTAAGTGAATGCTTCTTTAACCCTTTATCTACCGACTCACGCGGTACTTATAAGTACCACTCACTTTAAAATAACATAGAATAACCAATTTTACGAATATTCCGACAATACTTAGCAGGAATATTCTTTTAAATCCACTTTTCCAAGATATATGGCAGCACGGGTTCTATGATGAGAATTTTAGTGGGAAAAGCGAATAGTTTTAAAGCAGAAATTGCGTTTTTAGGGGATTGCCAAGATTGTTATTTTTGTACCGAAAAAATAGTTAATGTTAAAAGATAAGTGTCTTATTTTTTTGTATGTTAATGAAAACCTTAGAAAACGATTTGACTATTTATTAAAAGTGAACAGTGTTTATAATTAATTTTACAGTTGAATATCTTTAATTAGTTAATTAGCTATAACTAACTAAATTTCCCAAAGTTGAGTATTTTGTTCATGCATATCCCTTAATTTTCAATGTAGTGATCCAAAAAAAAAATATTGCATGAAAAAAACTGCAGTAAATTATAATGCGGTAGATAAAGGATTAAATCGAATTATAAAGTGACACGAGGGCTTTTGACGAAGGACCTCGTAATTTTGAATCTTGGTTAAGTGACGAGGACGACACCTAAGCTATCGCGACCCATCTCATAACTACCCCACTACAGCAACTGGAGGACGTTTGATCCTCGGCAGACTTAATGTACGTCAACCCATCTACACGACGGGTCTTTGTCACTAGGGCTCGAACTCATAACACACCAACCATGAACTCCTGATCATGATCACTAAGCCACCACGCTCGCTGAACATGTTAAAATAAACACTTTTAAATATTCAACAATGTTTAGGAATACATATATAATCATGATATGAGCCATTTTGCCTTGCTTCGTAACATAATTAGTTAAAGTTTCTGATAAATTTTACATTTGAATTGAAATTGACTTTTCTATGCTGTCACTTTATCCATTTCTGTTTGGTCTTAACTTTTTCTTCATTAATCTGAATTTTGATCATTGCTTTTAATTTTATTGCGTGCTAAAATCCTTCCCTCTTTCTCTATCATTAATATGTACATATTTGTCATAATTTTCAAAAGAAAAGTACATATTATGTATCTCTTCTCTCCTTTACAGTTTTATCTAAGAAAATAATAATCAATCATTACACGAAAAAGAAAAATTTATAGAAACCGTGTTAAGATACTTTAAACAGGATTCCATGAAAGCAAAAAAGAGAGAGAGGAACAGAGAGAAAGTAAACTAAACTGCAACTTTCAAGCACAAATTATTCTGAAATGCAGTCAAAGCGAAAAAACAACAACACCAGCGTTAAAGAAAATGACTTTATTGTCAAAAAAACACAAATCAACGGAAGAAAGTACATAAATGTTTTTGAAAGAGCTGGAAAGAAAAGTCGAATGGAAACCACAAATACGAAACGCACAAGAACTGGAGTGGAAAAATGCATTCCTTAAAGTAATTTTTAACAAATGTTTCTTTAAGTATTAGATGCATTAGAGCGTTACTTGAGATTATTTTTTCCGAGAAAATAAAAGAAACTGCGTAAAAGTTAAATTCAAAAACACCAAGCTCTTTTTTTTTCCCCCTTTTTTCAAAATTTTAGCTCAATATATTTATTTAGACATCAAATGATAGAAAACTTTTATCAAGCATTCCTTTTCTTAGATTTTCCATATATTTCTATTTATTTGTTTTGTTAAGTTTGTTACATATTAGTTTAATGGAAGACATATTTATAAGCAACGGCATTGCTATATCAGGGCTATAGAAATAAAACATTAACCTAGAAATGTGTTATCATGTATTCAGAAAAGATGGTGTTTTTGTGGTATTCAGTTCTCAAAATATTAAAAAGAAGATTTTATCAGGGTAAGTCCTTAAGAAATCCGACTACTTGCGACAACTTTTTTTAAAAAAATGGAGATGTCGAAATTTTTTTGTAGTTTTTAGATTTATTCGGTATATTTTAAAGAAAAAATCCTAAAATTGAAAACAGGAAAACATTTATTATTATTAAAATGGGGAAAAAATTGGTGAAATGTACAAAAAATTACATAAACGTAGCCCGCTTTGTACAAAAAGTTTATGAACAAATTATCAATGTTTTAATTTTGACGTGTTACTTTGTTATTCATGTTTGAAATGACCTTCAGGATAAAAGATATTTTAATTTTTACAAAAATCAGAGCACTTTATCTTAGCTATTACATGAAATTGCTTAAAAAACAGTGATTATATTCCCATAAAAAACTGCAAATTTTGAAATAAAACAGTGATCGATAAATCTGAAGGTTAAAACAATTTTACTATTACCCAGAACGTACGCAAACAATTTAAATTAATTATTCTTAAAACTTTTTGAGCAATCACTGTTCCCGTTTGAGATTTTTGAAAAAAAAAAAACACATTTCGAGTAAAACGCATTTTAAAGTTTGACATCTTGTGTAACGTTATGCCATCTGTTTTCGCTAAAACTTCTGTAGTTTTTGTTCTAGTGAATGGAAAATAAAAACCTTGATAGTTTTACAAAGCTAATAAGATGGTCTATAAAATAAAATCATAAAAAAACTGTCAATTTTTGAAAAATGCATGATTTTAAGGTAGTCGGATACCTTAAGTAAGTCACAAATGCATATGGCAGGATTTAAAGTAGTAACAAATATCTCCAGATAATAGCGATAGATAATAGCCGCATACAGCTTTATCAGATTCAATTCATATTGAGTAGGTAGTGTTTACACGAACACATGATGCAGTTTCAAAAATGGTGATGATGCTGAATCATTGTACAATAGAAGAGCAGCATGCTGTGAGCCGATTTTTGTTGGTGAAAGGACTTGAATAAAAAATATCCACAAAGAAATGTTACCTGTGTTTGTGGAGAGAAGTGTTTATCACGAAAGCAGTGAGCAAATAGGTGAAGAAGTTTTGCAAGGCCGTTCCAAAATTCTTTACCAATATCGAAGCGACAGTCCAGTTTTTATTGAGACAAAATCAACTTGGCAACAGGTGGGCGAATTGATACGGACTGATCGAAGAGTGATAATTGATTGCATCGAGACGGCAATAAGATGTTTCATGGTTTGCCACATGGCATAATGCAGGATCGTTTGAATTTCCGAAATGTGTGCATACGTCGAATCTCCCAGCCACGGGTCGAGTAACAACACACACAAAATCTAATGGGCATTTGCTTTCATCTGTTTGGTCCACAGAAATAGCATCTTGAACGCAAACAATTTGCAGATGACGACCACCTACTGTGGATGAGACAGCAACCTAAAAAATTTTATGCAGCTGGAATTGGAGCTCTAATAAAACTATGGGATAGGTGCATCACACACACACACACACACACAGCGTTTCTGGAGATCATGTGGAAAAATAAAAAAAAAATTTCTAAGTGATTATCATGTTAAATTATTTGTGTTACCTTTTGTGACTTACTTAATGACTTTTCCTCATCCTATGTTTTCAGTACAATTGCTAGCTTCTTAAAGAAATAATCTTTTACTTAGATATTTATTAATATTTGTCACTTAATAATCATGCATTTAACTACTAAAAATGATACAAATTATTCAAAAAAAGAACTAACAAATATAATTGACGAGGGATCGGCAAACCGTGGCTCGCAAGCCGCAAGTGGCTCTTTGTATAGATTGCGGCTCTTCAGACTTCTAGCCACTGAGTTGTAAGAAAAACTATTATTATGTACTAAAAATTGTTGTTTTTTTTTCTCTTTCTCCATTATAATTATCTATTGAAAATATTTATCTTATTTGCATCTAATATAAACATTTAGCTGGCTTAAGATTTATGTATTGCAGTCGGACCTCGATATAATGAAGTCGCTAAATCTCGGAAAAATGTTCGTTGTATGGAAAATTCATTATATAGAGGTTCATCCTTCAATTTTGTTTATAAACCACATAAAAGAAATTTTAAATTCATAAACACTATATAATAAAAAAATGTAATTATATTTACACCTTTTTGTAAATCAATATCTATTTATTTTACATATCACAAAAAGAAAAGAAAGAAATAAAAACTGCAATGAAAGTTTCTTGGCTCCTTTATCCACTTTCTGTAGCCTTCAGTTTTGTCTTTGATGCTCAAGCTTTATGTTTTGACAGTTCCAAGCTGTAAGAACGAAGTTACCACTATGACGGATCTACACTACGAATGAACGGAAACTAGTTCCAAGACACTGGGAAACGAGACAACTCCACTAAGGGTGAAATCGGATATCGAAGCTGTTTCCAGTGAACTGGACAATGGAGGTAAAAGATTGCACTTCTTGGATGAATCGCCTAGAATTCTATTGCTCTCGGCAAGTTAGGCACATAATAAAACCAATTCAAGATTTATGACCACTATAAAATGTGTTAAAAGAGAGAACAACTTGAAATGGCCAGAAATATTTCAAAAATAGGGAGAAAAAAATTGAATCGCAAGAGGAAAAGTTCGTTACATAGAAAATGCACTTCGCCATTGGGAGGTTATTTTACGAAGAAAATCGTGAAATGTTCTTGGTTCCAGAAAACAGTTCGCTATATAGAAAAATTCGCAATATAGAGGTTCGTAATATTGAGGTTCGACTGTATATTCTTCTTCATCGACCAAGCGTGTTAAGAATCAGTGAAAATATTAAAATCAGTTCTAAAGCAGTAAAAGTCTAATTTATTGATAGAAATGCTCCCATAGGAAGACACTCCTCTAAGTGATTTCCAGCAATATTTGCTTATTTGCATACTCGAGTAAGGGAGTACTCTTGAATATGAGCAAGAGATGCTCATAAATTTCCAACAGAAGGAACAAAAACACATTCTGTATTTTGCAAAATTCTTTAAGGGTTAATAGAAGTAGTTGAAATTACGTTTATATGCGTGAACAATTAGTCCATTTTAATGATTACTGTAAATATAAAATTTCAGAATAAAGTGTTAATGATATTATTCGTAGAAACATTTTTTTTCTTGAGATCTTGATGCCAATAATATGACATTTTAACATTGGTTGTTCTTGCGTTGAACCAAGGGAAAAAGATATCTTCGAAAGTTCCCAGTTTTTTTTAAAGAAATAGGAATGTTACTTTCTGTATAAAGCTTTATTTAAATATTACGAAATATGTTATTATATGAAAGATAATGGTATTGGGAGTCTCCTCCTCCCTTTCTACGCACGCGTAGTAGCTGTTTGTATAAATGGCTCTTTGATACCTTAGTTATCTTGTTTTCTTTACAGCTTGGCTCTTCTTATTAAAAGTTTGTTGAACACTGTGATAGATGAAGATTATTTATATATAAAAAGGCAAAAATGCACTTAATAGGCTAAAAAATTAATGAATGACAAAAAAAAGTATCCTAATATAATATTTAGGTAAAATTTTTAAGACTCCTTTAAAATGTAATTCTCCTAATAAATATTAATGATTTTTTATATTTATCATATATTTTATATATATTTGTGTGTGTGTGTGTTTACGGTGATTCCAACACTGGAAATTAAAGGTAGGTTCTCAATTTTAAAGTTTAACACTTTATAATGTTAAATAATCCCGTTTTCTATTAAAATAGTTTTTTAAAAAGAAACAGAAAAAGTTCAAAGTAAATTATGCCAATTAGAAAAATTTTGTTTAAGGTAATGGAATGGTTTAGTTATTCATATACATAAATTTTTTAAATTATAGGCCCCCCTATTGATATATAACATATTGTTATGAATTTTGCGTAATTAACACTTAAATAGTGTAAATAATGCATATCTGGATGTTAAATATGTTAATATTGTTTTCTGTTGTATTTATTTTATGATAAAAATTGTGATATTCGAAAGAAACACCGTCCCTTACATTACAATTGCGTTTCAATTGAAATATTATGGATACAGCCAAGTTGGCATCATTTTGGGCGACAAAATTTGGCGACTTGGCTTTCATAGAGATGCTTTTGGAAATCACTGGGGAAATTTATTAACATCACGATTTGTGGCGTAGGCAAATGTTTCGAGAAAGAGCTGGAAGGCAGCCTCGCAGACTAAAAACAACAGTCGCTTGCGGAAGCTGAATCAGTACTACTTTGGCAGTTGAAGAGTTCTCTAGCGAGTATATTTGCTAACGAATAAACTGTACGCACTTGTACTTTTAGACACTGACAGCTGTGTCTGAGCATTGTAGAAGATGGGAAAACTTTCTGAGACATTGAATTTTACGGCTATATCCTGTATTTGTAAGGATTGTTAATCCACAATAAATTTTCATTTTTGTTAAAGAACTGTTTTGCTCTTTGAGATTGATAGCATAAAATATACGAACCCCGATCTACGTAGCAATATGTTTATAAACAAAATTTATTATAATTACTTTTAACGTTTTTTAAGGCTCTCTCAACAGTACATTCACTACGAACAACTTGAACAAATTTCAAATAAAAATCTTTCTGAACTTCTATGGTTAAAATCTTTTCTTTCGTTCCTAACAACAGTCTGCTAAAATCTAGAGCTTCACAAATGGAAAAAAAAATCGTTTGACTCAAAAAATGAGAAAAAAAAAAGATTTGGCATCGGTGAAACGAAATAAGTGAATTTCAAGAAACTTTTCCAATAATCTGACTTTGAATGTGTGTCAGCAATTCTAACGTTCCAGGTACAATTTCTCTCTTTCTTTTTCTTTTTTCATATTTCCTGATCATATAAAAGTGCTTCGAAGCTTATAAAAAGGTCAATCTCCTTTCATGATTTCTATAGCTTTTTGATCGAAAAATTTAACTACCAGCCAGAGCAAAATTGATTTAGCACGCAAAATGAAATTGAATCTTTATGCTGTCACTCAAACGTAACTGTAAGGCCTGGGGATATAATATACTTAACGTGAACAACGCTTTTTTTAAAAGTACATTTTTAAAAAGAGACGTCTAAATTGAGACGAAATCTTTCTGCCCAAATAACCAAAAGGCTTTTAATCTTTTTTTTTTTTTAAAGAAAAAAATTTTAGTTAACTTAGATAAAAAAAAATAAAAAAACACGATCTATTTTTTTAAATGTTGCTAAAATGATCTTAAAAAAATGAATAAGATCCTTTTGATGGTGAAAGAGTTAACATCTTTCATTATTCTCGGATAACTAAGGAATTTTAAATTAAATTTTCAAAAATTATTTTTTTTTGTAGTTTTAGGCTCTAAAATTCCAAAAGAATAGATTTCTTAATGTTTACAATGTTCTTCCTAGAGACTCTGTCTCTGTGTGTGTGTGTTTTTTTTTTATTTCTAGAACATTTTGTAGGGGTGGTTTGTGTGTTTTTCCCCATCACATAATACTAAACAATATTGATTATTAGAAATGTTATGTGGGATTCTCATTTACCTTTGACCTGTGGCATCAGAACTTAGTACTGGAGAGAAAGTAGAGTTCTGACAAATAAATGCTTGTTAATCTAATTTACTATCTCACTTAAATTAAAAATGTGTCATGTAGTGTAAAAGAATTGCAAAATTTTGGCAAGAAAAGATATCTAACTTACGGATTCTAAGGAACTTTCTTTGGATATTGATGGCATATATCTAGATTACGAAAGTCCATTCAAAAAGTGAAAAGCAGATTACATAATTTCATATTCTAATTCTTTGGTGAAAAACCATCATAACCTTAACTTAAGGCAGTGCTTCTCAAAGTTTCTGCACTTGTGACCCAATTTTCAATCATAATTTTCATCGCGCTCCCCTCCATACAATATAATGCATTGAATTCAATAATAATATACTTTGACGTAAAACTACAATACGACTTTAATTATAAACCGTACAAATTATCAAGATAAGTGTAAAATTTTGTACATAATTTTATAAAATACCCATAGGGTCATGGTAATTATTAAACTTGTTCTTAACTTAGTACTGTTAAATTAATTATGAAAAACGCATTGTGCAGTACTGATGCATTTATAAGTGTATTATATCAGTTTAAATATATATTTTATTTTTTATTATGTCAGAATGTATTTGTTTTGCTTCCTTTCAGTAAATTAATATTTTTTTTTTAAATAATCTTTTGTTTTCGAATTTTCAATATGCACGAGCCCCCCTCGTAAAGTTGTCACGCCCCATAGTTTGAGAAACTCTGCATTAATGTGTTACTGTTTCTGTTCTTTTTCTCCACTTCTTTGCACTGTAGTTCGCAACCAAGGAATTTGCGACCTTGCATATAAGATTCCGTGTGGTCTATGGACTCCCTACATAACCTGTAAATTTGTCGGTCTGGTAGAGAATCATCCTGCATTTATTTAAATTTTGCTTCATATTCATTTGTACAAAAACAGTTCAAGCGGAAAAGAATGATGAACAAGACAGAAGGAAAAAGGGCGTTGAAAAATTCTTTTTATCAAAGTTAGAACAATTCTCCCTTGCTTTTAATTCAACATTTATACAAAAATATCATGTAATAGTTATAATACGAAAAAGTATTAAGTACATTTATTTTGCCCGCATTTAATTTTTTAGCTGCGCGTTTTGTTTTTATGAAATATGTGTCATATAAATTAAATCAAGTGTCATGTAAATTAAACTGATATTACTGTAGGTTCACTGGAATGACCCGTTTTCCTTCCATTAAGTGGTCACAGTAGCCTAGTGGGTGACTGAGTGAGTAATTTTACGTTTTTTCGAAGCAAGAGCCGATTTCGACTATACTACGCCAAACATTTGCTTAAAGTTCTATAAAAAATTTTAAAAATCAGTTAAAAATGTAAATTAATGTTATAAATATTTAAGAACTAAAATTCATTAAAATCGTATTAAAATCTTTTATAATGGTTAACTTTGAAAAAAATGCTAAAATGTGAAATTTAGAACATTGGTTTTGATATAAAGCAAGACACCGATAGGCTTTCGATGTCCTTAACTTTCTTTGTCACATACAAAAAATTTTAATTTTTTTGATGTTTGGTTGGTGTCATAAAATGAGAGAAACCGGTACCCATATGATGATTTATTAATTTCTCCTCCTCATCACATCCATATTGTACACAATCATATCCTCGTCTTCAGATGTATAATGAACATAGCTTTTCTTCGGCTTATGTGGGGTCATTTTTATTTCAATATCCGGTTTCCGTTCTTTTGTGCGCTCCTATTTTTAGAATTTTGTTTTAAACTTTTTAGAATTTTAGATGGAACAGAAGGTTGACTAGTGGATGTGGTAGGTGTAATATCAAGCAGAGGGACAGATGGCTGGATTTCAGTTGATAAATTTTCCACTCTATCAGAAGTGGAAGGTAAAATGCAGTACTCTAGTGCAGTGATCCGCAATCCCCGGTACGTGTATCAAACGGTGCCGGGCCGCCTAAGGAGCATTAAACTATTGCCGTTTTATTTAAAGTGGTTTTCTCTCAGATTTGCGCAATTCTCCACGGAAATCACTTTATATTCCAGGTTAAATCAATTTTATTCTTTTTTGGTGTAACTATATTTTATTCTGAAGGCATATTTATAAATGTAACTAAATTAAAATTGCTAAATCAAAACAATCTAAAATATAAACAATCAACGTGTCCCACCCTCAGTGGGCCGCGGTAAAATTATCAAACGTTGACCGGTCCGCAGCGATAAAAAGGTTGCGGAGCACTGGCCTAGTGGACTCGTGGCCGGTAGTGTCAAATCACGGGTTCGAGTCTTGATGAGCCACTGAACACCCGCCTTGTAGAGGAGATGATAAGGTACGCAAATCTTTCGAGACTCAAAATCCTCACGTTGGCGAGATGGGGGAGTTAGAAGAGTAGGTGCCATCGTAGGTGTCATCCTCGTCACTTTATAAAATTACGAGGTCTGTCATCAAGAGCCCTAGTTTTCTTTTAGATCTTGACGTTAACAAGTTTTCATTTATATATTCCTTTTAATAAGTATAGCCTATATTAAAGAAAATCCTCACGTATTTTTTTTTAAACTTGGGTCGTATTTTCCAATTCCTACTAAAAACACACTCTCTCTATATTTATTTATTTATTTATTTATCTTGGTGAAATTTTCAATCGTTAATAAAATACATTTTAAAGCGCTCAATTGAGCTAAAATTTTATATACATGATTATATTTTGGTTAACAATACAGTAATTTAATTATAATTAATAAAAATTAATTTATTAAAACTAATTATTTAAAGAATTACAAATACAGCCACGTTGGCATCATTTTTGGCGACTTGTGTCAAAACCTTTTCAAGTTTTGACAC
>BMAV01013831.1:17482-45113 GCA_019973955.1 Trichonephila inaurata madagascariensis | reverse complement strand
TACATATTTATATTAATTGTAACTATTTAATAAAAAACAGCTAAAATAAACATTTTCTTTGTTGATCTAAGTAGGAATTGACTTTAAAAAAATTTTTTATATTACTTATTTATAATAGGCTCCGGCCTTTTGTGTTTACAGCTACGTTAGTTCAGTGTCAAAAAATTTCCTTTTTTTCCGATTTCTAGGTTCGATCGTAAAACATTTAAAGACGCTCGAGAAATTTACGAGACGTCTTAAGAAGATTTTCCTTCCTGGAAAAGAGGTAAATTTACGGCACATTTACTCTTGAAGTGAGTCTAAATATTTTTTATATCTTAAGATTTTGCAGTATAGGTAATTTATCTCATTCAATTATTTTTATTTATTTACCTCAAGCACTTTCGTAAAATGAAATATTTTAATTACAAGATGGTGGGACATAAATTGAAAATTAATAACGTTAAGTAAAAATTTCAAAAAGGAAGAATGTATTAAATAAGAATATATGGAATAAGAATTACACAAAATAAAAAAAAAATTGTAAGATAGAACAAATATTTCACCTTTTTCAAATCTTATCAAAAATAATTTTAAATGATACATAAATGGATATTTTTTCACTATTAATGATACATTTATTTATGAATTAATTTTTCTTGAACAAGT
Source organism: Trichonephila inaurata madagascariensis (assembly GCA_019973955.1). NCBI lineage: Eukaryota > Metazoa > Arthropoda > Arachnida > Araneae > Nephilidae > Trichonephila > Trichonephila inaurata. Next base: position 44,465 of record BMAV01013831.1, on the reverse strand, counting down.
CAATGTACGTAAAGAACCATCACATTTTATCAGTAGATATTAAGCAACGCGAACAACTGACGGAAAATAAATTTAAAATAAAAAAAATTCAAAGCTATTTTTTTTCATATTGTAGTAAACAAAAAATACTCTTTTGTTCAAAAGAAAAACTTTTACTCTTAAATTTTTACTTTTAAAAATAAAAGACTTCGAAGAGTTAGACGCGGGAATTATTTTTATAGAAAATAAGTTAAATCCGAAGTTAATTCAAAAATAACTGACTGCACCTGAACTATACGATTCAAAAAAAAACCTGTAAGAAGATATATATATATAACTCTTTTAGAAAACCTTTTGTTACTAATGACGTTTTTAAACATATTACCGATGAATATTAAGAATATAAAAATGATACTTACATAGGAAAAATAATTTATAGTTCCTTGAAAGGAAAAATAGCTTTAAAATTATTCAGTCTCTAAAATATGTTGCTATACAAGTACATATAAACAATCATGTGTGTTGTGTATTTTGCTTGCAATCAAAAAAATAAACAGAAAACATTTTTTAAGTTAATAGAGTATATATATATATATATATAACAGAACACATAACCTTTAGAATGCGTGATAATTTTTCTAGATATTTAATAAAAACAAGTTTTTTTTATAATTTCATTTAAAGAAAAGAAACTGATCAAAACTCTTCAAAAATTAAAGAATTACTTAATATAATATTTGAAAAATAAAGACACATTTGTGTGAATTCTATTTGAATTTTTAAAAACCCTTTAAAAATCTATTATAAGAAAAACGAACATCAATTATATGTATACGAATATGTGTGAGCTTAAGAGGTATTCCGAAAAAAACAATTAAACATACCAATAATAGCATAGCAATTATTTTTAATTACATATTAAAAAGACAATATGAAATTCAATGCAAATCATAACACGTGTATAATTATACCTCGTTAATTTTATCGTTACAGTTAATAATACGAAAAAAAGTTTCCTATGATTTTACATTTTATTCCCAATCATAATAGTACAATATTTTCTTTAAAAAAAGAAATATAAAACTTTTGTCTTACAAATAAGATTTTTCTTTGGATTAAAGAGAAAACAATTCATGGAATTGAAAAAAAGTACTCTGTGGCATAAAAATAATTAGTTTTAATTTTTTTTTCACTTCGTTAAAGAAATAAATCCCTAACTTTTATTTTCAAGAAAATTTAACACAACAAGCTTATAAATTTTCATTCTCAATTATATAGTTTATTAGTAAAAAATTTCAGTGAATCAATAAAATAAATATAGTGCAATAGAAAGTGTTATAGAAATTTTTTTCGGAAATAAACAAGTCCTTGAAAAAACAGAACTGTAACATAATTAGATTTTAAAATTTAATTAATAATATTCGAAATAAATAATTTTTTAAAATAAAGCTATTTTCAATTAGTTATAAAAGGTAAAAAAAACTGCAAAAATTAGTCATTCTCTGAAAAGTAACTATATTTGAATATTTTTGCTATTTTAGCTCTTGTTTTCTCAGCTTAATTATTTATTTTTTACTATTTTTAATTTTGTTTAAAAGACTTTCAAATAAAAATAATGTAGCTAATATAAATAAGAGCAATTTAGAAATGATTTATCCATAGTTCTGCAATCTTAAACAAAGTAAATATAAAAATGAAAAATTGCAAACACATTTTAGAATCAGATGAGTTTCCTCGAATTAATCGTTCATTAAATATACGTGAAAGGATCAACTTCTAATTAAGAAAGTAATTATTTTCTAAGAAAAGTATTCTTTATTTCATTTAGTTAATTTTATTTGTGACATTTTTATTTATCAAAATCTCTTCAAATAAAAAAGAGTTCTTTCATAAATGAAATCATTATATAAAGTGGGAAACACACATTTATTGTGCAATTTATTACTCAAATTAAATGTCTAGAACTGTTGCTCCAAAGTCAAGATAACGCGGATTAAAGAACAATGCATTTTGGAATTTTAAACGAACTGAAATAGAATGTTTAAAGTTCGTATTCAAATGAAGATAATTTGAATAAGAGTAAAAAAGATGGCGGCTGAAATGAAAAAAAGGAAAAAATGACTTAATTTATTCATTTTTTCTGAATCTTTTATGTAAAATAAACATGAAAAACAAGAATTAATGATATTTTAAGCATAAACTATTATATATGGATTAAAATAGAAACTATTCCTTGAAACTAAAAGTTCTGCGTTGTGTGGGATGTAGGAGAAAGGGGTGCCAGTCTAGGTGTCGTCCTTTTCAATTGACCAAGGTTCAAATTTACGAGGACTTCCACAAGTAAACTATTGTTGTCTCGGCATTAATATGAAATAAGGTTATCTGAACACGTTGAAAATGAAAGAATTCGGTGATGACGGATATTTTTGTTTTTTTATTTTAATGAATAGAGCTATCTTTTGGCTTTACAAAACATACTTTGTTTTGTTTCTACGCTACCTAGAGGCTATTACAATCACTTTTATAAAGTTAGAGATACCAGAAGTGGGCATCGAAATTGTTCAAAATCTATCATGGCGAGTCTGATAACTCAAAATATTCCAAATCTATTTCTATAAACTTTTTTGAATCTGATATTCATGCGGTTTTCTAAAGAATGTACTAAAATATTTCTTATTGTATTAATACTTTTTGAGTTAGGGCTTGTTATTTAAATAACGGTTTCATAAAGAATGTGACTTTTCTTATAATGTTTACTTAATCATCTCTAAAATTTTCAAATTTTAGTACATTCTCCAGATAAATGCATCCAATTTGTTTTGGTAATACTTTTACTAATATAATTTTATTACTTTTTTCTCCAATCACTTTGAAGTTTTACAAAGATATTGCTAAAATTTCCCACATAACTGTAATTTTTGTGAAATTTAGGCAATTTAAAAGTTGTTAGTTAAATATTGGTATTCATTGATATTGTGTCCTAAAAAGCATTTTTGTAATGCTTAAATATGCTATCTTGTCAAAAAGTATTCCGAACGTGTTCAAATATTAATCAATCGAAAGTAAAACTTAAAATTATTATTCTCATTTAGATAAAGAAAATTCAAATTCAAATGAGCAAGCTGCAAAGATCTGAAATGCGTATAAAAATAACAGTACAAAATGATAATAATAATATTAATACTGATGATATTACTGATACTGGTGCTTGTGTGTGTGGTGTTATTCAAATAATTCTGGAGATCAAGGTTTGTCTTTTCCTGGTTTTATTGGTAGCAATAATAAATTTAAATAAAGCAAACTTAATAATCTTTAATAAATTAAATTACCAAGTTAAAATATTAGATTGAAATATGCAAGATAAAAATCCTAATAAACAACGACACACCTAGTTACGCTGAAGCCAAGTTCAAGATTAACACAAAATATCAGAGATAAACAACAGCGCCTAGTAACGCTGAAGTCAAGTTCAAGATTAAGAGTAAGGCAGAATCCGTTACAAATGGTTTCCGTCAAGATAGACCACTTGGTTTCTGAGCGTTGTGACAGCTATGCTCCATCCACTCAGGGGGCTATATAATTCACAACAATAAAATTTAAGTAGTCTGAAATTCGAATGTTTTGTGTTGCGGAACACTTTTTCACAAACTTTATACATAATTTTTCATCCAATTATTTAACAAATTTTCATCTGGGAGATACTTCATTCAAATATTGCGATGACATAATTTACCCTCTTTTTGTAGTAATCTCTAACAATATTTAAAAAAAACTATGTATTAAATTTTTATTTATAAATATACAAACATTGAGAACTGACCACAGTCTCATGATAGACATTCTTTTTACTAACGTCACTCTCTAAAGTCAAGTGGGAGCTCTATCGGCGTTGAACCTCGTAATTCTAAACCTCGGTCAAGGACGAGGCCTGAGTTGGCACCTCACTCTCCACATCAATGCATATTACTTATATTTCTAAAAGAAAAGTGTATTAGAGGATTAGACTAAATGAAAGTGTGGAAATGGTTGTCAGTTTTTCAAGTCACAAAATGTAATGCACTTTCTAAGCCTTTTTGCATGTTTTAGATTAAATAAAATATTTAAAAAAAAGAATATGTAATTCACTAATAAGCCCCTTATAAGATCGTGGGAAGTTAACTTCTCGCCATCTTCATTAATTTTTAAATGATAATGGGAAGCGATTTCCTCACCTGTATGACTTGTGCTGCTAGCACTTTGGCTAACCCAACTGATTTCTGTATTTCCCTATCGTTAACACAAAGAATAATCTGTAGGTTTACTGAATAGCAAAAAAACTGTTCCAGATGACGTACAATTGACTCAAAAGGATGACTATATCCAAACTTAAGAAAAAAAATAACATAAACGTTGCCATTTGTGTTCTACTAAAGCACTGGAGGAAAAACAAATACTATATAATAATAAAAAAAAAATAACTGCAATTGCTACTTTGTTAGAAAAAACGTACTGGCGCCATCTGTTGCAGCTAATTGAGACTACAAGGGAAATAACGCATAATAAATTTAAAATTTAAAAATGAAATTTAATTGATGAATTAATATTTGAAAAAACTGAGTGTCATTCATTATAACAAGTTTTAAAAAAATTATTTGAACTTGATTGGATAAATAGAAATTATTTTATTAACGATTGAAAATTCCAAGAAGATAAATAAATATATAAATAGTGTGAGCTAATAGTAGGAATTGAAAAATAAGATAGATTTAAACTGTTTGCGATATCTCATTATGTGCTGATCCTTTTCTTCTGAAATTTCATGGAAAATGATCCATATAAATTCTTAAAAACAAAATGTATCTAATTTGTAATTTCTTCTGTAGATTGTAATATTTACAAATTATATTTTATAAATATCGTACAATGTGATACAAAATGAAATTCAAAACATAAGATGACCTTTGAATAGCTAGCTAATAAAACCTTTGAATAGCAACCAATGGTAGGTGGGAAACATACTTCCCACCCAAGAAAAAAATGGTCTTGAAAATCAAATTAATTTTAGGTAATTAGCCTAATAAATTCCTTTTTACAAATCAATCAAACCCAAAAATTTTTTTATATAACATTACTAAAAAATGGCCTTATGAGCGTTTATCACTAATATCTTTTAAAATATTAATAAATACTGTGATTATTACAGATGTGCACTAAATATAGAAAAAAAATAATATAAATTCCCATGTAGAAATTGAAAATAGCAGACAAAATTTTTTCTTCAAATGAGAAATACCTATTTTAAAAACATACCGAACAAATAAAATAATCTTTCACACTTTTCATTATAATACAAATATCAACAATAAAAAAAAATATCCCAAGAATAATTGAAGCGCCAAATTGCTTTTTAAACTATAAATAGTAGAAGCGAAAATATGAAACGCAGATAGCCATCACCACATCGCAATTATAAAAAGAATTCTACGCAATCCTCGTAACAATTGCGTCTTCTTCACCATTATGATCACGCCTCGTCTCAGAAAGGGCTGCAATGATTTTTATTCGCTGGTTGATATCGGAGTACATTATTAAATCTTTTTCTGTGGAACGTGGTGCTAAAAAGGAGCAGTGTGGAAATGGCATCGAAAAGTTATTATTGATTTCCAACCAACCCCCATTCTAACAGCACAAAGGGGATAATGAATATTTGCATAAAATTAATTAATCTACTCATGGTGGCGCGGTGGTTGCGCTAATCTAAGCTCGAAATCTCCATTGCTCTTTTGCTTCGAAGATTGCTTCTTTTATTATTTCTCACATTAATTGTGAGGCCTATTGAAAACGAAAGAGATGAAATATCAGTTGATTAAGAAGGGGAACTTGATAAACAAAATGGGTGTTTCTGATTATGTGCGAATGCTGTTGTATTATTGATGTGCGAGTTTTTAAGGGAATTGGAAACCTCTCTCTCTATACTGACAATGTTGAAAAGGCTGTTTTCGATGTACCTTTTTTCAAAATCTGTTATATGTACACGCTTGAAATTTTTTTTTTCATGCAATTAAAGTACATCTTTCTCATTATACTAAAATGAGCTTTTAGTTAATTTTGAATTTTTTAATAATTTATGAAATATTTTATCAAACATTACGAAATTTAACCCATTTTTCACATAAAAAATTTGTAAAAAATAAATCTTTGAGTTTTTTACAAAAAGCTTATTTCACTATATATTTGACATCATTATAAATATACCATAAAAGATTCACACATAGTTTTTAACAGTAGTTTCTCAGAAAAGGTACATCGAACATCAAACTTTACATTATTAGATAAATTGATTTTTATGTATATAGTGAGACTTCTAATCGGCTAGAGGGAAAAATAAAGTGCTCAATTTACAATAAGATACATGTTTTGGTTTATATCAGCCGTTTAACTTTTAAACCAAACCGAAGTACTTTGTTTAAATTTTTCGCTATTCAAATGGGTGTGGCCCAGTTTCAACGATTATTTAAAAATAGGTTTTAAGATCTTTTAATTGCCCTATAGATGAAAGTAAGGTATTTTTAGAAAGGTTAAAATCTACATAATTTGAAAATGTAAAAATCTCCAATTGTCAAAAAAGTAAGATTTTAGCTTTCCAACACTTCTTAAGCTTTTAACGAGTTCCAAACAAGAAGTGTTGCTAAAGGGAGAATTTGTAAGCAATGACGCAATATTTGTTTTGTATTTTTTTTTATTGAAAATTGCGTGACCATGGGGAAACAATGGGGTCATCCACGAGAGCTTCAATATTTTATTCAAGCTGCGTGTTCGAATTCGAATTCTAAAGCTGAGGCACTACTTTACGTCTGTCGAAGAAGTCTTCATATTAGCATAATAGTAAAGTCAGAAGAGAGTTAGCCTCAAGTGTCGTCTTCGTCACCTCAATGTGGCTTAAAATTAGGAACATCATTCAACAACCGTCAAGCTTGCTCTAAATATAACTTTTGTTAACAATCAACCAGTTAAGGTAATAGTCCGGTCTGACGGCCGAAATTTCGACGTTTTTTCGTGCATTTTTTTAACAAGAAAACAAAATGCGATCATTTTGTAATTTTTACACGTTTTTATCTATTTTAAAGTGTGTAAAAAAGTTTTTTGTCTTAATTTTACATTAATTTGTTTATAATTTTTTATTTTAATTTGTTTATATTTATTAATCTGTGCCCTAAAAATTCGTGCATTGTCAACAGTGTCAGCGTAATTCCTGGCGGTTTGATCTATTGTGACACCCATCACCTCCATAACAATGAGTACAGGTAGAAAACCCTCATTAAAGATGCAGATAGCCGTATAGGTAGCAATTTCCAAAACGTTTTTCCCAGTAAAAGCATGCTCTGAGCGAAATTCCGTATACAGTGATTGTGAAACTTTTGTTATTATTTTGGGCGTTTCCCACCAAACACATCTTTTCAACAAATCGTCAGATGCTTAAGTCTCGTACACTGGTTTTACAAGATTTATAAATTGCTCGTCAAACGTTACTGGGTGTTCATAAGTGCTCTCTTGATTTTCTGCTTTCAATTGTTGATATTTGCACCAAGAATCTGGGCAGTAAAAGGTCTTGAAGGTTTTGTATACTGTAAAAAATTCTTATATTTCGCCTTTATCAATCGAAAGGGTTGGCTGTAATGAGCGTACTCTAGAATAATAGGGATGAAAGGACAAAAGAGGGAACAGTCAGAGTAGCTGCTCCTGGCGAATCAACATGCTACGGTGCTATTACTTTGAAATTATTAAAAATTTTGGTCTGAAAATTTTTAGGTACATTTTTAAGATGTTTTTCTTCCAAAAAATAATTCTAAAAAATTTGATGCTTTGAACCGGACACATCGAACTACTACCTTAAAAAGTGATGCAAAGGATTGTGGAGAAATGTGAATCATTGTAAAAGACTGGTTACCCTTAAACACGCAAAAGAACGTACGGGTAAACGCATATGACGCGACTTGGTGGTGGTCCTACAATCAACTCATCTCGACATTGTACCAAGTACATAATGAGTTTTGAATGATCCAATACCTGAAAGAATAGTGACTATAGAAAGCCATCAGACGCACAATTGAAGGTCACTTTCATTACATATGTCAGAGGTACATTAATCGTAAGAAGGTACGTACGTTGAGGATGTGCTGCCACCAGTTGTGCTACCTTACTTCCAACGGCTACAAAATGGTATTTCCTAGTTAGATAACACTCGACTACACAAGACATTCATTCAAAAAAGAAGCCTTGTGGCATATTCAGTTGCATCCTGGTCTGCTATATCTCCTGATGTCTTCCCATTTGAACATTCTTGGAACATGATTGACTGTCGCTTGTGTAAATCTATTCAGTGCTCGGCAACCTTTTTATCGCTGCGGACCGGTCAACGTTTGATAATTTTACCGCGGCCCGCTGAAGGTGGGAAACGTTGATTGTTTATATTTTAAATTGTTTTTATTTAACAGTTTTAATTTAGTTACATTTAAAGATACCTTCAGAATAAAATAGAGTTACACCAAAAATGAATAAAAGTGATTTCCGTGGAAAATTGAGTAAATCCGAGAGAAATGCACCACTATAAATAAAAATGGCAATAGTTTAATGTTCTTTAGGCGACCCGGTACCATTTGATCCACTGACCTGGGGTTGCTGATCACTGGATCTATTCCAGTCATAAACGGAGGACGAATTATGGAAAATGGATGAAATGGTTCATCCTTCAATGTACTCATAATGTTGTTGCTTACAATGCCGTGAAATGTATTCCTACATCCTACAGATTTTCTACATTTTTATTTTATTAAAATCATCTTCTGTTAAAAACAATATATATGCATAAAAAAAGTGTTAATCGTATACATTTTATGTTTATGTATCAAGTTTCCTCATATTCTATTCACATTTTTATTATGTTGCTTTTTATAAGCCAAGCAGTGTATGTATGAAAAAAAATGTATTTTTATTGGCTTAGACTTTCTCAAAACAAGTATTAACATCTCAAAAAACTCAAAAAATTAAACTAGAGACTTAAGATGAAATGTACCATGATAAAATTGCACTAAACTTTAACAGTCACTCGAAACGTTCGAAGTCTACTCACAAATCGTTTTAGAATGAAATATCGATAGCGAGAATTTTCTTTCTCTGCTTGCGCTCTGAAATAAAATCACTTCCTTTGAGTAATGCAATAAAATTCTCAAGGCTAGGACCACTAAATTCTACACTTACACAAGTATTCATCAAGCGTCCTACAGCCTTCTCTCTTTTACGAATTCACACAAAATTTCACATTCTCTCCACGCAGTATTGGCCGGAAAGGCATAAAATCCAATGATGTCCAGTATTCCGTTGGATTTAATTCAACTCGGAAAGCTGCTTTTTTATTCCATTACTTTCTCAGTAAACCTAGATAAATGTTTTGTTAGGCCTCCTGATGCTACATAAGTAATGAAAACGCTGGTAAAGAGTGTTAAAAGGCATAAATATATTACCTGGTTCTCGAATATTGGTAAATAATGTAGGGTATGAAAGTGTACGGAATTTTTTGATTTTTCAAACTTTTCCAGGAAATAGCCATCTATTTTTTGATAAGTATTTCTCAATATTCCTACTATTAGTTCACTCTCTCCCAGTGTATATATCTTGTTCAAATTTACAATCGTTAATAAAATACTTTCTATTCATCCATTTGAGTTCAAGTACATTTTTTACAAGCTTTTATTTAACTTGCAGTGTAAAATGTTCGGGTGGAATCTTGCAACTCAATTTTGAAGCTGATGTCTTATTATTTTTTAAATCACTAACTGTATAAGATCAAAGTATGAGCTTTTAAAAATCATTTTCATATAAACGCATCGATATAGATTCATTTTAGAAAAAAAATCATAAAATATGTAAAATATCGTTGTTTTGTAAAAAAAAGAAGAAAGAAAGAAAAATACTGTGTCGTGACGAAAAAAATTTTCTTTTTAATTACAAAATTGCTGGCGAAGTTATTAAACTCGTGAATAAAATTTCGAGTATTTTTTTTAAAAAATCATAAAAACTAAGCGATGATACTTTTTCGCACCCGGGTATAAAAGTTACTAATCCAGGGCTGTAAGCGACCGATCCAGGAAATCTTCGGAAAAAAAGAAATAAAAGACCATTAAAATAAAAGAAAGAGATATTCAATTTGGCATTGCGTGATTTGTTTAAATTTAAAAAAAATTTCGGGCTTCATTTTTAAGTTAATGCCTTCAAACTTCATATATCGATTGCAAACAACGGTGATTTTTAAACAAAAAATGTAACAAAAATAATGCGTAAATGTTTCTCGCAAAAAGGGAAAAAAACGAAAAATACAATTTTCTTTTTGAACCGGAATTTTTAAGCAATTTTTTTCAATCTTTGTACACATTACAGATAATATCGTTCTACGCACGGGAAAAAAGTTGTAGATAAAAAATATTTCATGAGATTATACTTATAAATAAAGAAATAATTATGTATTTAAATAAAATTTTGAGTATTTTTTGAAAAATCGTAAAAAAAGTTTTTCACATTTTCTTTTCAGAGCATTTAAATAAAAGCTTGTGTTGTAAAAAGGTTTTTTTTTACTTTAAATTTATTTAAACTTGTAGTGGATGACACTTGATGTTTATACAGTTTTTTCATATATCAATTCATTAATTAAATAAAAAATTAATAAATAGTAACAAAAATAATAGTCCAAAAGCATATATAGAAAGGAAAATCGCTCATTGTGTCGACTTAACCAGGTTTTCTGGTAATTAATTTCGATCCGCCAGTGCCAAAGGGGTCTGCAGATCTGCCCCCAGGGATTGACATGAGCAAAAATAGGCACTGGCCGTCAAGAATTGAGCCCATTATATTACTTTCATTAAAAAATTTTTCACGAAAACGATAATTTAAACATTCATTGTTATTTAGCAGAATCTTTTAAATGTAAATAACGATGCAAGAATCATTTGAAACATATTTATTTTATTTCACTTTATTCGCTCTCTCTTTTATTATCTAAATTGAACCATAATCCAATTTTAAAGAAGGTTTTATTAGAACGGGTGCGCAAAATATTTGAAACATATATACCAGCCTAGGCATAAGTTTTAAAAAAAATACTTTGCTCGCAATTCAACTGAACTGCAACTTGTAAGCACGGGTTATTCTGGAACGTTGTCAAAACGAAAACGCAACAACATAAGCTCTAAAGAAAATAGTTCTATGATCCTACATAAATCAAAAGAAAAGAATATGGGGATATCCTTGAAAATGCTAAAATAAAAGGTGGAATAGAAACCCCAAATACGGAAAACGTAAGGAATTGAAGCGGAAAAAAATGCAGATCTCAAAGTAATTTTTATCAAATGTTTCTTTAAATATAAAAAAAAGCTTTAGAATAGAACTCGGCTATTTATTTCACAGTAAAGAAAAAGAATTTGAATGATATAAAGTAAATTGAATAAAATGAAATATGTTTTACATGGTTTGTTGAAAATAGTTAAGTAATTTCGATAAAAATTCATTTTAAGAAACAAAGCAAAATTTTCATCGAGTATATTTTTTCTCTAAGCATTTAACTCTATTAATATATTTTTAAACTCTTAGTCATATCTGTAAATTAAAAAATTAGTTTCTCAGATAGCAGTTTAAGTACTCATTGATAAAAAAAATTGAAGATATTTGATTGATATAATTAAATATTCTTAAATACTAGGACTAAAAAAATATTTCTTTTCAGTTTTTTCCCTATAAGTAATGGGGTTTTTAAACATTTTCTAAACCATTTTCTGTAAAGAGCATTGTTTAAATAATTATGCATTCTTATATATTTATATACGAGTATATACGCGATTTATATATATATGTAAATGTCAATTATCTTAAGTATTTAAAAATATTTATATGTAAATTATTCATGTAGTAGAAGATTATATTTATGTAACACATATATGTTTACATAACTTACATAACGTCATATACTATGTAAGGCTAGAAAAACTATTATTCTTTAGAGTCACTTACTTTACTTAAAATTCTATAAGCAAACAAAAGAAGAGGATTCATATTTTTTCACAATTAATGCTTTAATTTTCTCGTAATCTTTTAGCTGTCCTCACTAATATAAACCAAAAAATTTGGAAACTTTCTCGCCTATTAACTTCATTTAAATTTCGGATTACACATTTTGACACATTTTTGTGCTTAAATATACTCCTTCTACTAAATTAAAAACTAGATCCCATGTCTCCTTTCTTCTTGGCATAAGGCGTATCATTATTAGTACAGCTTTAAACACTTTATCTAATGAATGAATACTTTCAGCATCATAATGCGTTGAATTTACAAATTCCGTTTGTTGTTTTGTTGCAAGCGTAACCTATGTAACTCGTCTTCATTTCTACGATGGACAACTGTGGTCGCAGGGAAATTCAAGACAAATTCCTTATAAATTCTGAGGAATTCAAAAGAGTCATCTACTGTTTCATCAATTTATTTTAATATATATATATATATATATATATATATATATATAAATGGATGTTTGTATATATGAAATCGCATCACTCCAACACCGCTCAACCGATCACTATCGAAATTGGCATGTATATGTATTTTTTGTGGGGAAGGTTTTTGTGCTATCCTCGTTGTTGCAGATCGCCACCAAGTGGCACTACAGCATATCAACTTCTGCACCATTCAATCAATCACTAAGTTTCCAACAGAGTCTCCAAAAATGATGCCAACTTGGCTTTATCGACAACATTTTTCTGTGTTTCTATTGAATCGCCATTATAATGTAAGGAAGGGCGTTGCTTGCAAATATTACAAATTTAACATAAAATAAATACAACAGAAACTAAAATTAATTTATTACACATCCAGATATAAATTATTTACACTATTTTTAGCGTTCATTACACAAATTGTGCAACAATGTGTTACTTTTTGCTGAGCAGGGATCACCTTAGGAAGGTGTTTTTGAAAATCGATCCACAAGAGAGTTATGGGGAATTATAAATAAAAAAAAATCCTTTTTATCAGTTATTAGATGTACAGACTTAAAATTTAACAAATAAGGGTTTTTTGTTCAACTGAGATATGCAAAAAGCTATTTTGTTTGTTTGTTTAATTTACAATTCACATAAAAAAATTTTTAACTCATTAAAAACTTATTTATCTTTCTCAATCTGTATTCTTTAATTTTTTAATTTACCCGAACGTAGAACGGGTATACCATCTAGTATGGCTATAAAGTAAACTTTTTTTAACATTTTTAAACATAATTGATCATAAACCTGTGCTTCTCAAACTTTCAATATTTGCGACCGAATATTCAATAGCAATTTTCATTCCCCCCCCCCATGTATTGAATACAGTAATACCATACTGTAATACTGAAGCTACAATACGAGTCAAACCTCTTCAGTGCCACTGGCGTATATAAACGTCTCGCACAATCGGTGCGTTATTTTCCCCAGACGTATATATACGTCTTTGCGAAGTACTATCTTCCTGTGAACTGCTATCCATAAAATGATTCCGAAAGCTTTGGAATGCAATAAAAGGACCCTGACAGTGTTTGCGAAGGATTTGTTTACTTATTCCTTTCCTCCCCCCCCCCTCTCCTTATACATCACATACGCACGCCTACGTGGAAAATGGTAGTATTAGGGAGCGAATCTTGTAACTTTTAATCGGCAGTTCATTGATTAATTATAAACTGTAGAAATTATCAAGAAAAGTATTAATTTTTGTATAATTTTAGATATGATTAGACCATGAGTTCACTGATAATTATTAAACTTGGTCTTAAATTGTAAATTAATTATGAAATACATTGCGCAGTACTGATACATTTATTAGTGTATTATTTCAGTGTAAATGTGTATTTTATTTTTTATTACGTCAGAATATATTTTTCATTTTTTTACTTTCAGCAAATTAGTAATTTTTTTTAAAAAAATTCTTTTGTTTTCGACTTTTAATATGCTCGCGCCCCCCTCGTAGAGTTATCACGCCCCCAAGGAACGCGCCCCACAGTTTGAGAAACACTGTCATAAGCAATGTGCAACAGAAAAATCAAACTCACCTTTAATAGATAATCCGTTAAGATCACTTATTCTAGACGGAGAGTGGCAGCATGATAATGAATTTTGAAATATTCTTATAAAAATTCCCAGAGTCCTTCTTCCGATATCCTACATAAGAATCTATTTTTTTTTAAAATTATTTTCGCTTGTGCTTCTTTTCTATAGTTAACTCACTGGAGTTGAGTGGAAGTGGCTGCATGGCAGTAATATTTAAATAAAGAAAGTAAAATCTCAAGGAAAAAAGTTTGCGTGGTTTTTACTTAAAACAAGTAATATATAAAAAAAAAAAAAAAATTTAAGTCCACAATTCCTATTTAGATCAACAAAGAATAATTTTATTTTAGCTACTTTTTATTCAATAGTTACAATTAATATAAATACGTATATACATATGACAGAATAACAGCATTAAGTGGTAATTAATTTTTATTTATTATCATTAATGTATCGTATTGCCCTCCAAAACAATTGTGTATAAAAAATTTCAGTTCAAATGAATGCTTTAAAACGTGAGAAATAAGAGTTTTTTCAAGTTTTGACACAAGTCGCCAAAAGGGTCGCTAAGTCGCCAAAAATGATACCAATGTGGCTGTATTTGTAATTCTTCAAATAATTAGTTTTAATCAATTAATTTTTTATTAATTATAATTAACTTACTGTATTATCATCCAAAATAATCGTGTATAGAAGATTTCAGCTCAACTGAGCGCTTTAAAATGTATTTTATTAACGATTAAAAATTCCACCAAGATAAATAAATAAATATAATAGAGAGTGTGAACTAATAGTAGGAAATGAAAAAATATACGCGCCTAATAAGTTTTCAATTCAAAACTAAGCGAGCGTCGCCGACCTGAGCACGATCGAGGCGGAGCCGAGTCAACCCGTTTCCAAGTAAAGCAACAGAACCAGACGCTTAAATCACTTTAAAATGATAATAGTTTAAATAAAAACTCATTTTCAGTAATTGCTACAGTTTGTTCACTATTTTAACTCGCATGCCTGCACACAGTATGCATAAATACAGGGTGTAGCCAAAATCGACCGACAAATTCAGACGGGTGATAGTAGTCATCATGGAGACAATAAAGCACTGTAAAAAGGGGTTGGAAACCTATAGCACGCGTGCCATATGGTTACGTGGTACAATAAGTGGCACTCTGCACTACTCTACGAATTTGTCAATTTTTGAGTAGATGGAAGTTGATAAATTTATAATAGATCTTATTTGACAAAAATTTTCAGATGTATGAACATTTACGGAAGTAGGGGAAAAAATGAAAGATAACACTGAAACTAAATTAACAGCTATTTTTTTTGTAAGTTATTGAATGCCATTTCTGGGGAGATTTAATTGTCTGGAGAGAGAAAATTACACGTACCCTTCTTTCCTCTTTGGGTTCTTCATATCTAAGTAAAAATCCTTTCCTTATATAAAAATATTTCGAATCCGCAACAGAAACTGTTTAACAACTGTATGCTCAGAATCGTGTTAAATTGAAAGTCCCACATAATACTCCTAATTTTGCGATATGAAAGTAGAGCGGTACAAGCACTAGGTTCGCATTAAAATTTTTATTTATCTTTTTATTTACTGTAATGAAGTGAAATATTTATACGTCTATTTCTTATTTCAATAAAAATGGTTATAAATGCATAATATATGTACAATTTTAATTTTTGTTTATTTTTGTCGAACGAATAGTTATATTTTATGTGGTTTGCTTTTATGTTAAGAAATATCTTTAAGTGATATAAAATTAATATGTAATAATACTGTGTAAATCTGAACTATTGATCTCTTTTTCGTACTTCTTCATGCATTATCAGGAGAATCGAATTGCTTCAAAAAGGCCCTACTGTCTGTTACTCTGAATCATGTTAGTAAATCGTCTTGCCACGCTACAACTAGAAGGTTGCCAACCCCTGCTGTAGAACATGGAGTTGCAAACCACGTTTAGTTGGTGATATAATCGTGATAATTGTAGCCATCCCACACTCGTCTGGGAGGAATAGAATCGGTGAACAAGCTGTCATAGATGGGTATTGCATAAAGCGATGGTGTTAAACTGCATTTTATAACAATGACGCGGATTACACAAACGTGGAATATGCGGATAGGCACCTCATATAGGGAACCGATTGAATGGAACTCCAAATACAGAGAATGTAACAGGACCATGTTCCCACCATACCAACTGTTCTATACAGTAGCGCACACAGGAATTTTTCAAGGGGGTGTCCAGGGTCGAAAGTCCACCATTCTTGTATCATGCTCCTTTTGATTTTGTCGATTTTAAGGAACAAAAAACAGTAAAAAACCAATTATTGAATAAATAATTAGCATTAATTAATATAATTAATCATTAATAACAAATACATAATTAAATTTTACGTACTATATATTTAGAATTATAATAAATCGGAAAAAATCAAGGGCTTTGGGGAGGGGGGTTCCGGACCCCTAGGACACCCCCCTTGTGTGCGCCACTGGTTCTATAACCGATGCGAGCGCAACTTCAAACAATTCCTGTGACAATCATTTGTCATTTCATTTCTGATGTCGAGATGTGACGCATTGTTCGTATTGTAAATATGCTTTCCTTCCTGTTTTTTACGAATAACTCCGAATAAACGTGATTTGCAACCCCATGTTCTATGGCGATTTGTTGTCTCCGTGCACCTCTCTGAATTTGCTTTACACCCTGTATATCTTTATGACTATTTTTTAGTCATCTTGGTGAAGAAAACGATAAAAACAGTTAGAGTTTTTTTAATAAATACTCAAATACATTTTACATTTGATAAAAGAATATGTAGGTTTTCCAGAGCATAAATCCGTTTTGCATCTTTAAGCTGTATTTGCAGTTTATCGAGAGAAATACTCCTCTCCATCATAGCGGACATTCTTGAGAATGCACACAGCCTGCCTTAATACAGAAACCTTTCCGTACTTTGTTATTGTATTTGACACCACTTCCTTCTTTGTCAGCGATGACCAATACTATCTTCTAACGGTGGTATTCTCAATCGCGAGTTATTGAAAAGAAAACTCACGGATTGGGTAACCCTCGCTCGCCGATAACTCGCAGATAATTCTCCTTTCTTATTCTCGAACTGATGATTACCGAATCCGTGAGTTATGCGTGGGCAAGATGTTACAGTCGTTGTGATTGGACACTGATAATCATGTGACATATTCTTTGTTACGTCCATCTTTGTTTACAAACAGATTCGCGTGATCGAAATCCGCGAGTTACCCTCCGAAATCGGCGGGTTATACCTTTGGATGAATAATCCGTGGATTTGGCGCGATCCGCAATTGAGAATAATGATGTTTCGCCACACACAATCTGCGAGTTACTTCCGGTTCTGGGATAACCCGAGGTTAACTCGCAATTGAGAATACCACCGTAAAAGATAAATTTGCAACTGACATATACATACAAATCCCCAAAAATACCTCCAATTCATCAATCCTGATTAAATTCATTTTGCTACTATTTTGTAAATGACGTAGAAGGAATGAATACGTGAATGAAATCTATTAAGGCATTTACAGAAAAGTAAAAGATTTTAACTTTTGACTACTAGAGTGGACATCATGCAACATTAGTTTAAGTTACTCGCTGTGAAGATAGTTTGTGTTCTGATTGAGCATTCTATTTAGATAGGCATAAATTGTTTGAACATAAATTAGTGGTTCATTTTAGAGTAGTTATGCCTTGAACATTTCTTGAAAAACATGTTTTAATTTGCTAATTAGCCATGTTTTTTACAAATATTGTCCCTTACATAGAAGAATTTCTTTAAAATAAAAATTCTATACAATAACAAGCGATTGCGAAAAATATGACAGTGAGAGCATTAAGAACCGAGAAATTTTAGTTAAAGTATCATCCTCATCATTTGATTTTCACCTAAGAAAGCTCGTTACCGATAAAATTTCTGAGCAGCTCTAGTGCACCATAACCTAAAAAATCAAACTAAATTGTACGAAATTATCCGCCTACTGGGTATTTTTTTAACCATAGCCTCCTCTGCTATAGACAATAGTTCGCCAGTTTGAGTTGAACTGCGGACACGTTAACACGGCGTGTGTTTAAATGAGTTACTTCCAAATTCAAGTTGCGTTCTTCAAACAAAAGAGAACAGTGCAACCAAACCTCATCGAATAATGAGCCTAATATACAATGCAAACAATATGAGTGATTGTGTTTTGCATGTGTGAATGGAAAAAGAATCCTTTGTAGTAGTTTAAATTGCACATATTTGATCACTTGGAATACAGTCCTAACCTTGGCATTGGCTAGAAGACCAAGACTTTGAGGCAAAACTTGTGTTTCAATACAACGTTCAAATCCTTCTTATATCACGATGCAAGCACCGCCCGCGGTAGACTGTTGATTATGATCATGAGCTCTTGGAAGGAGTGACATGTGTTGGAGCCTGAGACACAAAAGACCTGCAGTGCAGAAGGGCTGATGCAGTTGAAATCGGTGGAGGCACAAACGTCCTTCTGTTGGTGTGTGGTTTGGAAGTTAGGAGAGGCAGTACCAGTTCAGGTGTCGTCCTCGTCATTCATGGCTCAAAATTACGAGGTCCGTCACCAATAGCCCTCGTGTAGCTTTATAGTGCGATGTTTATAAGCTTTACCTCACTTGAAGAGAGTACTAATAAATTTGCTCCATATTATAACAAATGTCTGTATCTTCATTGCGATTATATGGAAAGGTTTGTACATAAACTTTTGGTATTAAATTCACTTCTTTCTCTTTCATTAATTACTCTTGTCTACTTTTATATTTTACATCGAAGGGTTGGAAAAAATAAGTCCCTTTATATAATATCATAGTAAGATGGATTTTAAAGATTAAAAAATTTTGGAATACAGCAATTTGTGTTTTTAAAAGTGAACCACACACACACACACATATAACAATGTTTCATTGAAAAATTCCACTGACTTATCATTTATGTATTGAATATTGAAATTTAGTAGAAATAATGGAAATTCGTTTGTCTTAAGGTATCCGACTACATTCGGAATCGTGATTTTAAAAAAGCGCATAAATGGATAATTTTTATGATACTTAGTTTCATTTAGATTAGAATACATGTATAAAACGGTTTTAAGGATATTATGACAAAAAAATTATTCAAATACAATATTTTGGCAAAACATTAACTTAGAATAATCTTTTTCAAAACGTTCCCCTTTTATAAAAAGGGTTTCTACAATAATAATATTTTGCTGATATAAAGTAGACTTCAGAGAGTCTGAGCTAGAAATTTTTGAAATATTCATATTATTTTCAGAGTTACCACCAATTGAAATAATTTTATCGACGTTTTTTGCTTCAAATTTCTCCCCTCTGTTGTAGTAAAATATGCATAAATCCACTTCTAAGTTATATGTTTCAAAAATTGCTGTGCAGCCTTTGTACAGAGGTCTGAACTATATACAGGCAAAATATTATTATAATAGAAGCGTTTTCATAAAAGGAGACTGTTTTGAAAATGGGTCATTCTATGTTCATTTTTTGTCAAAATATTGTACTTAAATAATTTTTTATTGTAATACTATTCTTAAAACAATTTTATATACGTTTTCTAATCTAAGTGACACTAAATATCATAAATATTATCCATTTATATGCTTTTGAAAAATCCCGGTTCCGAACGCAGTCCTTAATACGGTGATAAAATCTTCGATGAGAATTATGGAAGCTAAAAATTGTGAAACCGATGTATTATCTGTAAAATATTAAAACATACATATATTTTTACTTTGCAACTAATTACTTTTAGATTCTGGAAGTTTTATAATTTAATATAGTCATTATTCTCATAATAAATATACCAATCGATTATAATATTTTAAATTGATAATAAAGTTAAACTCTAATAGTGAAACCTTACTTAAATTGTAATGAAATGATTTTACCAAATGCCTCAATTTAAACAGAAAATTAATTAAATCCTCAGGAATATAAATCACAGATACAAAATTTTAATCAAACGTGTTTCATTATTTTCATATATTTTCTCTAATTCTGCGCCATTCCATATATCAAAAAAAACATGCCTAAACAATACATTTTAGTTGAGAATTTACTAGAATTTCAATTGTTAAAACCCTTCTTTCCATTTTCTTTCAAAAGGTCAATGTACTCTAGAACAGTATGTTTGAAAAAAATAATCTGCTCATCTACTTCAAGAGAAAAAAAAACAGCATCAAAAGAAATAAAATAAGTGAAATTCAAGAAATTTTTCCGATAATGTGATTTTTTGAATGTGTCTGCAGCTCTGGTTTTCAAGGTAGATTTTTTTTTATTGCTTCATCGCATAAAAATGTATTAAAGTATATAAAGACGTCTACCTCAATTCATGATTTATATATTTTCTAGATGCAACGTTTTATTACCAAGTAGAGTAAAACTGATTTTGCTTGTAAAATGAATGTAAAGGCTTCCAATCTAGCATTAAACTAAACTCAAATACTAACTAAAACACTTTATACAGAAAAAAAAACTTTAAAAAAAAAGGTTCTTTCAAATTTAACACTGTAAATTTTTTCAAAATCAATAAGAATTTTTTGCTCCAATAACGCAGAGGACATTTAATCTAATGTTTAATAAAAGGCAAAAAAAAATTTGTTCAAAAATGGCAGATTATTAATTATTACATATGAAGAACATATCAATTATTTTGAAATTATTAAAATTCACGCATCTGGGCTTTTCGTGTTAACTAAGAAATTTTTTTAAGTTTCCTTATATTTTTCCAACATGAAATTATTAGTGAATTGAACCTAAATTTAAAAAATAAAAAATTTCATTTTTTTTTTTAAAAAAAAAGTACTTAAGTCAGTTTAAACCATTTTAATATATAGCATTATATACACACAGATTCACTTTAAAACATATCTACTCATCGTTTGGTTCGTACAAAATTTTGTTCTAACATTAATAAGCAATGTATAACAAGAATAAAAAAAAAAATATCGGAAATAGTAGTAAAACTTTGATATTGTTATACTTAAAGACATAAAAACTAGATGAAAAATTCAAAATATTATAAATTCGATATATGTTAGTATTATGTATATAACTTTTAGTATTTATCTGGATCATTTTGATTTTAATGAAAACTATTCGGCGCTGTAATTTTTGAATATATCAGCAACTGATATTTCAAGTGCATAGATTTTGTGTAACATGTTATTTTCTTTTTAATTTTTCCAAAAATAGTTATATTTAAATGGAAAAGTTACGCGCTCAGATTTCCTAAAAATAGGATAAGAACGAAAAATACGTCTGATTTATTGATTGATGAACCTTCTTATATCAGTGCTTCTCGAACTTTCAATATTCGCGACCCGAAATTCAGTCATAATTTTTCTTCGCCACCCCCCCATACAATAACAATGTATTAAATTCAATAATACTATATTTTGACGCTAAACTTGCAATTCGACTATAACATCTTAAAAAGAGTATATAAACGTCTCTCTAAGACAGTGGATTAACTGCCTTGGACGTATATATACGTCTTTCTGAAGTACGATCTTTTCTGTGAATTGCTATCCATAAAATTATTCCGAAGGCTTTGGAATGCAATAAAATTATCTTGATAGTGTTTGCGAAGAATTTACTTATTTCAGAGAATTTGAGTATTTATTCCTTAACTACCCTCCCCCTCCTACAATACACCATATACGCTCGTCTACGTGTTAAACGGTGGTATTGGGGAGCGAATCACGTAATTTTTAATCGGCATTGAAATAATTAATTATAAATTGAATAAATCATCAAGTGTTAATTTTTACATATAACTTTACATATGAAGAGCCGATGGGGTTACTGATAATTGTCAAACGTTCTTAATTTAATATTGTTAAATTAATAAAATACATTGAGCAGTACTGATATATTTATAAGTGTATTATATCAGTGTAAATGTGTTTTTTATTATGTCAGAATGCAATTTGTTTTTGTTTACTTTCAGAAAATTAATAATCTCTTTAAATAATCTTTTTTTTTCGACTTTTTAATATGCTTGCTCCTCCCCCTTTGTAGGGTTATGACGCCCCACAGTTTGAGAAACACTGTTCTTATATTAATGTCGCAATCTGAAGTATCACTAGAGATATTGAGGACGGACCTCATAATTTTGAAACACTGTCAAGTGACGAGGACTACACCCGACATGCCCCCTTTCTCCAGACTTTCGTACTACGACAATGGGAAAATTTTGAGCCTCGACACAATTAACATGCATCCTCGTCTCTACACTGCGTGTCTTTAGTGACACTTGGACTTGAACCCATAACACTACAACGCTGACGTTTCCGATTATGACCACACGGTAATCATGGCCACGAGAAAAAAGGCTAATATAACAGTTTACAATTAGTACCTAGTATCTGCCAAAATCTGAAAACAGGTGAGTTGAGTATTACTTTTACAAACAATGAAAACTAGAAAGAAAATAAGCGTATATACTAAATAATTACCTGTTCTCTCTTCATGGAATAAAGCAAAATATATTTTTAAACATTTTATCATATTTACGCGATCTTTTTTATTATTATAAATGCATTGTAGACTTGGCGAAAATGGCATTAAATTTTTACAGCAAATATTTATTATATTATCTGAAACAATTTACAGGAAACAAGACAAAAAATAGCTTTTAAATATATATTAAAATGAATATTTTTAAAAATTATTTTATGAAAAAATTAAAGTAAAAAATTTTTTTAAATTTTTTTCATAAAATAATTTTTGATGCAAGTAAAAAATTTTTTTCCTTGCATCAAAAATTAAGATTTTTATTAAAAAATTTTTGAAACTTTAAAAAGTTAAGCAAAAGCATCCAAGAATGCCTTTTTTTGCAAAAACAATCTTTAAAAGAAAGCTATTTAAAGCAACAAAATCTTTTAAATAATCTGAATATATTATACGGAGAAATTCCGAAATAAGTACAAAAAATAAAATTATTCACGGTCTATAGAACAAAAAATAATAAGTGACACTTTTTTCAAAAGTATTATAATAAAGCTTTCAGAGTAGCTTATAAAAACGATAATAAAAATGTGATCTTAAAAAAATATTGAGACGTCATGTTCTATAAAAAAAATGTGTCTGAAAGGCATTAATATAAATGTGGTTATAAAAATGAACATTTTATTTGCTTCCTAGAATAAACTACACGCAACTTTGATGCTTCATGAAAGAAGTATTTTAGCACGCGTTTTATTTTAAATCCGTAGAATACATTTGGGAATTTAAAAGAAACGGAACGCATAGTTTTTTCTATTTAAAAAAAACTGAGTTTAAAAATTCTTCATTCTGGCTAATAAAAGTCAAACGTTATGTTCTTTTGAGAAATCAAAAGTTACACATTGTAATGTATTAATTAAAATCGGGTTTATATGCACATTCTTTTTTTTTCTTTTCTGTATTTTTTGCGAAATAAAAGCCGTGTGGAATTTGACGTTAATACTGTCATGAAATTTAAGATAAGTTTTTGTAGTAATACATATTATCCTTTTTTCCAAAACAGATGCAGACATAGTTTTTATTGCATAAAAATATAACCTGGGGAAATAAATTAAAACATTTCATGTCCACTTCAAAACATTCTACATATATATTAAATATTTAAATTGTAAAAAAATTACATTTGTATTATTTTGATTTCTTTTCATCTTATTTTTGTACTTAATTACGTAGAAAGAGTCTTCTGATAAAGAAAATGGGGTTGGAAAGTTAAAAATAGAGTGAACATTTATTTTTCGTCCTAATGTATTCTTAGAATAATAAGAATACGAGAATTATAAATAGAACAACTATATTTCAGAATCAGATACATATTATGGCATTAATTGCTCGTGAAATCCGTGCTCAGTCTTAAATTTTTAACTAAAAAAGAAATAATGCATCGAGATAAAATAGGAGTTAAAAATTTTATACTTTAGTTATTTTTAAACCATTTTTATATTGTTAAACAATTTAAAAACAAATTCGTTTCCGATAGAAATTGTTGCATAAAGTAAGAAGTAAGTTTTATTCATATCTAAAAGCAAGCTTCGGAAAATTAAAATCAAAATAACTCGAATTAGAGAAAAAGAGATTTTGAAACTTTAACACATGTGGAAAATTGGGCATTTACAGTTCGTGTTCGAAGGAAGACAATCTAGATTAGAATAAGAAATATAGCAGTAGAAATGAAATGAAATGAAGAAAGAAGATTTATTTTATCAGTTAAATATTTTCGAATGTTTTACTCAGTTTTATCTTCAACTAGAGATTTGGAATGCTTACAAAAACAAAGACATTCTAAAAAATAATATTATTCAATGGCAACCCCGATCACCAGGTCTTTCACCCCTGGATTAAAGTGTTTGGGGACCAAGTGTGCATTTCAACATTTCTTGGGTCCGTTTCGGATCTAAAATCAAGAATCTGCACTGCAATCAATTTTATCAATGAAAATATGTTAACAAATCTGTGGCAAGAACATTGCCGATTTAAGCTCATTTCAGACTATGGATGCAGATCTACAGGCCCCCTTGGCACTAGTAGATAAAAATTTATTGCCAGAAAATCTGGTTAAGTGCAGCTTATCAGGGCCTTTCCGGGCCTCGGGTTCCCGAGTGCCGGCCTCAAGCGCCAAATGGATAAACCGGTACTGGGCAAGAAATTATTTACCGATGGCACATTTGCACAGTGGCGAAATTAATCCTCATCCGTGATAAGTGATAATGGTAAACGGACTATTTCTCTATCTCAAGGACTATCGCAACTATATGTACTTTATTTTTTTCTGGCGTAAATTACATGCAATAAACCATTCTCTCTTCCAAACTAATTTGAAGACGCCCTGTATAAATTACATGCTTAAAATTCCATTTGTTAAATTAACTGCTCTGCAGCCATATTATTATTTCACAAATATTTCAAGGTATCCGACTATGTTCGGAACCGTGATTTTGCAAAAAGCGTATAAATGGATAATATGTATGATATTTAGTGTCATTTAGATTAGAAAATGTATGCAAAATTGTTTTAAGAATAGTATTACAATAAAAAATTATTTAAGTACAATATTTTGACAAAAAAGGAACATAGAATGGCCCATTTTCAAAATATTCTCCTTTTGCAAAAAATGTTTCTATTATAATAATACTTTGCCTGTATATAGCTCAGATCTATGTACAGAGGCTCAACTAGAATTTTTGAATTATAGAAGTGGGTTTATCCATGTTTTACGACAACAGAGGGGAGAAATTTTAAGAAAAAACGCCGAAAATTATTTCAAATGGCTGTAACTCTGAAAATAATGTGAATTTTTCAAAAATCGTAGCTGAGCCTCTGTACAGAGGTCAGAGCTATACAGGCAAAATATTATTATAATAGAAGCATTTTTCACAAAAGAAGAACATTTTGAAAAAGGTTATTCTAAGTTAATTTTTTGCCAAAACATCGTCTTTAAATAATTTTTTTTTGTCAAAATGTCCTTAAAACAATTTTATACATATATTCTAATCTAAGTAACACTAAATATCATGAAAATTATCCATTTAAGCGCCTTTTTAAAATCATGGTTGCGAACGTAGTCGGATACCTTAAATAAACTGATTCATTTTAAATATATCTTTTATTTACGAGAAAATCATTTACTCTTAGAAAGTGAAAATAAATGCCTAGAATTATTTCAAGCATAAAGAAAACAAAAAGAGATCTTGGAACTTTAAATCTAAACATCCTTTTAAAATAATCACGTCTAGCAACACTTCTTAAAGGTGAGTTATGACGCTCATAGTAGCCCTTTTGGTAGTTGGTCATAAATTTAAACTTCTTAATTTGCTGCGTTAAGTTTTGAGGGTAAGATATACAAGTATTCTGAAAAATTGTTTGTAAGTGATGAATATAAGAACCTTACCTCAAAACATTTTTAGTATCTTACAAATTAGAACAAAGAAGCCTGTTTTTTTTAAAAAAAATTTTTTGAGAAAAAGCTATTAATTTACATTAAAAATTAAATAAAAATATGAAGATTTAATATGAAAATATCAGCGAAAAAGGAACGATGACTTTCTTGCATACAATTCGTCAATATCTACGAGCTGACAGCAGAAGTAATTGATACATATAATTTACAATGCAGCATATAAAAGTGTAAATCTTTTATTGTCTAATTTAATCATTTACCACCACTCACACAAGTGAAAGGCGTTAAAAAATTTTCAAGGAAAAGTGCATACTTTTTATTATTGAATTATTTAAAAAATGTATCAATAAACTTAATTAGTAATTTTTTAAATTTCGCGTAATATGTAATATAGAAAAAATTAAGTCAATTCCTACTCAGGTTAACAAAGAAAAATTTTATTTTATCTCTACTTTTTATAAAATAATTACAATTAATTTAAACATGTATACACATATGACAGAATCATATTAAGTGGCAAAATAGAAAGCAAATTTCCTTTCTATATAGGGTGCTGGACACAATTACTTTTTTTGTTACTATTTATTCATTCAAGAATAACATTCCCAGAAATTAGGCCATCCCAGATGGGATTCGAAACTGCGAACTTTGGATTAAAAGACGAATGCGCTATCCATTGTGCTACAGTGACACAACGCGCGACTTCCCTTTTTATACATAGTGTTGGACTATTATTTTTGTTACTATTTATTCACTAATTAATGAATTAATATTTGAAAAAGCTGTATTAACATTAAGTGTCATCCACTACAAGTTTATAAAATGTATTTGAACCTTGAATGGATGAATAGAAAGTATTTTATTCACGATTGAACTTTGAACAAGATATATATATATATATATATATATATATAGGGAGATTGTGAACTAATAGTAGG
>BMAV01013831.1:0-17235 GCA_019973955.1 Trichonephila inaurata madagascariensis | reverse complement strand
TGTGTGTGTGTGTGTGTGTGTGTGTGTGTGTGCAAAATTATGGAACAACTAAACAAATATATGATAGCCACAATAATATAATAGCAAACTCTTAGTCATTGGAATTAAAATTGTGGGGTTGAATATAGTTTTAAAGTCAGCCAACTTTCCCCTATATTTGCTTATATTATTGAGCTAAAAGAATAACAAATTCTATAAAAATATGCAGTAAATACTAAAGATTATCACCATAATAATATAAGAACAATACTAAAAATACTATAGCTAAGTTACCAATGTCAAGAACCAAGAAAAAAATTTCATCTGCTTAGCTAAACCAGATAGTTAAATATATAAGCAAAACTGAACATTTTTAAGAAGACAATATAAAATAATACATGTAATATATATAAAATAATATGAAGGTCAGTGGCTGAGTGGTTAGTGCAAAGCGCTTCAACACCACGTGCCCGAGGTTCAAACCTCTGGATGGGCAAGGTAGACTCAGCCTTTCATCTCTTCAGTGGGTCGATAAATGAGTACCAAGCTTGCTTGCGAATTTAACTGTGGGGGTTTTCGCGTCAGGCTAACCACCTGACCGGAACATCTGCTCATGCACCTCTGGGCCAACTGTCGTGTATACTGAGATGGGCACAGTAGGCGTTGGCCCCTCATGGGCCGTCGTGCCACTGAGTTAAGTAATGAAATAATATATATATTTAATTCTATGTATAATATATATAAAATATAATATATATATATATATACGTAAAAAGTATTTTTTCTTTTTATTATAAAATAATTTAATAGCTCCGCGAAAAATGTTATCAATTGAATTTCTTACATGTATCACTAAATTGGAAAAATATGCATCTTCCCTATATTTAGAGAATTCGTTCAAAATGTCTCTTATAGAATTACAGTAAGAATTCTTTCAAGCATATTCCTTCATACCCACTGGAATACAAAAAAAGACTGTACGCAAAAAGACGTTAAAGAGAAACAAAACTCAGTTTAAAGAAACCTTTTCATGAAAATGGTTCTTTCGTATATTTTTATGTATAAAAAAAATTCTGCAAAGAAAACTTTAAACTGACGGATCGTACAAAAAAAATTGTTTACATATTTCAACTGTTTCTTACTTTTGCTTCTTCGAAATATTTTTAATAATTCGAGACTGCTTTGAATATACTGATATTTTTTTATATAAAAAAACCGGATTAGTTTTATAAAATAAAAGTATTGCGATGGGAAAATCATATAAAAATTAAATAAATACGATAAAGTGCAACACTAAGAACTGTTTCGTTTACAGGTATTTTATAATTTAAATGCATTTAAAAAAAATCATTTGATTTACCAGAAAATATATTTAGAATTATGGTATCTAAAATAACTGACCTTACTTTTTATTGTTAAACACGCAATATCCTAAATGAAAAAAAAAGAACCGCCGAATCAGAACTTATTTTCTTAAAAACACAGAGAAATAAAAAGAATTTTTATCTTGAAAGAGCAGACAAAAAAATTTTAGAGAACAAAATACATTTTAGTAAAAAAATACCAGATAAAAATTTTGAATCGGTTCTTTTTTATTGTTTGATAATGACGATAAAAAGATTTAGGATAAAAAATTATTCCAGAAACAAGTGAAGCGACAAATTACTTTTCATGCTATCGAGTTGCATAGTAGAAACAAATGTTAGCAGAAATGGAAATACGAAATGTTGATAACTATCATTGTTTAGCAATTATAAAAAAAAGTTTTTCTACTCTATGTGATTATTTCAATAGTGTCTTACTTTTCCATTATAATCATGCCTCGTTTCAGACGAGGATTTGCAAAGATTCTTATTCTCTGGTTGAATATCAGATATTTATTGAATCTTTTCCACAGAATTTGGTGTTAAAAATAAGCATATAAAGAATGCACAACTATGTATGTAAATGGGTTTGGAAAACTGCTATTGATTTCACCCAGACCTTCAATTGCAATGTATCAAGGATAATGTCTATTTGCATAAA
Organism: Trichonephila inaurata madagascariensis; assembly: GCA_019973955.1. Classification (NCBI taxonomy): domain Eukaryota; kingdom Metazoa; phylum Arthropoda; class Arachnida; order Araneae; family Nephilidae; genus Trichonephila; species Trichonephila inaurata. The sequence continues at coordinate 15,231 of BMAV01013831.1, read as the reverse complement.
ATTAATTATACACTATTCCTAGAATGGCGATTTGCATTATTCGAGCCTTAAATCTCTATTGTTCTTTTACCATGGAGAATTGCTTATTTTATTGCTCAATGCATGAATTTTACGAACTATTGAAAAGCAAAAGAAGAGGAATACACTCAACTTTTTTGTATACAATTGATATTTCCTTAGAAAACCGAGTAAAAAAATCGTGTACAAAAATACATATAACGTGTAAATTTGGGGATATATTCCACAGTTTTAAAAAATCATGAAATGAGAAAAAATTTTAAATGTTTTCCCAAAAACCACGTGCAAAAAAAGTAATAATAAAATCTACGTTTTATATTTATATATAAAAAACAAATACACTTCATTTTTGTTACAAAAAAAAATTAAAATCAGTGTACAGTGAAAATTCAGTCTATAAGTACACAGAACATATGAAAATTCAAATAGAAATTAGGAATAAAATACTACTAACTCTCTAACAGCTATCCATCACTACTTGATAGCAAGCGCGCGTTTATTACGAACTGGCTTAAAAATTCTTTTATCAGTAGATGTGTCCGATATGTCTAGTCCAACTGACGGCTTAGATTCAAATGTAGCAAAATGTAGCGGCTTAGATTCAAATGTATTCAAAACGAATGTTTCATTCGTTATTAACAGTCTCTGTTGGTTTTTTGGTTGTTACCGGTCTTATTACTGACTGTCCTTTTTGGTTTTTCGATTTGATTATATAATTCTTGATATCCTACTACGCAAGATTAAGTTGAAATTTTGATGCACTCTTTATTCCAGGATCATGAGTAATAAAAGGACGTTCCATACTTGTAGCAAATTTCAAGCCCTCGTCAATTAAATCAGCTCTTAATATCCGAACTTCACTTTTGATTTCTTTATTATCAAAAACTATCATAAACTCATTTAAATCATCGTCCTCATACAAAGGGTACGAGTCCCCAAACTTTTTTGGAATTCTTGCTAGAACGAAAATATTCGTGTAAAAAAATTCGTTCAATTCGTGTACTTTGTTATTTCAAAATTGTGTTAAAAAAAAGAGAGTTGAGTGTATCAAATAATTAAGATTCGGAACTTTATAAATAAAATAGATGTTCATGACATAAAAAATAGGAGTTATAGCATATTTTATCTGTAAAATAATTAATACTTTAAAAAAGTATTGAAAAGTTCTTTTTAATATGAAGAATTTGTTAAGAATGTTTTAAAAAAATATGTTGGGCTTTGTATATTAATAATATAAATTAGAATTAGATAAAATGGATAATTATACTCACATTCCTGTATGCTCATGGAAATTGTTGTATTTAAATTTTAATAAAAAATTTCACGCAGCTTTGAGGAATATAAAACCTGCAGGCAATTATAATAATTAGTTACTCAATCCATTTATGTATTTTACTCGTGGTATGCATGTCCTGCAACTCTAAGATAATTGTTTGGAAAGTTATTGTGTAATCTACTACAGCAGTTTTACAAAACCAAATTTGCCTGTATTCTCGACTACACCCCCTCCCCATAAATTTAATTAATCTGGGAATAAAATAATGTTTTGGGGTCTACGATATTTAATTTTTAATGCTTGAAATCTTTTGAATAACTTTTCTTTCCTTTTTCTGTTCAAAAGTGTTATTCATATAAAATTAAGTACAATTAAAATATTATGCTTTTGTTTATATAATAGTCTTTATCCATTTAACCGTATCACTTTAATTCCGAGAATAAATGCTTACATTTATATCGCCTTCTAAGGCAAAACTAGGGCAATTACCATCGGACTTTAAAATTTTAAGCCATGGTCAAGGAAAGAGGACTGCTCTCGAGTCGGTACTTCACTCTCTTACTTCCACACCCCATCATTGTGAGGACTTTGAGCCATGACAGACTTAACGTACATCAACCCATCTCTACATGGCGAGTCTTCAATGACATCCGGGATCGAGGTCGTGACTCGACAACGCCGAGCACGATTTCGTGACCATAACCACAAGGCTACCACGGTCACTAAAATTTCAGGTATGATAAAATATTGTGCTATCTTCCTTACATCTTATTTAATGGCAAAAAATAACATAATTTCTCTGAATATAACTACATATTTTAGAAACAAATTTCATTAATACAGGGTGTCCGGGATAAAACTACTATTCAAAAGTAATGGCTTATTATTACGAAACTACCCATCAGAATGTAATAAACTATTCATCCGTGGATTAGAAAACTCTCCTAGATTTTTTGTGTTTGGATGATCAGCCGCACGTGCACGCATTATTCGACAATCGCAGACGTTAAACTTTTGACACTGACTTCATTATTAAACAATTGGACGGCACAGTATAAGGTGCATTTCGTACTTTGGTTTATGAAATTAAAATCAGTCACACGTGTATAGTGGCATGTTCGAACAGAATGGAATGTCGACCCTCCGTCATCAAAATTTATCCATAAATAAGAAAGAAATTTAAAGGTGACAGGAGCTTTTGTATCTCAAACTGGCAAGTATCCTTAAGTTTTCGTGATAGAAGACACTGTCATCTATCACGAAATGTGATAGATGACATTGTGATAGATGTGATGCGTGCATGATTCATTTTGATGGATAGAATTAGACTTTGCCTAATAGACTGATAAGTCTATTAGGCAAGTCAGTAAAGACATTCGAACACATCGCTGTACACGCGTGACTGATTTAAATTTCGTTAACCAAAGTACGAAATGCACCTTTTACTATGCCGTCCAATTGTTTACTAATGAAGTCAGTGTCAAAAGTTTAACGTCTGCGATTGTCGAATAATGCGAGCATTTGCGGGCGATCGGACTAGACCCAAAAAATCTCAGAAGAGTTTCCAATCCCCGGATGAACAGTTTATTACATCCTGAGGAGTAGTTTTGTAATAATAAGTCATTACTTTTCTATACTTTTAGCCCGGACACCCTATATATATATTAACATTTACTAAAAACAATATGCTTATAGTTTTTAAATATTATGTTAAATTTTGTATTAATTTTTTTCATTCATACGGAATGGTATTCTGAATGTAGGAATTAATAATACTCAATGAAATGGAGTTTTGTGTTTTATGACAATATAAACGAACATTTCGATTTTTTAGTGTATCTCATTGTGATTTTAATTTTTTATCTCAATTTATCTTGATTTATCTCCATCTGATTTTTTTTTAAAAAAATGTCACCTTCTGCTTTGTTATCTATTATCATCTTTTACAGGATGCAATATATTATTAGGGAAAATATTGAAAAATTTCTCCATAAAACACATTCATTATTTTACCCATGAACGATGGTGAGGACTGAGAACACATGAAAAATTACAAAATTTGGGAATACTATGCTACGGCAGAAGAGAATTATGAAGCCTGAATAATGATTTATGAGGAATATTTCAGTAGCATTCTCGCGAAGACAAAAACTATTTCTGAGGAAAAATAAACACGTGCTGGCAGTTATGATGATAATATTGAACACACAAAAAATGAAAATGAGGGAAGAGAAACTTTCAAAAAATAAATGTTTGCTTTACATTGAGGAAATTCTGAATCGTGGTATAAGCAATATTTTGAAAAAAGATTTTGAGAGTCAACTTCAACCCACAAAAAATTTATGAGAGCATTTGCTTACCAACATTCTATATACCTAGAAACTCTCGACCTCCAAAGCATGCTATTGAAGCACGCCATGTGTGTTATTTCCCTACACTGGTGCTCTCCTTGTGGAAGGTTGGGTTTTACAGCCAGTTCATTTTTCAACTTCGATTTGAAAAAGATTGTGGCACCTACAGAAAATGTTATTAAGATTATCAGATTAGCGACTTAATCTCCCTTGGCGACAAATTTGGCGAAAAATACGATATCCAAGGAATCATCGAAAAGGCTTCAGAATTGAACCTTCTAAACATTTTCATGAAGCTATAGAATCTCTATAAAGTAACTTTGAAACAAAGATCGAGTCAGTTAAGGGGTCTCAGGGTTGTTAATTCTGTCTCGTGAGCTGAAAATATAAACAAATTTCAAAAACAAAAAATTCTTTGAAGTTACAGTAAAATATTTCAATTATTTCACATATTATTTTCAAATGAATGAAGTTTCAAAAAGAGGTAAAATGTTTAAGGTATAACCATAATTTAAAAAATCATTAGCATGCGAACATTTCTGTAATATTAAGTAAATTTTACGTTAAGCATGATATTTTCTGAATGGTAGCCTTTGATGTATAAAACTTGATAGAAGTATAAAAAGTATCATATTCTTTAATACTACCTAGTTTTATATTTATACATCTCCAAAAAATTTGAAAAATATTAAGTTTTTTTAAAAAATTTAAAAAAAAATTTTTTGTTTTTTTGTTTTTCAAAAAATGTTGTCTAGTATTCTATTTATATAAAAATGCTACAATGTAATAAGAGTACATTTAACTTTATAAGTCTCTTTATTGATAGTAATTAGAGTCACTATTTTAGAAAATAAGCGCAACGTAAAACTTAATTAATATTTATTACAGAATTGTTTCTTATTTTCATATATTTTAATTTTTTTTTTAAATTACTATTATATCTTAAACACTTCACACTTTTTTGAAGCCACATTCCTTTTTAAGTAATTTCTAAAAGAATCGAATTCTTTAATTTGAACCTCAAAGAAGCGTATCTAATTGAAAATGGTTTATATTTTTTAGTGACCCTGAAAGAGTGTTCAGTCGCGTTCGTGGACTGTAATAAGAATGACACTTCTCTGAGTTCCTGTTGGTGGAACTGTTAAGAGAGCCCTTTCTGGGAAGTAGTAAAGCTTGCTTATCGCAAATGTAATTTGCATTAGTGTATATCAGGGGTGGTGAACCTTTTTGGATCAACGTGCCCTTTTTTCTTTAAGAAATGTTTAAGGAGGTATAGGCGTGCCGTCAAAAAGTTTTGACTGGTAATTGTTGAGAAAATAATAAAACTAAATACCAACAACTCAAAACTCTTTAATTACAACGAAAGTGTACATTTTGCACAGTATAATAGTAAATGTTTTATTTATACGCGTAATTCAAATTAAAGTAATATCGGTGTTAATTCTGTTGTAGTAGATTAGATAAACAAATAATTTGTATTAAGATTGTAAGATGTTACTTTTACCAGAATGCAAGTTGAATTGGAGTCATCCTCCAAATGGTTTCTAAGCGAGTCTTTAATGTTATTCATCTCTGAAAATAATAACTCGCTGGCATAGATAGATGAAAATATTTTTAAAATAGCATGAGCAAGTTTTTTCACACACACAAATAGCTAAATGTACCTGAAATCGAATTCCGTACTTTCAAAATTTCATTACTAGCATCTTTACTTATGTTGCTTGTTAATCTTTCTGTTTTAATCAATTCTAACTTTTCCTTCTTTCAGCAAATTTTTGAATCCATATTGAACTAGACTGGTAATCAATCAGTTGCATTTCAAGTTTTTAAATTTACAGCCAATAGAATTGTGACAAATTCAGTTTATTATAAATGAAGTCACATCACAAGGTACATGAAAAACTTTAGCGTTTCCAAAAATTCTTCGAACTGAGGAAATCTCACTGATAACTACAACCGATCACTCACGTTTCTCGGAATACTTCATATTGAACTTTGTTATTTTGAATTAAAATGCAAACCATTTTGATCGGTGGAGTGCTCAAATTATTCTGTCGCGTGCCATCAATGGCACGCGTGCCACTGGTTTGCCATCCCTGGTGTAAATAATCTGTTATAAAGGGTATATCGGCTTAAAGTATCCAAAAGTTATGACTTTTTATTACAGAACTACCTATCAGAATGTAATAAACTGTTCATCCATGAATGGGAACCCCTCCGAGACTGTTCAGGTCTAGTCCGATCGGCTGTAAGTGCTAGCATTATTCGGCAATCGCAGACGATATACTTCATACACTGACTTCATTAGTAAAGATGTGGACACCACAGCAAAAGGTTAATTTTAGTCAACGGAATTTAAATAAGTCACGCGTGTACAGCCACGTGTTCGAGCAGAATGGAATGTCGATCCTTCGTCATCAAAATCTATCCACCGATGGTAAGGATCTTTAAAGGAGACGGAACTTTGGTATTTCAAAAATTGGCAAGTATTCATTTCGTTAGTTCGTAAGTTTTTGCTATCGAAAATACTGTCGATCGTGTGCGTGATTCATTATGTAGGTGTCCTGATAAATCTATTAGGCAAGCCAATAACGACATTATATTCTGTTAGAACACCTCACGGACTGATTTAAATTCCGTTAACCAAAGTACGCACTGCGCCTTTTGCTGTGGAGTCCACACCTTTACCAATAAAGTCAGTGTAACATGTTTATCATCTGCGATTGCCGAATAATGGGTGCACGTGCGGCCGACCGGACTACACCCAATAAATCTCAGAGGGATTTCCAATCCCCGGTTGGACAGTTTATTACATTATGAGTAGCTTTGTAACAATAAACCATAACTTTTGGGGGGATACTAAGCCCCCCTGTAGCTACTCTGTATTATTGTATATAATCTGTTTTATTATCGCATTATTGAAAATAATCTGTTATGTTATTGCATTACTGTGAACAATCTGTTATGTTATTTCATTATTGTAAATAATCTTTTATGTTATTGCATTACTGTGAATAATCTGTTATGTTATTGCATTACTGTGAATAATCTGTTATGTTATTGCATTATTGTAAATAATCTTGTATGTTATTCTATTACTGTAAATAATCTTTTTACGTTATCTCATTATTGTAAATAATCTGTCTTCGTGCAGTTATCTGTTCCTCCTTGTCCATTAATAAATCTTATCCAACTAATTGGAGTCATCGGCTGTTTTTTCCACCCTCAAATTTGCAAAACACTGTTGAAATTACACAAATTTATTGCAAAACTAACATTACTTAAATTGAACTTATCATCTATTTAACGTACACAACTACTTTTTGTAGTCAAACATACTTCAATTCGAGAGTGAAAAATTAACTAAATATCCACATTTCATAATAGAAGAAATTACGCGTCACTAAATATCATAAATAAACAAAAATTACAAATCACAAAGTTTTTAGTTGAATTAATTGTATATGATTTTCCAAATATTAGTTTTTTAATATCCTTAAGCTACGATTAATGCTATCTCCTGAAAATAAAAACGAGAAACAACAAATTTCATTGATATTAATAACCAAAGAAATTAAAACATTTTTAAAAGTGTTATGTGTGTATATAATAGATCAGTTTTATATATTTCAAGACAAAAAGTAATATATTGGCGTGAACATACTATTTTTAAGCATATGTGTAGGAAGAAATATATGGGTACCTTTTTAAAAAATTATGCGTACAATATAAAGAAATTTTAATTGATTTTTAAGTGAGTTTTGCTTTTTTATTTATTTATTTTTCCTTCTGCTAAATTAATCATATTTATTTTATATAAAGTATTTAGAGCTCATGTTTGTTTTACTTAAAGGAAATGGAGTTACATATAAAGAAGAAAAGTGACTCGCTCAGTCATTCCCTCATCACGAGATCTCCGAAACTATTAAACCCTACTGACTTGAAATATGAAATGCATCTTTCTTTTGTTTAGTGGATATCCGCTAAGAACGGTTTTTTCTGAAATCTATCCCAAAAGGGAGTTAAGGGGGTGTTACTGTTAAAAAAAAATTTCAGATTTCGTACCATTAGAGCTACAAATAGGAAATTTGGCAAGCATGATTCTTTTGTTTAGTTGGTAACCGTTAAGAATGATTTTTGTGGAAATCGACTCCAAAGTCGGGATTTGAGAGATTAAAATGTTGTAAAAATTAAACTTCTGCGTTTTTCAACTATTAATCCCCTGCTCTCTTAAAATTTGGTAAGTATTCTCCTTTTGTTGTGTAGAGATCCGTCAAGAAATGTTTTGTGGAAATCGATGCCTAAGAGGAAGGGGTGTTGAGGAATCATATATATAAATAAGGAGAAAAAAAACCTTTTCGAACTTTTAAACCTGTGACTTGAAATTTAGTAAGTAGGTTTATTTTGTTGAGTAAAAATCCGCTAAGAATAGATTTCTCTGAAATAAACTTTCGGGGAGGTTTATGGGAGTGCAAAATATATAATTACTAGCTGTTATACCCGTTCTTCGCACGGGTGAATTGAAAAATTAAACAATACAGATTGAATGATAAAGAAGTTTTTAATGAGTTAATTTTACGTGAATTGTAAATTAAACAAATAAAAGCTTTTTGCATATCTCAGCTGAACAAAAAGAAACCGGTTTGTTAAATTTTAAGTGTGTAGATCTAATAGCTGATAAAAATGATTTTTTTTTATTTTTAACTCTCCGTAACTCTCTTGTGGGTCGATTTTTGAAAACGCCTTCCTAAGCTGATCTCTGCTCAGCAAAAATAACACATTGTTACAAATTTTGTGTAATGAACGCTTAAAATAGTATAAATACTTTATATCTGGAAGTTTAATACGTTAATATTACTTTTTGTTGTATTTAGTTTATGTGAAAATTGTAATCAGCCTCACACTCCGCCTGTTCAAGCTTTCGCAGCTCCTGGTGTAGACAAAACAAAAGGGCAAAGTTTTGCTTCACACATAAAAGATAGATATATACTGTCGCCGGCTATTTTGCAGAATTTTTTTCTACGAACTTGACAATTATCGTTATATTTTTGACACTTCACACAGTATCTTTATAAATAATAGCCTATGTGTTATTTTGATGTTTAAGCTATATTATTGTAAAGTTTCATTAAAATCCATTCAGTTGTTTTTGCGTGAAAGAGTACCAAACATTCATACAAACTTTCTCATTTATAATATTAGTAAGAGGATACTATATAATTTTCAAAATTCTTGTTCTTTTTATATCAGGGACAAAAAGAATAATTTTCCATTCAGTCAAACGCTTGATGCCAGTAATCTGATATCAATAAATTATTAAAATATAAATTCATTCAACATCATAAAATATGCAACTAAGTGGGTGGGTAACGGCAAGTTTCAAGTAAAGGAAAACGGATAAATATATATTTAATTTATCAAGTGTGTAACATTGTTTGGAAGGCTTCTAGTTTCTATTTGAACATTCAAGAGTAACACATGGTCATATTTAACTAAATTTATCTAGTATAAAAAATAAGATAAAAAGTACATCTTGAACATGAACTGTTTTTTTTATGTAAAAACAGCACAAAAAAGAGAAATTCACGCAAGATTAATTCCAAGCAAATATATTTCCAGAACTCTATTTACCATGATAAAAAATTTATTTCCTATATAGCGAATTTCGATTATACAAATTTACATACAAGAGAGATATTACTCATAAAACTTAAAGATAATTGAAAGCCAAAAAAACACCATTCAACTAGCTTTACTATTTTCGCATATTCTGTTAACAATCACGGCATGAAAACTATTTAACTTACGTTAATTTACAGCTGATTTCACTCAAATGAATCTGGCACTTTTGCGAGCTGAAAGCTTACGATAAGACCGTTCGTGATTTAGTAGACATTAAATATTTCTTGTAAAAGACAGGGCAGAATTTTATCTACGATATTGTTTAAGCATATTGAATATATCAGGGTTTTCCTCCATGTTGATGAACATCATAGTTTAGAAGTACAACTTAAAATGTGGATAATATTAAATTAAATTTCAATCAAATCATGTTTTATATAGAGATAAAATAAATATAAATGTTAGTTCGACATATTAAATTTTTGTGAGAAATTCTTTCACTTTCTCTTTGTTAATATATATTTGATTGTATTTGTGACATCAAATTAAAATTCAACAAATACATTTTAAAGAGTAATTTTAATAAAGAAAATAATGGCATTTAATTACAAATTGCTTCCTAATTTATTCTGCTATTTAAAAACAAAGGTGTAAATTAGAAATTAAACTAGTATTTAATTTTATTTACTCAAATCTTACTCAGTAATACTGTTTTCTATTGATTAGGTATTTAAAACTTTGGTGAGGCGACCTTACTTTAAAATTAAGAGGTTTTTCTAAAAATGGGTAATGAATTACATGTTTTTTTCTTCCAATTCATATCTTTTAGACATAAATAAAAATGATCATAAATTCTACAATCGAGTAATTATTAAAAACATAAAGTTTCTGTTTTTTCATCACTAACCGCTTAAGTACCACCCGAGTATATATCCGTCTCACTCAGTAGGTGCGTTAAGTATCCCTGGCGTACATATCTGCTCTTCTAAAGTACAATTTTCTGCCATAGCTCTGAAATACTATAAAATGAACTTTACAGTGTTTGTAAAGTGCTTACTTATTTCGGAGAAGAGGTGGGGGAGGATTTAGAAAGGGTATATTCCAGGAACGATAAAACTCCTAGCTAAGCAGTATTACTAGGTTTAGCTATTCACAGCTAAACAGTATTTTCCGTTTGAGTAAGTCATGCATTTTTATCCTTCTTTCGCTGTCTTTTTCGAAGAAAGTGCATCGAGGAAATGTGTTGTTTGTTCGAGAAAAAATATTTGTCTCGAATTCTGCTTTTAATACATTGAATGTTATGATAGTTTTGGGGTTCATCCATGTGTTTTAGGATATATCGCACAACAGGTAAGTTGCAACATTTTTTGTATATGTGGTAACTCTATACATTAAATTTTGTATTTTCATTATTTTTTTCTTGCCTTTTCCTTTTTCTTTTCCTTTTTTTAAAGTGAAAACAACCTGACTCTCCTTTCCTCCTCCCTCCCCTCGATAAACTGTGTAATAACGCGCATCTTTGGAAAAAGCGGTGGCATTGAATGGTGAGTCTCAAAAGTTATCCACCGCAGTTATGGGGTTAAAGCAGCGCTTCTCAAACTTTCAATAATTGCAACTCAATGCTCAATCATATAATTTTCATCGCCCCCCCCCCTCCATTCAATAACATTGCATTAAATTCAATAATACTATGCTTTGACGCTGAACCTACAATACGACTTTAACCTCTCAAGTGCTACCGGCGTATATAAACGTCTCGCTCAGCCAAAGTGCTAAATGAATCAGACGTATATATACGTCCGAGATACGATGTACTTCGGAAAGACGCATATATACGTCTTTTCGAAGTACGATCTTTTCTATGCACTATTGTCCATAAAATTATTTCGAAGGCCTTGGAATATATTATAAGAATCTTGACAGTGTTCACGAAGAATTTACTTATTTCTCTCAAAGGACTTGCTTATTCTTTCCTTTTCTTCCCCTCTCCCCAATACATCACATTCACGCTCCTAAGTGGAAAACGATGGTATTGGGGAGCGAATCACGTAACCTTTAATAGACAGTTAAGTGATTAATTATAAACCTTACAAATTATCAAGGTAAGTGTTAAGTTTTGTATATAATTTTATATATTTCAAGCCCATAGAGTCAATGGTAATTAATTAACTTGTTTTAATATATTATTGCTATATTAATTATAAAATACATTGTGTAGTACTGATACATTTATAAGTGTATTATATCAGTGTAAATGTGTATTTTATTTTTTTATTACCATAGAATGTATTTTGTTTGCTCACTTTCAGCTAATTAATATTTTTTTTAAAAATAATCTTTTGTTTTCGACTTTTCAGTATGCCCTTCTAGAGTTATCATGCCCCCCAGTTTGAGAAACGCTGGGTTAAAGCGTTCTTTAAATATTTATTATTTCAATTATAAACCAATAAAAAAAAAACGTCATTTTTCACATCTTCAAAAAAAAAAATTTTGCTTAGAATATTATATATTTCGTAAAATGTGATATTTTGTTTTAAAGTGTAATGTATTTTTATAATCAAAAATAATTATTTTCAATATAATACCACACACAATATAGGTATTTCTAAAGTACATAAATGTAAAGGTACATGCAAGATAAATGTTCATAACTAAACTAAAAATCGCAGTTCGTGTTCTTAGCAATTAACAAACGCCTTCATATCTCTTAGGTTTCTTAAATTATTTATTTTTAATCAGGATGTGAGAAATGCACCCTCATTTATCTTTATTAAAATCCTCCTTTATTTGGGTTGTGTTCACTAGTAATTTGATATCTACTAAAACTTTTCTACATAACATGAAAATTGTTCATATGCAGGGAATATATACTAGGTATTATACAAATACTCGTGAAGATTATTACAAAAGTTTTGACATTTAGTAACAGCCGTTTAATTTTGAAGTCCATATTAAAAATTTTTTTTTGTCAAAAGATTTGGGGGGGGGGGGTTTAAAGGAAAAGTGTAAAAAATAAATGACACACACAAAAGTAAGATTTTTAAAAATATACATAAAAAACGAGTAAACAATTAAGAAACGTTTATAAATTATAATGAAATTGGACATTTAAATATAATTTAATTGCAATTAATTCATTTTACAGAATTATCTTTAAGCAACTTCGAAATATTTTGTTACTGTTTCTATTCATAAACATCATGTCTATTTAGTACTAGCAAATATTTCAAACTATTCTGATTCCGGTAACACATTTAAATCTATTTCTACGAAGTTGCTTTTATAAATACAACTTTAAATGTTTTTTAATTTAAGTCTTTAAATGTTTTATTTACATTAAATCTTATTCATACTTAGGAAAGGCAAGTAAATGAAATGAAAAACTACAATTAAAAAAACATCAAAGAAATTTTAATTACTAAAAATGTTAAATTCCCATTTAAAATAAAGTTATTTTATAAATAAAATTAATTTAATTTTTGGAAACTAAGAATTTTGATTTTTTGTGATAGATGTGTGTGTGTGTGTGAAACGCTATTCAGGGAAGCATTTGTTTAATTCTGATGAATTGAGAATTATATAAATATTTAAAATGCAATATTATAACAAAATTACGACATTCAATGTTTAACCCCTTCAGGACTGGGGAAAGGAGAAAGAATGGTTTCCCCAGGCCCACACGCACGGGACAATGCTAAGCTTAATTTAGTTTAAAAATTCATATAACATCTTAAATAGAATCGAATACACTTAAGTTTGCATTTTACTATTATCGCTAATATCTGTATATAGAGTACAAAAATTTTCGCTATATTTAAAAAAGCAAGTGTGAATTTTAAGGAAAATGTTTTCATTTTAATAAAAAAGATTACTCTTTCATTCTTTTCGCCATGATTATTAAAATAAAATAGAAGCGAAACTTACAAAATACTATCTGCCAAACAATAGTATTTTGTATAAACTATTATAAATGATAAATTTACACTCACATGAGATTGTGGATTGGACTGATACAAATGCTTTAAATAAGAGCTAATATATCGTTTTTTTTAAATTTTTAATTAACTTTCATAATGTTTCATTCTTTCTTAATATCACATGAGCATTATGTTTTCTGTTATGGTTATAGCATTTCTAAATGTGATAGCAACCAAAAAGAAACGCTTGTTCAGGCTGAATTAAAAATGAGTCACAAAGAACAAAACAAAATATTGTTCATAAAAAATGAGCAATCGCGTTCTATGAAAATCTTCTTTTTAAATGTCTTTGAGTATTAAACTTATTGTGTTGTAAATGCGAACCACAAGTAAAATAAATACTGAAACTATTATTATGAATGTTTGATGCCCCCAATAAACTAATAAAATTCTCATCTTTTCCAACTTAATCAAAATATAAACAGAAATCCATAGCGCAATAAATCATGAACCCTTAAATAACCGATTCTCTCGAAAAATCTAAACATGTGCAGTTGTTTACATTCATAAATATCTCGGACCTAATTTTAAAAAACTCGGAGCCGAAAGCACATATTGAATTTCAAAGTTTTGCGGAATATTATTCGGAAAAAAGGGACTTTAACCACCATCTAGTGGCTTGTAAAAATTAATATAAAAACGTTCCAAACTCAGATCACACAGGTGTAATCATGGGCTTCAGAGTGGAGATAGAGTAATCACATATATTATGCCGTGGATCCTGGAGGGAGAAACGCGTGATCCAATATGTGTGATCATGGTCCTGGACGAGTTGAAGAAATTCTGTAACTTTTCACCTGTAAGGGTATTTATCAATATTTTAAAAGTAATAGCAAGGTTTTTCAAAAAAGATGAAAGAAATATATTAATGGGAAAACCGTACGACGTAGCTGGGTAATAACTATGGCTCATTAAAAATACGTGTATGTTAAATTAAAATATTTGAAATCTGCATTACTCCAAAAAAAAGAAATTATTTTGAATACATAATTAATACATATTAACCCTCTGAGCGGTCTGCACGTAAAATTCCGCCATTCCAGAGAAGCTTTTTCTGCCTTTAAGCAAGATTCCCAAAAGCGGCCGAGCCGCATTCTTAAAAATACGGCTCAACCGCTTTTGAGAACCCCACCTGAAAGCAAAAAAAATATCTGCGGTGCATTTTCGAAGCATCTCCAGAATGGCAAGACTTTAAGTGCAGGCCGCTTAGAGGGTTAAATATTGAGTGGAAGTTGCAACAATGCGCTATCCACGAGGTCTATCCTCTCTATAACTCTTTTTTATTTTCATCCAGCCAAATTGGCACTTTAACATAGAACAACTCCACCCCTCAAAAGAATGTCATAACTAAATAGAATATAAATAATGAGGGAGATAGTTAATAGATAAATGGGCAATGTAGCCACATTAAGACTGCCGGGATCGTATAGCCACTTATCACTCAATTATCATCTGGAATTATAATCGTTCCGCTGTTAGAAGTCATTAGAAGATTTCTCTTTGACGAATACAGAGGTTACATCTTCTTAAAAATAAGCATCTATTATTTATTACTAGTTTATTACCTTTTTTTCATATCAAGTAATCGAAGTTAACATTAAATTTGCAAAAGTGAATTATTATGCATATATATCGGTCTTCATTTCGTGTTCACTTAATGATGTCTCAACTACTTCTGCATTTGGATCCCCCGAGTATTTGGTTAATGAGCGTGACTTCAACCTCAACCAACGTGAGGAGGAGGTACCACGACAAAATATAATGTATACATCTTGGTAAGCAAATCATGATAAGAGATAATAGCAAAAGAAACACAATGTTTGTAATAAATCTATTGTAGTTTGGTTCATTATTTTCGGGAAAAAGTGATGTACGATGACATAATGCAAAATTATTACAAACTTAATGATGTTTTGACATTTCCATTAGTGTTATCTTAAAAAGTTTCATGAACTCTGAGTAACTTATGTTAAGAATCAACGAATCA
>BMAV01013830.1:0-21122 GCA_019973955.1 Trichonephila inaurata madagascariensis | reverse complement strand
TCGTTCACGAAATTCTTGTAACTCTTTTTAAAAAATAAAACTTCTTGTAAAAACCGACTCTTTTTGCTGGAAAGCCAACTAACAGGCCGATTTTAAAAAACCAGCCAATTCTCAAAAAACTTAGTTTTTCTTGCACAGAATTCAACGCTGATCACGAATATTTATGGAGCTTGCCCGAATTTCCGGTTAGTTCAAGGGTTATGCGCAACTGTTTCTTGAAATTCGTCCCTCTTTCAATAGTCTGTTTCATGACATGCCCACCACTATTTTTTTTTACCCTAGAAACTTACGAAAGTGACCCATTTCATCGAAATTTCACCAGGAATCTAAATCTGGTCTCCGTTTCACGAAATTCCTGAACTCTTTTAAAAATAAAACACTTCTTGATAAAACCGACTTATTTTGCTGGAAACCCAAATTAAACCCGGGCCGATTTTAAAAACCACCCTAATTCTCCCAAAACTTAACTTTTCTTGCACAAATTCAACGCTGATCACAAATATGTAGGCGCTTGTCGAAATTCCAATTAGTTAAAAAGTTATGCCCAACCCCTGTTTCTTTTGAAATTCGTCCCCTCTTTTCAATAGTCTTTTTTAGTGACATGCCCACACTATTTTTTTTTTTTACCCTAGAAACTTCCCAAAAGTGACCCATTTCAGTCGAATTTGACCAGAAATCTACATCTGGTCTCCGTTTTCTAATTCCTGTATTTGTTTTTAAAAAATGAAACACTTCTTGAAAAACCACCTATTATGCTGGAAAGCCAACTAACCGGCTAATTTTAAAAAACCGGCCAATTCTCCCAAACTTAGTTTTCTTGCACAGAATTCAACGCTGATCACGAATATGTATGGCGCTTGTCGAAATTCCAGTTAGTTCAAAAGTTATGCTCAACTGTTTTTTTTTAAATTCGTCCCCTCTTTCAATAGTCTGTTTCAGTGACATGCCCACCACTATTTTTTTCCTAGAAACTTACGAAAGTGACCCATTTGGGTCGAAATTTGACCAGGAATCTAAATCTGGTCTCCGTTTCGAAATTCCTGTAACCTTTTTAAAAAATAAAACACTTCTTGAAGAAACCGACTTATTTTGCTGGAAAGCCAACTAACCGGCCGTTTTTAAAAAACCGGCTAATTCTCACCAAACTTACTTTTTCTTGCACAGAATACAACGCTGATCACAAATATGTACGGTGCTTGTTGAAATTCCAATTAGTTCAAAAGTTATGCCCAACTCTGTTTCTTTGAAATTCGTCCCCTCTTTCAATAGTCTGTTTCAGTGACATGCCCACCACTATTTTTTTCCCCTGGAAACTTATCAAAGTGACCCTTTCAGTGAAATTTGCCCGGGAAATTTAAAATCTGGTCTCCTTTTCCCGGTTTCATGTAACTTTTTTTAGAAATGACACCCTTAAAAAAACCGACCAAAAATTTTTTTTGAAAGCTAACTTACCGACCGATTTTAAGAAACCGGGTTTCATTCGAAAAGAGGCCCCCCCCAAACTCAAAGACACTTAAAACTTATCCTTCAATTATTAGAACTCGGGGGTTATTGCCTTTGGTAATGCATTTTCTTGAAAAAGTATCGGAAAAACCCCAAAAAAAGAAAAAAATTTCAATTGCGGTATTATCCTTTTTTAAAAACTTTCCCCTTGCTTTCAAAAGAGCTTAATCGTGCCCTTTTTCTCTTCTCCGTGCGTTCTGACCCATTTTTGTTTCCCTCCCAAATTCCTCCCGGGGAATTTATTTTTTCTTGCACAAAATTAAAGCTGACCCACAAAAAATTAGGCCCTTGTCGAAATTCAATTAGTTCAAAAAGTTTAAACTGTTTCTTTGAAATTCGTCCCCCTTCAATAGTCTGTTTCAGTGACATGCCCACCACTTTTTTTTTTTTAAAGCTTACAAAAGTAAACCCATTTCAGTAAAATTTGACCAAAATCTAAACCCGGGTCTCCTTTTCCCAAAAAATTTCTGTAACTTTTTTTAAAAATGAAACCTTTTTAAAAACCCGGCTTATTTTGCGAAAACCAAACAAACCCGGGTTTTGTTTTAAAAAAACCCGGGAATTCTCACCAAGCTTAGTTTTCTTCCCGGGTTAACCCTGACCCACAAATATGTCCCGCGCTTTTCGAAATTCCAATTGGTTAAAAAGGGTTACCCCAACTTTTTTTTGGGGAAATTCGTCCTCTTTCAATAGTCTGTTTCAGTGGCATCCCCACCACTTTTTTTTTTCCCCTAGAAACTTACAAAAAAGTGCCCCATTTCAGTCAAATTTGAAAGGAATTAAATCTGGTCTCCGTTTCCAAAAACTCATGTAACTTTTTAAAAAAAGGGGGCCACACATTAAAAAAACCGACCTGGTGTTTTAAAAGTAACTTACCGACCGTTTTTGGAAACCGGGTTCATTCGAAGAAGGCCGCCCCAAACTCAAAAAACATAAAACTTTCCCCCCGCAATTTTTTAAAACTCGAGTTATTGCCGGTTTAACTTTTTCTATGACAAGTATCAGAAAAACACCAAAAAAGAAAAAAATTTAAATTGCGGTATTACCCTTTTTGGAAGCTTCCCTTCTTTAAAAAGGAAGGCTTAATCGCGACGCATTTCTCTTCTCCGTGCTTTTCCGGATCTTTTTTTTTGTTTTCCCCAAATTCCTACCGAAGTTATTTTTTCTTGCACAAATTTAAAAGCTGATCACAAATATGGGCGCTTTTTGGGAAAAATTTCCCAATTAGTTCAAAAGTTATCCAATTTTTTTCCTTTGAAATTCGCCCCCCTCTTTCAATAGTCTGTTTCAAGGGAATCCCCCCAACAAATTTTTACCTAAAATTTATAAAAGTGACCCATTTCAGTCGAAATTTGACCAGGAATCTAAATCTGGTCTCCTTTTCCCAAAAAATTTTCCTGTAACTCTTTTTAAAAAAAAAAACCTTTTCTTGAAAAAACCGACTTATTTTGCTGGAAACCCAAACCCAAAACCGGCCGTTTTTAAAAAAACCGGCCAATTCTAAACAAACATTTTTTCTTGCACTAAAATGCAACGCTGATCCAGAATAGATGGCGCTTGTCGAAATTCCTGTTAGTTCAAAAGTTATGCGCAACTGTTTCTTTGAAATTCGTCCCCTCTTGCAATAGTCTGTTTCAGGGACAAGCCCACCACTATTTTTTTTTTTTACCTAAAAACTTACGAAAGTGACCCATTTCCGTCGGGTTTGACCAGGAATCTGAATCGGGTCTCCGTTTCCGAAAATTTCTGTAACTCTTTTTAAAAAATAAAACACTTCTTGAAAAAACTGACTGATTTTGCTGGAAAGCCAACTAACCGGCCTTTTTTAAAAACCGAAAAATTCTCCCAAACTACTTTTTGGGCGAATTCATCGCTGATCCAAATAATATTGCGGCGCTTGTCGAAATTTTCAATTAGTTCAAAAGTTATCCCCAAACATTTTCTTTGAAATTCGTCCCTCTTTCAATAGTCTGTTTCGTGACATCCCCCATTTTTTTTTTTACCCTGGGGAAACTTGAAAGTGACCCATTTCAGTAAAATTTGACCAGGAATAAAATCTGGTCTCCGTTTTAAAAACTCATGTAACTTTTTTTTAAAATGACACACATTAAAAAACCGACCAAATTTCTTAAGCTAACTTACCGACCGTTTTTGAAACCGGGTGTCATTCGAAGAGAGCCCCCCCCAAACTAAAAGCCAAAACATTACCCTGCAATTATTAGAACTCGGTTTTCCCTTTGGTAATGCATTTCTATGACAAGTATCAGAAAAACACCAAAAAAAAAGTAAAAAATTTCAATTGGGGTTTTTTTATCCTTTTGGGCGTTCTTCTTTCAAAAGAGCTTAATCGCGGCATTTCTCTTCTTCTTGCGTTTGGATCATTTTTTTTTTCCCTACAATTCCTACCAAAGTTATTTTTTTGCAAAATTAAGCTGACCCCAAAAATATGAGGGCCCTTGTCGAAATTCAATTAGTTAAAAATTTTGCACAACTTTTTTTAAATTCACCCCCTCCTTCAATAGTCTGTTTCGTGACACCCCAAACCCTTTTTTTTTTTCCCCCTGAAATTTAAAAAGTGCCCCTTTTAAACCCAAATTTGACCGGAATCTAAATCTGGTCTCCCCCCAAAAATTCTTGTAACTTTTTTTAAAAAAAATAAAACACTTCTTAAAACCGACTTTTTTTTGCGGGAAAATAACAGGCCCGTTTTTAAAAAACCAGCCAATTCTCAAAAACTTAGTTTTCTTAAAATTCAACGCTGATAGAATATTTATGGGCTTGTCGAAATTCAGTTAGTTCAAAAGTTATGCGCAACTGTTTCTTTGAAATTCGCCCCCTCTTTCAATAGTCTTTTTTTCAATGCATCCCACCACTTTTTTTTTTTTTTTACCCTGAAACTTACAAAAGTGCCCCATTTCAGTCGAAATTTCACCGGGAATCTAAATCTGGTCTCCGTTTCCGAAATTCCAACTTTTTTAAAAAAATAAAACCTTCTTGATAAAACCGACTTTTTTCGGAAAAAGAATTAACCGGCCGTTTTAAAAAAACCAGCTAATTCTCCCCAAACTTAACTTTTCTTGCACAGAATTAAACCTGACCCAAAATATGTACGGCCTTGTCAAAATTTCCCAATTGTTAAAAGTTACCCAACTCTGTTTCTTTGAAATTCGTCCCTCTTTAAAGGCTTTTCAGTGACATCCCCAACACTATTTTTACCAGAAACTTAAAATGCCCCATTTCAGTCTTTTGACCAGAAATCACATCTGGTCCCCTTTCTAAATTTCCCTGTTTTGTTAAAAAATGAAACACTTCAAAAAAACCGCCTTTATCGGAAAGCCTAACCCGGCAAATTTTTAAAAAACCCGGGCCCTTCTCCCAAACTTAGTTTTCTTGCACAGAATTAAACCCTGATCACGAATATGTATGGCGCTTTCAAATTCCATTAGTTCAAAGTTATGCGCAACCAAATTCCCCCCTCTTTCAATAGTCTGTTTCTGACATCCCCACCACTTTTTTTTTTTCCCCCTAGAAACTTACAAAAGTGACCCTTTTGGTCGAAATTTGACCAGGAATCAAATTTCTGTTTCGAAATTCCTTAACTCTTTTAAAAAATAAAAACACTTCTTGAAGAAACCGACTTATTTTGCTGGAAACCAAATAACCGGCCTTTTTTTAAAAAACCGTAATTCTCCCTTATTTTTTCTTGCACAGAATACAACGCTGATCCAAATATGTACGGTGCTTGTTGAAATTCAATTGTTAAAAGTTATCAACTCTTTTTCTTTGAAATTCGCCCCTCTTTCAATAGTCTGTTTCAGTGACATCCCACCACTTTTTTTTTTCCCCAAAAACTTTCAAAGTGACCCTTTTCAGTAGGGGCCAGGAATCTAAATCTGGTCTCCGTTTCAAAAACTCATGTAACTGTTTTTTAGAAATGACACACCTTGAAAAAACCGACCTAATTGTTTTGAAAGCTAACTTACCGACCGATTTTAAGAAACCGGGTTTCATTCGAAAGAGAGGCCGCCCCCAAACTCAAAGACACTTAAAACATTATCCCAAATTTTAGAACTCGGTTATTCCCTTTGGTATCATTTCTATGAAAGTATCAAAAAAACCCCAAAAAAAAGAAAAATTTTCAATTGCGGTATTATCCGACGTTCTTCTTTCAAAGAGCTTAATCGCGCCCTTTTTCTCTTCTCCGTGCGTTCTGATCTTTTTTTTGTCTTCCTACAATTTCCGAAGTTAGTTTTCTTGCAAAAATTAAAGCTGATCAAAAATATGTATGGCCTTTCGAAATTCAATTAGTTAAAAAAGGTTATACAACTGTTTTTTTTAAATTTCCCCTTTCAATAGTCTGTTTCAGTGGCCAAAAATTTTTTTTTTTTTTCCCCTAGAAAAAACAAAGTGACCCATTTAACTCAAATTTTGACCAGGAATCTAAATCTGGTCTCCTTTCCAAAAATTCCTGTAACTCTTTTAAAAAAAAAAAACACTTCTTGAAAACCGATTTATTTTGCTGGAAAGCCAATAACCCTGTTTTTAAAAAAACCGGCCAATTCTCACCAAGCTTAGTTTTTTTGCAAAATTCCCCTGATCACAAATATGTATGGTGCTTGTTGAAATTCTTAGTTAAAAATTTATCCCAACTCTGTTTCTTTAAAATTCTCCCTCTTTCAATAGTCTTTTTCGTGACATGCCCACCACTATTTTTTTTATCCTAGAAACTTATCAAAGTGCCCCATTTCAGTCGAAATTTGACTGGAATCTAAATTTGGTCTCCGTTTCCAAATTTCGAACTTTTTTAAAAAAAATAAAACCTTCTTAAAAAAACGGCTTATTTGGGGGGGCCCTAACCGGCGGTTTTTAAAAACCGGCTAATTCTCCAAACTTTTTTTTGGCACAGAATTCATCGCTGATCACAAAATTCGGCGCTTTCGAAATTCAATTGTTAAAAATTTGCCCAACTTTTTTCTTTGAGATTCGCCCCCTTTTTCAATAGTCTGTTTCTGACGCCCACCACTTTTTTTTTTCCCCTAGAAATTTTTACAAAAGTGACCCATTTCAGTAAAATTTGACCAGGAATCTAAATCTGGTCTCCTTTAAAAAACTCAGAACTTTTTTTTAAAAAGCACACATTAAAAAAACCGACCAAAAATTGTCAAAAACTAACACCGAGATTTAGAAACCGGGTGTCATTCGAAGAGGCCGCCCCAAACTAAAAAGACCAAAAACATTCCCCTGCAATTACTAGAACTCGAGTTATTCCCTTTTGGGAATGCATTTCTATGCAAGTATCAAAAAAACACCGAAAAAGAAAAAAAATTTCAATTGCGGTATTATCCTTTTGAGCGTTCTTCTTTAAAAAGAGCTTAACCCAAGCATTTTCTACTCCGTGCGTTTGGATCTTTTTTTGTCTTCTAATTCCTACCGAATTAGTTTTCTTGCACAAATTAAACTGATCACAAATATGTATGGCGCTTGTCGAAATTCCAATTAGTTCAAAAGTTATGCACAACTGTTTTCGAAATTCTCCCCTCCTTCAATTTGTTTTCCTGTTTCGGGGTGACATCCCCAACACTTTTTTTTTTTTTCCCCTAGAAATTTACGAAAGTGACCCTTTTAATTTAAAAATTTGCCCGGGAATCTAAATCTGGTCTCCGTTTCACGAAATTTTGTAATTTTTTAAAAATTTCACTTTTAAAAACCGATTTTTTTGCGGGAAAAACCCCCTTTCGGCCGTTTTTAAAAACCAGCCAATTTCAAAACCTTAGTTTTTTTTGCAAAATTCAACCTGACCCAAAAAAATATTGAGTTTGTCAAAAAATTTCGTGGTTAAAAAAAGTTACCCAACTTTTTTTTTAAATTCGTCCCCTTTCAAAAAGGTCTGTTTAAAAGGGAAAAACCCCCCACTTTTTTTTTTTTTCCCCTAGAAATTTTTACGAAAGTGACCCTTTTTCGTCGGGGTTTACCAGGAATAAAAAATTTTGGTCTCCGTTTCCCCGAAACCCCCTGTTTTTTAAAAATAAAACACTTTTGAAAAACCCGACTTATTTTGCGGGAAACCCAAACCCCGGGCCCGGTTTTAAAAAACCGGCTAATTCTCCCCAAATTTTAACTTTTTTCCCAAAAATTTCTAACGCTGATCACAAATATGTACGGCTTTTAAAAAAATTTCCCAATTAGTTAAATTTTTGGGTAACCTGTTTCTTTGAAATTGCCCCCTTTTTTCTTTTCTATTTCTTTTTTGTGACATGCCCCCCACTTTTTTTTTTTTACCCAAACTTACTTTCCCCCCATTTCAGTCAAAATTTGACCGGGAAATCTAAATCTGGTCCCCGGGTTTTCCCAAAAACCCTGAAACGTTTTTAAAAATGAAACAAAACCTTCTTTTGAAAAACTCACCCCTTTTTTAAAATGCTGGAAAAAAAGCCAAAACTTAACCCCCCGGCTAATTTTTTAAAAAACCGCGCCCTTTTTGGAATTTTTTACCCCAAAAATTTAAAGGGTTTTTTCCCCCGCACAGGAAATTCCCCCGTTAAATTTCCACAAAATTTAATGTACCGGGGGGGTTTTCAAAATTTCCCAAATTATTTCCCCGGGGTTGGCCTTTTTTTTTGAAATTCCCCCTTTCAATAGTCTGTTTCAGTGACATCCCCAAACCACTTTTTTTTTTTACCCTAGAAACTTACAAAAAGTGACCCTTTTTAAAAAAAAATTTGGGAACCGGAATAAAATCTGGTCTCCTTTTCCCAAAAAATTCCTGTAATTTTTTTTAAAAAAATAAAACACTTCTTGAAAAACGACTTATTTTGGGGAAAGGGTAACTAACCGGCCTTTTTTAAAAACCCTAATTCTCACCAAATTTACTTTTTTTGCACAGAATCCAACCCCGGGACCCACAAATATGTACGGTGCTTTTTTAAATTTCCCAAAAATTTAAAAAAAGTTATTTTTTAACTCTGTTTTTTGAAATTCGTCCCTCTTTCAATAGTCTTTTTCCCAGTGACATGCCCACCACTTTTTTTTTTTACCCTAGAAACTTATCAAAGTGACCCATTTCAGTCGAAATTTGACCAGGAATCTAAATCTGGTCTCCGTTTCACGAAATTCCTGTAACTCTTTTTAAAAAATAAAACACTTCTTGAAAAAACCGACTTATTTTGCTGGAAAGCCAATTAACCGGCCGATTTTAAAAACCAGCAATTCTCACCAAACTTAATTTTTCTTGCACAGAATTCAACGCTGATCACAAATATGTACGGCGCTTGTCGAAATTCCAATTAGTTCAAAAGTTATGCCCAACTCTGTTTCTTTGAAATTCGTCCCCTCTTTCAATAGTCTGTTTCAGTGACATGCCCACCACTATTTTTTTACCCTAGAAACTTACCAAAGTGACCCATTTCAGTCGAAATTTGACCAGAAATCTACATCTGGTCTCCGTTTCACGAAATTCCTGTATTTGTTATTAAAAAATGAAACACTTCTTGAAAAAACCGACCTATTATGCTGGAAAGCCAACTAACCGGCCGATTTTAAAAACCGGCCAATTCTCACCAAACTTAGTTTTCTTGCACAGAATTCAACGCTGATCACGAATATGTATGGCGCTTGTCGAAATTCCAGTTAGTTCAAAAGTTATGCGCAACTGTTTCTTTTAAATTCGTCCCCTCTTTCAATAGTCTGTTTCAGTGACATGCCCACCACTATTTTTTTACCCTAGAAACTTACGAAAGTGACCCATTTCAGTCGAAATTTGACCAGGAATCTAAATCTGGTCTCCGTTTCACGAAATTCCTGTAACTCTTTTTAAAAAATATAACACTTCTTGAAGAAACCGACTTATTTTGCTGGAAAGCCAACTAACCGGCCGTTTTTAAAAAACCTTCTAATTCTCACCAAACTTACTTTTTCTTGCACAGAATACAACGCTGATCACAAATATGTACGGTGCTTGTTGAAATTCCAATTAGTTCAAAAGTTATGCCCAACTCTGTTTCTTTGAATTTCGTCCCCTCTTTCAATAGCTAGTCTGCTCTTTGTGCGACATGCCCACCACTATTTTTTTACCCTAGAAACTTATCAAAAGTGACCCATTTCAGTCGAAATTTGACCAGGGAATCTAAATTGGTCTCCGTTTCAATGAAACTCATGTAACTGTTTTTTAGAAATGACACACCTTGAAACCGACCTAATTGTTTTGCAAGCTAACTTACTGACCGATTTTAAGAAAACCGGTTTCATTCGAAAGAGAGGTCGCCCCAAACTCAAAGACACTTAAAACATTACCTCCCGTAATTATTAGAACTCGAGTTATTGCACTTTGGTAATGCATTTCTAAGACAAGTATCAGAAAACACCAAAAAAAAAAAAGTAAAAATTTCAATTGCGGTATTATCCTTTGAAGCGTTCTTCAAAAGAGCTTAATCGCGACGCATTTCTCTCTTCTCCGTGTGTTCTGATCATTTTTTGTCTTCCTACAATTCCTACCGAAGTTAGTTTTTCCTTTTTGCACAGAATTAAAAGCTGATCACAAAATATGTGTATGGCGCTTGTCGAAATTCCAATTAGTTCAAAAAGTTATGCACAACTGTTTCTTTGAAATTCGTCCCCTCCCTTCACACAGTCTGTTCTTCAGTGACATGCCCACCACTATTTTTTTACCCCTAGAAACTTACGAAAGTGACCCATTTCAGTCGAAATTTGACCAGAAATCTAAATCTGGTCTCCGTTTCACGAAATTCTGTAACTCTTTTTAAAAATGAAACACTTCTTCAAAACCGACTTATTTTTGCTGAAAAGCCAACTAACCGGCTGATTTTTAAAACCGGCCAATTCTCACCAAGCTTAGTTTTTCTTTGCACAGAATTCAACGCTGATCAATAAAATATGTACCGCGCTGAAATTCCAATTGGTCTCAAAAGTTATGCCCAACTGTTTTTTTTGAAATTCGTCCCCTCTTTCAATAGTCTGTTTCAGTGACATGCCCACCACTATTTTTTTTACCCTAGAAATCCTACGAAAAGTGACCCATTTCAGTCGAAATTTGACCACAGGGAATCTAAATCTGGTCTCCGTTTCACGAAACTCATGTAACTGTTTTTAAAATGACACACATTGAAAAACTGACCTAATTGTCTTGAAAGCTAACTTACCGGACCGATTTTAGAAACCGGCGTCATTCGAAAGAGAGGCCGCCCCCAAACTCAAAGACACTTTCTAAAACATTACCGTACTATTAGAACTCGAGTTATTGTACTTTGGTAATGCATTTCTATGACAAGTATCAGAAAAACACCGAAAAAGTAAAATTTCAATTGGTGGTATTATCCTTTTGAAGCGTTCTTCTTTCAAAAGAGCTTAATCGCGACGCATTTCTCCGTGCGTTCTGATCATTTTTTGTCTTCCTACAATTCCTACCGAAGTTAGTTTCTTGCACAGAATTAAAGCTGATCACAGCCATGTATGGCGCTTGTCGAAATTCCAATTAGTTCAAAAATTATGCCCAAAGGATAATTTCAGGCCTGGTCCCCTCCTTCAATAGCGTCTGTTTCAGTGACATGTCCACCACTATTTTTTTTTTACCCTCTAGAAACTTGCGAAAGTGACCCATTTCACTCGAAATTTGACCAGGAATCTAAATCTGGTCTCCGTTTCACGAAATTCTGTAACTCTTTTTTAAAAATAAAACACTTTGTAAAACCCCATCAGCTTCTGCTGGAAAGCCAACTAACAGGCCGATTTTAAAAACCAGCCAATTCTCACCAAACTTCTAGTTTTTCTCTTTGCACAGAATTGAACGCTGATCACGAATATTTATGAAGCTTCTTGTCAAAATTCCAGTTAGTTCAAAAGTTGTGTCTAACTGTTTCTTTTGAAATTCGTCCCCTCTTTTCAATAGACTTTTTTCAGTGACATGCCCAATTAATTATTTTTTACCCTAGAAACTTACGAAAGTGACCCATTTCACTCGAAATTTTGACCAGGAATCTAAATCTGGTCTCAGTTTCACGAAATTCCTGTAACTCATTTTAAGAAATAAAACACTTCTTCATAAAACCGACTTATTTTGCTGGAAAAGTTACAATTAACCGGCCGGATTTTAAAACCAGCCAATTCTCACCTCAAACTTAAATTTTCTTGCACAGAATCTTCAACGCTGGATCACAAATATGTAATGGTGCTTGTCGAAATTCCAATTAGTTCAAAAGTTATGCCCATTTCTGTTTCTTTGAAATTCGTCCCCTTTCAATAGTCTGTTTCCAGTGGGACATGCCCACCACTATTTTTTTACCCTAGAAACTTACCAAAGTGACCCATTTCAGTCGAAATTTGACCAGCAATCTACATCTGGTCTCCGTTTCACGAAATTCCTGTATTTGTTATTAAAAAATGAAACACTTGAAAACTGACCTATTATGCTGGAAAGTTATAACCGGCCGATTTTAAAACCGGCCAATTCTCACCAAACTTCGTTCTTCTTGCACAGAATTCAACGCTGATCACGAATATGTATGGCGCTTGTCGAAATTCCAGTTAGTTCAAAAGTTATGCGCAACTGTTTCTTTTAAATTCGTCCCCTCTTTCAATAGTCTGTTTCAGTGACATGCCCACCACTATTTTTTTTTTTTACCCTAGAAACTTACGAAAGTGACCCATTTCAGTCGAAATTTGACCAGGAATCTAAATCTGGTCTCCGTTTCACGAAATTCCTGTAACTCTTTTTAAAAAATAAAACACTTCTTGAAGAAACCGACTTATTTTGCTGGAAAGCCAACTAACCGGCTGTTTTTAAAAACCTTCTAATTCTCAACACCAAATCCGCATTTTTCTTTTGCACAGAATACAACGCTGATCACAAATATGTACGGTGCTTGTTGAAATTCCAATTAGTTCAAAAGTTATGCCCAACTCTGTTTCTTTGAATTTCGTCCCCTCTTTCAATAGTCTGTTTCAGTGACATGCCCACCACTATTTTACCCTTAGAACTTATCAAAAGTGACCCATTTCAGTCGAAATTTGACCAGGAATCTAAATCTGGTCTCCGTTTCACGAAACTCATGTAACTGTTTTTTAGAAATGACACACCTTGAAAAAACCGACCTAATTGTTTTGCAAGCTAACTTACCGACCGATTTTAAGAAACCGGGTTTCATTCGAAAGAGAGGCCGCCCCTCAAACCTTCAAAGGCAAGACACTTAAAACATTACCCTGTAATTATTAGGAACTCGAGTTATTGCACTTTTGGTAATAATGCATTTCTATGATTGGGGTATCAGAAAACACCAAAAAAGTAAAAAATTTCAATTGCGGTATTATCCTTTTTGAGCGTTCTTCTTTCAAAAGAGCTTAATCGCGACGCATTTCTCTTCTCCGTGCGTTTGGATCATTTTTTTGTCTTCCTACAATTCCCTACCGAAGTTAAGGTTTTTCTCTTGCACAGAATTAAAAGCTGATCACAAATATGTATGGCGCTTTGTCGAAATTCCAATAGTCTCGTGTTATGCACAACTGTTCTTTTGAAATTCGTCCCTCCTTCAATAGTCTTCGTTTCTGCGACATGCCCACCACTATTTTTTTTTTTTTTTTTTTTTTTACCCTAGAAACTTACGAAAGTGACCCATTTCAGTCGAAATTTGACCAGAAATCTAAATCTGGTCTCCGTTTCACGAAATTCCTGTAACTCTTTTTAAAAAATGAAACACTTCTTCAAAAAACCGACTTATTTTGGTTGAAAAGCCAACTTAACTGGTTGATTTTAAAAACCGGCCAATTCCCTCACCTCAGCTTAGTTTTTCTTTGCATTGCGTGAATTCAACGCTGATCACAAATATGTACCGCGCTTTTCGAAATTCCAATTGGTTCAAAAGTTATGCCCAACTGTTTCTTTGAAATTCGTCCCCTCTTTCAATAGTCTGTTTCAGTGACATGCCCACCACTATTTTTTTACCCTAGAAACTTACGAAAGACCCATTTCAGTCGAAATTTGACCAGGAATCTAAATTGGTCTCCGTTTCACGAAACTCTCATGTAACTGTTTTTTAAAAATGACACACATTGAAAAACTGACCTAATTGTCTTGAAAGCTAACTTTACCGACCGATTTTAGAAACCGGGTGTCATTCGGAAAGAGAGGCCGCCCCAAACTCAAAGGCAAAAGACACTTAACACATTACCCTGCAATTATTAGGAACTCGAGTTATTGCACTTTTGGTAATGTATTTCTATGACAAGTATCAGAAAACACCGAAAAAAAAAGTAAAAAATTTCAATTGCGGTATTATCCTTTTTGAAGCGTCTTCTTTCAAAAGAGCTTAATCGCGACGCATTTCTCTTCTCCGTGCGTTCTTGATCATTTTTTGTCTTCCTGCCACCCTACCGAAGCAATTTTTCTGCACAGAATTAAAAGCTGATCACAAATATGTATGGCGCTTGTCGAAATTCCAATTAGTTCAAAAGTTATGCTCAAGGATACTTTGAAATTCGTCCTCCTTCAATAGTCTGTTTCAGTGACATGTCCAATTCACTATTTTTACCCTAGAAACTTGCGAAAGTGACCCATTTCACTGAAATTTGACCACAGGAATCTAAATATGGTCCCCGTTTCACGAAATTCCTGTAACTCTTTTTAAAAAATAAAACACTTCTTGTAAAACCGACTTATTTTGCTGGAAAGCCAACTAACAGGCCGGGATTTTAAAAACCAGCCACTCTCACCAAACTTAGTTTTTCTCTGCACAGAATTGAACGCTGATCACGAATATTTTGAGCTTTGTCAAAGTTCCAGTTAGTTCAAAGTTATGCCCAACTGTTTCTTTTGAAATTAACCTCTTCAATAGACTTTTCAGTGACATGCCCACCCTCACTATTTTACCCTAGAAACTTACGAAAGTGACCCATTTCACTCGAAATTTGGACCAGGAATCTAAATCTGGTCTCAGTTTCACGAAATTCCTGTAACTCTTTTAAGAAATAAAACACTTCTTCATAAACCGACTTATTTTGCTTTTCGGAAAGCTAATTAACCGGCCGATTTTAAAAACCAGCCAATTCTCTCACCAAACTTAAATTCTTCTTTGCACAGAATTCAACGCTGATCACAAAATATGTACGGCGCTTGTCGGAAATTCCAATTAGTTCAAAAGTTATGCCCATTTCGTTTCTTTGAAATTCGTCCCTCTTTCAATAGTCTGTTTCCAGTGACATGCCCACCACTTTTTTTTACCCTAGAAACTTACCAAAGTGACCCATTTCAGTCGAAATTTGACCAGCACCTACATTCATTCCGTTTCACGAAATTCTGTATTTGTTATTAAAAATGAAACACTTGAAAACTGACCTATTATGCTGGAAAGTTAGGGGTAACCGGCCGATTTTAAAACCGGCCAATTTCCTCACCAGCTTCGTTCTTCTTGCACAGAATTCAACGCTGATCACGAATATGTATGGCGCTTGTCGAAATTCCAGTTAGTTCAAAAGTTGTGCGCAACTGTTTCTTTTAAATTCGTCCCCTCTTCAATAGTCTGTTTCAGTGACATGCCCACCACTATTTTTTTTACCCTAGAAACTTACGAAAGTGACCCATTTCCAGTCGAAATTTTGACCAGGAATTCAAATCTGGTCTCCGTTTCACGAAATTTTGTAACTCTTTTAAAAAATAAAACACCTCTTGAAGAAACCGACTTATTTTGCTGGAAAAGCCAACTAACCGGCTTTTTTAAAAACCTTCTAATTCTCAATTAAATCCTACTTCTTCTTTTTCTTTTTGCACAGAATACAACGCTGGATCACAAATATGTAATGGTGCTTGTTGAAATTCCAATTAGTCTTCAAAAGTTATGCCCAACTCTGTTTCTTTTAGTCCCCTCTTTCAATAGTCTGTTTCAGTGACATGCCCACCACTATTTTACCCTAGAAACTTATCATCAAAGTGACCCATTTCAGTCGAAATTTCTGACCAGGAATCTAAATCTGGTCTCCGTTTCACGAAACTCATGTAACTGTTTCTCTTTAGAAATGACACAATCTTGAAAAACTGACCTAATTGTTTTGGTGTTAACTACCGGGACTGATTTTAAGAAAACCGGGTTTCATTCGGAAAGAGAGGCCGCCCCAAACTCAAGACACCCAAAAACATTACCCTGCAATTATTAGAACTCGAGTTATTGCACTTTTGGTAATGCATTTCTAAGGACAAGTATCAGAAAAACACCAAAAAAGTAAAAAATTTCAATTGGTGGTATTATCCTTTTTTGAAGCGTTCTTCTTCAAAGAGCTTTAATCGCGACGCATTTCTCTTCTCCGTGCGTTCTGATCCTTTTTGTCTTCCCTACACCCTACCGAAGTTACATATTTTTCTTTTGCACAGAATTGTGCTGATCACAAATATGTATGGCGCTTTGTCGAAATTCCACTAATTCAAAAAGTTATGCAATAACTGTTTCTTTGAAATTCGTCCTCCTTCAATAGTCTGTTTCAGTGACATGCCCACCACTATTTTTTTTTTTTACCCTAGAAACTACGAAAGTGACCCATTTCAGTCGAAATTTGACCAGGAATCTAAATCTGGTCTCCGTTTCAATGAAATTCTGTAACTCTTTTTAAAAAATAAACACTTCTTGAAGAAACCGACTTATTTTGCTGGAAAGCCAACTAACCGGCTTTTTTTAAAAAACCTTCTAATTCTCACCAAGCTTAGTTTTTCTTGCACAGAATTCAACGCTGATCACAAATATGTACCGCGCTTTTCGAAATTCCAATTGGTTCAAAAAGTTGTGCCCAACTGTTTTTGAAATTCGTCCCCTTTTAAAAGTCTGTTTCAGTGACATGCCCACCACTATTTTACCTAGAAACTTACGAAAGTGACCCATTTCAGTCGAAATTTGACCAGGAATCTAAATCTGGTTCCGTTTCACGAACTCATGTAACTGTTTTAAAAATGACACACATTGAAAAAACTGACCTAATTGTCTTGAGTTAACTACTGACCGATTTTAGAAACCGGGTGTCATTCGAAAGAGAGGCCGCCCCCAAACTCAAAGACACTTAAAACATTACCCTGCAATTATTAGAACTCGAGTTATTGTACTTTGGTAATGCATTTCTATGACAAGTATCAGAAAAACACCGAAAAAAAAAGTAAAAAAATTTCAATTGCGGTATTATCCTTTTTGAAGCGTTCTTCTTTCAAAAGAGCTTAATCGCGACGCATTTCTCTCGTGCGTTCTGATCATTTTTTGTCTTCCTACAATCTCTACCGAAGCAGTTTTTCTTTTGCACAGAATTAAAGCTGATCACAAATATGTATGGCGCTTGTCGAAATTCCAATTAGTTCAAAAGTTATGCCCAAAGGATACTTTGAAATTCGTCCCCTCCTTCAATAGTCTGTTTCAGTGACATGTCCACCACTATTTTTTTACCCTAGAAACTTTAAGTGAAAGTGACCCATTTCACCTCGAAATTTGAAATTGGTGGAATCTAAATCTGGTCTCCGTTTCACGAAATTCCTGTAACTCTTTTTAAAAAATAAAACACTTCTTGTAAAAACCGACTTATTTTGCTGGAAAGCCAACTAACAGGCCGATTTTAAAAAACCAGCCAATTCTCACCAAACTTAGTTTTTCTTGCACAGAATTGAACGCTGATCACGAATATTTATGGAGCTTGTCAAAATCTGTGTTAGTCTGGGGTGTTATGCCCAACTGTTTCTTTGAAATTGGGTCCCTCTTTCAATAGACTTTTTTCAGTGACATGCCCACCACTATTTTACCCTAGAAACTTACGAAAGTGACCCATTTCACTCGGAAATTTGACCAGGAATC
Source organism: Trichonephila inaurata madagascariensis (assembly GCA_019973955.1). NCBI lineage: Eukaryota > Metazoa > Arthropoda > Arachnida > Araneae > Nephilidae > Trichonephila > Trichonephila inaurata. The sequence goes on along the minus strand of BMAV01013830.1, from coordinate 3,798 downwards.
TAAATCTGGTCTCAGCGTTTCACGAAATCTCTGTAACTCTTTTAAGAAATAAAACACTTCTTTCATAAAACCGACTTATTTTGCTGGAAAGCCAATTAACTGACCGATTTTAAAAAAACCAGCCAATTCTCACCAAACTTAAATTTCTCTTTGCACAGAATTCAACGCTGATCACAAATATGTAATGGCGCTTGTCGAAATCTAATTAGTTCAAAGTTATGCCCATTTCTGTTTCTTTTGACTCGTCCCCTCTTTCAATAGTCTGTTTGAAAGTGACATGCCCACCACTATTTTACCCTAGAAACTTACCAGTGATTCCATTTCAGTCGAAATTTGACCAGCAATCTACATCTGGTCTCCGTTTCACGAAATTCTGTATTTGTTATTAAAAATGAAACACTTCCTTTGAAAACTGACCTATTATGCTGGAAAGTTATAACCGGCCGATTTTAAAAACTACCACTCCCTCACCAAACTTCGTTCTTCTTGGCACAGAATTCAACGCTGATCACGAATATGTATGCGCTTGTTGAAATCCCAGTTAGTTCAAAAGTTATGCGCAACTGTTTCTTTTTTAAATTCGTCCCTCTTTCAATAGTCTGTTTCCAGTGACATGCCCACCACTATTTTTTTTTGTGAAACTTACGAAAGTGACCCATTTCAGTCGAAATTTGACCAGGAATCTAAATCTGGTCTCCGTTTCCCACGAAATTCCTGTAACCTTTTAAAAATAAAAACACTTTGAAGAAACCGACTTATTTTGCTGGAAAGCCAACTAACCGGCCGTTTTTAAAAAACCTTCTAATTCTCACCAAACTTACTTTTTCTTGCACAGAATACAAACGCTGGATCACAAATATGTAATGGTGCTTGTTGAAATTCCAATAGTTCAAAAGTTATGCCCAACTCTGTTTCTTTGAATTTCGTCCCCTCTTTCAATAGTCTGTTTCAGTGACATGCCCACCACTATTTTTTTTTTACCCTAGAAACTTATCAAAGTGACCCATTTCAGTCGAAATTTGACCAGGAATCTAAATCTGGTCTCCGTTTCACGAAACTCATGTAACTGTTTTTTAGAAATGACACACCTTGAAAAAACCGACCTAATTGTTTTGCAAGCTAACTTACCGACCGATTTTAAGAAACCGGGTTTCATTCGAAAGAGAGGCCGCCCCTCTAAAATCCAAAGACACTTAAAACATTACCCTGCAATTATTAGAACTCTCGAGTTATTGCACTTTGGTAATGTATTTCTATGACAAGTATCAGAAAAAACACCAAAAAAAAAGTAAAAATTTCCAATTGTGGTATTATCCTTTTTGAAGCTGCCTCTTCTTTCAAAAGAGCTTAATCGCGACGCATTTCTCTCTTCTCCGTGCACTCTGACTATTTTTTGTCTTCCTACAATTCCTACCGAAGTTAAGGTTTTTCTTACACAGAATTAAAGCTGATCACAAATATGTATGGCGCTTTCTTGTCGAAATTCCAAATAGTTCAAAAGTTATGCCCAACTCTGTTTTTTTGAAATTGTCCCCTCTTTAATAGTCTGTTTCCCAAAGTGACATGCCCACCACTATTTTTTACCCTAGAAACTTACGAAGTGACCCATTTCATGAAATTGACCAGGAATCCTAAATCTGGCTCCATTCACGAAATTCTGTAACTGTTTTTAAAAGCCTCTTGAAAAAACCGACCTATTTCTTGCCAAAACAGCCGATTTTAAACCCGGGCCCAAATTTTCCACAAAGTTAGTTTTCTTGCACGAAAACCTGATCACAAATATGTAGGCGCTTGTCAAATTCCCAAATTAGTTCAAAAGTTATGCCCAACTGTTTCGAAATTGTCCCTCTTCAATATGTCTGTTTCGGGAAAATCCCCACCATATTTTTACCTAGAAACTTACAAAGACCCATTTTCGAAATTTGACCAGGAATCTAAATTGGTCCCTTTCACGAATTCCCTGTAACTGTTTTAAAATGAACATTTTGAAAAACGGACCATTTTGCGGGAAAGAACTAACCGGCCGATTTTAAAAACTTCCAATTCCCACCAAATTAGTTTTTCTTGCACAGAATTCAACGCTGATCACAAATATGTATGGCGCTTGTCAAAATTTCCCAATTTAGTTCAAAAGTTATGCCCAACTGTTTCTTTGAAATTGTCCCTCTTTCAATAGTCTTTTCAGTGACATCCCACCACTATTTTTTACCCAGAAACTTACAAAGTGACCCATTTCATCGAAATTTGACCGGGAATCTAAATCTGGTTCCTTTCAAAAATTTCCCTGTAACTGTTTTTAAAAATGAAACACTTCTTAAAAAACCCCCTTATTTGCTTGGAAAGTACAAAACCGCGATTTTAAAAAATCGGCCAATTCTCACCAAACTTAGTTTTTCTTGCACAGAATTCAACGCTGATCACAAATATGTACGGCGCCTGTCGAAATTCCAATGAGTTCAAAAGTTATGCCCAACTGTTTCTTTGAAATTCGTCCCCTCTTTCAATAGTCTGTTTCAGTGACATGCCCACCACTATTTTTTACCCTAGAAACTTACGAAAGTGACCCATTTCAGTCGAAATTTGACCAGGAATCTAAATCTGGTCTCCGTTTCACGAAACTCATGTAACTGTTATTTAAAAATGACACACATTGAAAAAACCGACCTAATTGTCTTGAAAGCTAACTTACCGACCGATTTTAGAAACCGGGTGTCATTCGAAAGAGAGACCGCCCCAAACTCAAAGACACTTAAAACATTACCCTGCAATTATTATAACTCGAGTTATTGCACTTTGGTAATGCATTTCTATGACAAGTATCAGAAAAACACCGAAAAAAAAAGTAAAAAATTTCAATTGCGGTATTATCCTTTTTGAAGCGTTCTTCTTTCAAAAGAGCTTAATCGCGACGCATTTCTCTTTTCCGTGCGTTTGGATCATTTTTTTGTCTTCCTCCAATTCCTACCAAAGTTAGTTTTTCTTGCACAGAATTAAAGCTGATCACAAATATGTATGGCGCTTGTCGAAATTCCAATTAGTTCAAAAGTTATGCCCAACTCTGTTTCTTTGAAATTCGTCCCCTCCTTCAATAGTCTGTTTCAGTGACATGCCCACCACTATTTTTTTACCCTAGAAACTTACGAAAGTGACCCATTTCACTCGAAATTTGACCAGGAATCTAAATCTGGTCTCCATTTCACGAAATTCCTGTAACTGTTTTTAAAAAATGAAACACTTCTTGAAAAAACCGACTTATTTGGCTGGAAAGCCAACTAAACAGCCGATTTTAAAAAACCGGCCAATTCTCACAAATTTAGTTTTTCTTGCACAGAATTCAACGCTGATCACAAATATGTATGGCGCTTGTCGAAATTCAATTAGTTCAAAAGTTATGCCCAACTGTTTCTTTGAAATTCGTCCCCTCTTTCAATAGTCTGTTTCCAGTGACATGCCCACTCACTTTTTTTTTTACCCTTTGAAACTTACAAAATGTCGTCAAATTTACCAGGAATTAATCTGGTCCCCTTTTTTACGAAAATTTTGTAACGTTTTAAAAAAATAAACATTTGAAAAACGACCTATTTTGTGGAAAGTTATTCAACGGCCGATTTTAAAAACGGCCAATTCTCACCCAAACTTAGTTTTCTTGCACAGAATTCAACGCTGATCACAAATATGTCGGGCCCGTCAAATTCCCAAAGAGTTCAAAAGTTATGCCCAATTTTCTTTTAAAATTGTCCCCTTTTTAAAAGTCTTTTCAGTGACATGCCCACCCCTATTTTTTTTCCCAGAAACTTA
>BMAV01013829.1:0-38437 GCA_019973955.1 Trichonephila inaurata madagascariensis | reverse complement strand
AGGGGCCAAAAGCATTGAATTAAAACTGCGTAAATTCAAACTGTATAATAGCTGCAATTATGTGTTTCCAGCCAATCAGTTCATAAATTCATGTGACGTCCCTAATCACATGACAAATGCAACCATATGTTTCCAGCCAATCAGTTCTGTGCTTTGCTGCTGCCAACTTATTTTTTGATAAAACATCTTTGCATATTTGTCAATAAAATATCGTAAAACGTAATAAATTTTTGATTAAGGGTTTTTTCTTGTTTTTTTTTCACTTTTTTTTTTTTTTAATTTTTTGGAAAATTTTTTTGGAGGAAAATTTTTTGAAAAATTTTCCCAAATTCGTTTTTAAAGCTTTATTTAAATTGTTCGTAGAATTCAACATGTTTAGCCTGATCTGATTTAAAGGAAATACGGTTGCATTTATCCGTAAACCCATGTTTTAGCCTATTAATTAATGGAAATATTTCTAAATTAAATCATGATTTTCAAGTTTTAAATTTTAAAAAACCAAACCTCTATGTCAGTTTGCTCAAATGAATTAACAGTTTGTTTTTTTTTAAAAAAATTTGGTCATTTTTTTTTCCCATTCAAACGTCGTTCTCATTAAACTAACCCTCGATCAAATTTTTTGATTTTGAACCATGCTCAGACAATAAGGTAAAGATTTAAACAGATCTTTTTTTTATATCCATGAAAAGAAATAACAAAAAATGAGCTACATTCAACCCGGACGTAAGAAAATAAGCCATAAAACTAAAAGTGAACGTTTAAAACCGTAAAGACTAAATCTATTTTTTTGAAAAAATAAACACTTGGGGAAAAAATTGCCAATAAAATAAAAAACCTAATTCCTACTTAAACGTAAAAAGGTAAAGACAAAAGATAAGCTTAGACGTATTCAAAGGTAGAAAAAAAAGGAGTAGATAAATCCTACTCCTTAAATGGTTTTGAATTTTATTACCTGGATTCTTTTTATTTGTATCTTCTGCATATTTCTCAAACGATTTTTATTGAATGCTAAATAAGGTATATAAAAAGGCTTGCAATTTGAAAGATATCACTTAATTTTTTTTTCTGCAGATTATACTTGTAAACGAAAACTACATATTTTGCTTAGTAACTCAATAAATAAAAAATATTATCAAAAGTAAACAATATATATATAATCAGTTATAAAAAATAACTGTTTAAAGTTATGTTTAACATTAGAAAAAATATTTTCTTTGTATATGAGAGTTAAATTAATATAAAACATGTTTAAAATTAACAGAGTAACTTCAATATATCATGATTCTATGAAATAAGAAAAACTTTAACAAAAATTCATAAAAGAGACAAATAATTTTAGTTCATTCCTTTTTAACGGTAAATCCAAAATCATTTTTAAAATATGAAACAATTTTAAAATCATCTTGATATTAAATTGGATTTTCTTCTGTCTTTTCATATTTTTGCGCTTTACTACGTAATAATTTTGACTAATTTTATGAATAAATACTACGGTAGCCCTGTTTGTTTAAATACTTCATGATCTATAGATAGCGGCTTCAATTTCTGTAAGCCATCCTGTTGGGCTGATGCATGTTAAATATTTTGAAGTTTTTCAAAGTCGTGGCATTAATGTGAGGAGTGAATTTAAGAGTTGCAGTCCCATTAACGAAGAACAAATGTTAATATTGTCTATTAAAAGTAGTTGCAGAAAAACACTTGAATAATGAAACTTTATAATCATTATTCTTGCTATGGTTTCACAAACCGAATGAAACGCAATGAGGTCAATGCTTTGTGATTAATTATTAATTGTTCATTTTTGCAAGACAATATTTTAATAAATATACTTGTGAGCAAACCTTGAGCAATTTTTTAGAATGTGCCATAATTCCCGGGGGGAAAATAAACTCGGTGACATGAAATTCCCACTAAGGAGGCCCAATAAAAGTTGATGAAAATATAGTAAACAAAAATGAATTGTACACATACATTATGGAACAAAGCATAAAAAGGCTCTTTTGACAGAATGGTGCTAGTCATTGTCTAAGCCATAAGGAGCAACAACAAACCAAAGTCCCTGAGTAAAGAATATGACCTCCTCTGACAGCATAGTTTGTATGACACCATCTGTTCATACCCACACCAATACTGAATAACACGGAAGTTCTTAATGTAAGACTAGTCACTCTTCAAAGAGCTTCGGTTTCAGCTCTGTAGTGGTTTCTAGAGCAGTGGTTCTAAAACTTCCGATAAATACCCCCTTTTAAATATTTCTGACCGCAAAACCCCAAAAGCGAATCCCCTCCCCAAACAAGATGAGTGATCCCAACACAACTCAGCCACTTATATGCTGACTTTTTTTATGTGTAACATCTTTTCCCCCTGGGTGCTGGATATTTGTTGGGAGTGATTTCTAAAAAGGGACGGATTTTGTCGGGTGTGACGTAATTGCGCGTCCTTGATTTTTTGGGGGGTGCGTGGCTGTGTCTTTTCGCTACCCTCCATGCGGGTCCCAAATTAGTAGCCATCAAGCACCGGTGCTTGACTCAAAACCGGATGAATTTTGGGGACTAAGTTTGGCAGAATTTTTTGAAAATGGGCAAATAGTGATTTCGGTGGTCTATACTTTCTTCGAATCAAACGATTAAAAATTTAAAAATTTCCCCTTTTGCTTTTATCATATAACGAAGGTGGTTCTGTTTTTTAAAAAAAAAATTATCACTCCCTTCCCTGTTTTGAGTGGTAATTTTTTTAAAAGTTATGGCCAGTCCGGGAATTTTTTGAATACTACTACGCATTGTTCTAATAATTTTTCTTTGGACACTATTTAGTGATCAAGTCTAGTATGGCACACCTTTCAATTTTTCTACGAGACCATTCAGAGTTGGAAAAAAGGGAAATCTGAACATAAAATAAGATACCTTAGTGGACCACAGTTTAAGAACCACTACTCTAGAGGATACTATCTTGGTACCGGGTTTCCCCAAACATCACTTGTTCCATATATTAAATCAAAAACACTAGCTAATTTAATTCTCCCTTCTAAACTCCACAACAGAATCATGTGGACGTCAGCGTTCTTAAGGGACAGTGGGTGATCGTTAACAACAAATCTTTAAAGAACACTTCAAAAATTTTTTTGTTCGGATAAGAACAAAAAATTTTTTGTGTTTGGACAACGAACACATATTCGGATAATGAACAAAACGAATTCTAACGAACACTTCTCGGCTCTGAAAAAAATTAATATTAAACATTTGTTATCATTTTGCATAAAAAATAAGATCACTGAAAGGAAAATGTTTAAAGCATGTTTAGTATTGATAATTACTAAATTAAACTTGAATTAACAATGAATTTAAAGGTCATTCAATAATTAATATTATGACTAAAATCAATACACACTTGAATACTTGAATTTCAATATGAATATCAATGTTTTCTGACAGCTGATAAGTTATGGGCGAGTGGATTTGCTGACGTGGCAAATAAATTAAGCGAACTCTTAATTTTTTCAAACAGGGCAGACTATAAAATATAAATTTTTAAATGATATTAATATAGCCGATGACGCGCTACCGCCGTAAAAATACGTGAAATATGAGAAACGGACTAAAAATCGTTTTTCATCTCTCCTGAATTTTGTTGCTTACCTATTAAACTTCAAAGTTCTATTGGAAAAAAAAATTCCAATAGAATGTTCATACACATTAGACCATCAGTTTCGGTTTTGATTTCATTTTTTTAGGGTCTCCAGAACGAATGAATCAATTTCACATAGAAGTCTATGGTGATTCGATGATCGGTTAACGAACAATTCGGATAGCGAACATAGTCTTGGAACAGATTATGTTCGTTAACCGATCACCCACTGTATGAGTTGATAATGTTTATCTTCGCTGGCTAAGGACGATACAGCTGAAACTTCTCATAGTATGTTCGTTCGAGGCTAACTACATTTTGCAGTTTAACCGAACCCTAGTTTTATTTTCACAATCTGTCAATCTCGGTTTGCTCTTGACAAAGTCGACCTTGAAAACAGGGCCGTTTTTAACCTTCCCGGGGTTCCCAGGCCCTTCAATAGTTATGCAAACCCTATTTCCAGAGCACACTCCCTTCCTCCTTCAGTTCTTACTTTTCCTGTTTTGTATCGGGAGGGATTTTCTCTTAACTCTCTTTCTCATTTCAATTTCTTTGTTTTTGCTGTTTGGACCGTCTTTCCTTTATCCACCGCCTGTGGATCTATCCGCCATGTCCTGGACGGATAGCCGTAAGAAAAGGATAGTGGTATGGTTTGACCACTCTTGCTCATTTCTTACTTCACGGCATCATGGACCACCCACCCCTTTGTAAACTGGTATAGTAAATTAATTAAATCGCTTGCAGTTACTGTATAGAGTATACATTAGTATATGAACTATTTTCAACTTGTTAATTATCATCTTACAAAGTACATCTTACTGGTACAAAGAAAGTTTTCTTCGAAAAAGTTTTCTTCGATTTTTTCCAGAAAATCATTAATAGCATCTTTCTAATCAATTTCCATTGCAAAATCATTTTGAGTGCACAGCAACATCAAACGGAAAAGCTTTTCATTTTCCATAGTGGATCTCACTTCAGTCTTTACTCCAGAGGTGGGCAGACTTTTTCAGGGAACGGGCTACTTCTAATTTTTTTTTAAATGCTTCGGTCTATACAGGGGTGGAGGTGTGGCAAGTTAAGCAAAAAACTACAATATTTATTGTAACTTAATAAATACGGAATATGTACTCACCTACATAACTATACAATAAAAAAAAACTCTTCCCTTCAAAACCACGTTAAAAAGAAAACCCAAGCTACAAACATAATAATAACAGTCACAAATATGATAATATCAAATGATGCATTTATTAGCAAACAATTCAAAATATACATTAAAAACATTTTTTTTCCTATGTTAGTTCTCGTAATTATAGTCAGTAGAAGACTTAGTCTGCATACTCTCTGTCAACCAAACTCTAATATTTCCTTATAAATTACTAACTGCCAATCTTTAGACGGTCACCCTAAAATGCACACCCCGGCTTTACTCTCTATAGGACAGAAATGCTTCTCTCATGATTCGCTAGATGGTGGTACGTTCGCTGTAATTTTAATTTTTTTTTTCTTCACCCTGCAATTTTTTGCTCCCTCAAATCTTATGCACACTAGAAACATGCCTAGCGTGCTTAAGCGAAACAGCGGCCCTGCTTGAAAATCGTAGTTCTCTGACGATTTTGGATATTGAATGGTCCTTACGTCAAGCACCTACTGTTTAACAACGATGGAAGGCATCAAAATCAAAAGTTTTACCCATACTGGTATTTGAAATGACAGACTAACAGCAACCAAAATATTACCTTTTTATGTAGTTACCACAGTGCCCTCTTGTGTCCATTGTCCTCTCTAAATCAGTGGCATTTAAATGTAATTTTTGATGCATAAATATGGAATTTTTATTGACCAAGTAAAAGCTACATAAATTCTGAGCAGACTTCTCATATATCACTGAGCATACATTCATATGCTTATTATAACACATCCGTACATCACTGAGACATTTTCAACACAGTAAGCAGACTAACTCTGTAAAAAAAAAGGTTTTTCATTATTTCGGTTTAAATTATCTGAACGATTTCCCGTAGTATAGTTGATCACCGTGAAAATATACCACCATAAAAATATTATGATTTGGTTCAAGGATCAAATATTTTACTCCACACAAAACAATATCCTTGAGAAACATTTGAGGAACTTCATAAAACTTTTATTGTAGCTATTGTCAAACGTAAATTCGCCATTCGTATCTCCTTTGAGTTTCTAGTGACATGAATTTTATCGTAATTCTATTGTGACTCTTTTCAAAATTTATGTGAAACTTATTTCTTTCAATAGCAATTTGAGTGATGTGTCACCCTAAAGCACTTATGAACGCTTAGAAAGGGAAGCTATAAATAATATTTATAATTTTCGAAACTGTACATAATCTATATAGTACTTATGTCTGAAAGAAAGCCAAATTATGATGTAGATAAATTAATCAACATTATTATTTAATTTCTAAAAATATAATTTTTTCCCATTTCTAAAATACATTTTTTACTTACATTAATTTTTTAAAATTATCTTCTCATTAAATTAACCTAAACTTAAAATTTCACAGAATTCGGTGTGCTGACGCATAATACCGACGACGAATTTACCATTTATAAAGACGTCACCTAATTCTATCATTTTTGTTATTATTGTCAAACATTCACTGTAAAGGTTTTCTAATATCGGATGCACATCGCATCATCTGGCAACATCTGAAACTGGTCGACAGTATATTATGTTAGCACCTAAAGTTCTACTTAAAGGTTTCAGAGTCATACATATTCAAAGAATAGATTACTTAATGCTAAGTGAGTATCTCAAGCATTTAATGACACAAAAACTTTTATTCAACTTTACTTGAAACGTTCTGCACTTAGAACGATAGATAATTTTCGGTTGACTCTAAAACCTTTGAAACAATTAGAACAAGTAAAACAAAAAAACATTAAGTCAATTCCTAATTTGAATGGATGAATAAAAAGTATTTTATTAAAAATTTGAATAAGATATATGTATATAAATAAATATATATATAGGGGAGAGAAAGAACTAATAGTAGGAATTGAAAAAACAGCATGATTTGTCTGCATTGTTGTAACAATGCACACCCGATTTGGCTAGTTTGGATGAAAAACAGGTTTTTGACGCTAACTTTTGTCTTTGTTTTTTAAAAGTTACATTGTTCAAAATAGGAAAGAATCTAAGTTGGCGTCAAAAACCAGTAATTAATTTAATTCAATTCTATTAACTAATTAATATTTGAACAAACCGTATTAACATCAAGTGTCATCCACTACAAGTTTAAAAAAATTATTTGAACTTGATTAGATGAATAGAAAGTATTTTATTAACGGTTGAAAATAGGAACAAGATAAATAAATATATAAAAATAAATATATAGAGAGAGAGGGCTAATAATAGGAATTGAAAAGTAAGGGTATTGGAATAAAGTACGAATTACTACCGTAAAATCCGGCGTATAGCACGCACCACCGTATAACGCTCACCTGTAGTTTCAAGATGAAATTTTTATTTTTTAGGTATATTCGTCGTATAACGCGCACCCTCTATTTTACTAAGGTACCTGAAATGTACATGCGCAATATTCTAATGTTTTGAAGTAATTTATTCGAAGTAATATTCCGAGCTTTAGAAAAAATAGTATATTTCTAGAACAACAACCCTTATATAATATATATGACATGCTTTTGGAGTCAGAAACAGACTTAGTTTTAAAAAGGTCTTTTATTCTAGAATGAGTACATCTCTTCTAGGAAGCAAGAGGCAGAGAAAAGAACACCGAAAATCTTAAGTGGGTTAAACACTTAAACCGATCGCGGCGTTCATGAGTGTTTTGAAAGTTAATGCTGACATATAGGGCTTATTAAATTTTAACGATCTGGAATTAGACATGTTTATTGGCTAGGCCTATGTTCGGAAGAAATAAATGGTGATTAGTTTGATACATGAAGATTAAATTTAAAAAAAAGAGTTAAGTGCTAGATAGAGAATTTAATTTTTAATCTAATTTAATTATCCTTGCATATATATATATATATATATATATAAAGTTCATAAGAATGCCATTTCTTTTAAATAAACAATATTTCGATATGTATAGAAGTCTAATTTTTTCTATGCTTATCTTTTTTTTTTTTAAAGCTCTCACTTTTACACCCGGAACTCTTTCCCGTAAATTTCGATTTTATTTTTTGTGATAAAAGTGCGTGTTATACACCGGATTTTACGGTAAATAGTTACAAACATGTTAAATGTAAAATATTTTTTTTTATAAAAAACAAGTTTTGCATTTCTCATGTCATTCAACTTTTCTTCAGAAAATTTTGCAATTCGTGAATTACTTCACGATATTTACGAAGATTAAATAACGTTTGGAAAAAAATACACATATCTTAAGTACCGTACACTATTGCTCAAATTTTAACGATCAGTACGATCATCACGTAATGTTAGGAAAAGTTTTATGAATAACTTGTATGAATTCATCTAGTATAGGAAACCCTTTGGAGCTAATTATTAATTTCGAATGAAATATGGAGCCCCCATAGATTATTTCTTAATCATGTTCTACGTAATCCAGCAAAATATCAAGTTAATTTATTTTTATTAACAATACTAAAGTTTCCGTTTTAACTTAATATTTTACACATATATTCACAAAGTTAATATTTTGTTAGTAAAACTTCTTTATAATAATTCACCAACTTTTTGTTGTATGCATAAATATTTAAACGCTATATTTTTCTTCTTCTGAAGAGTATATCTATGTGTGAAACGTACAATCTTTCTATTATCTCTTCCAAACCTTTTTCCTTTTAAGAACTTCAATTCAGTAAAGATTAGAATCAAGCGTAGTATGTCTTTGTGAGTGACAACTATATCCTGCGAAAATACCTTTCAGAGCTCTAGTGTCAAGTTTTCTCAGATTTCTTTTCGTAAAAAAAAGTTCTCTCAAAAAAAAGTTCCCACATGATTTATTTCTATTTTATAGAGATATTGTTTAATATAAAGATTTTTTTTAAATGTGTGTATGCTTATGACTGCGCGATATAAAAGGGAAAACTTCTGATTTATTCTGGGAAAGTGTTTCAATTTTCAGATGTACTGTTTTCTTTTACGACATTTTCGCAATTCATCGGAGGATTTGCTTATTTTATTCATTTTCTGTATAAGGGCAGGGTTTAATAATTATACATTCTTATATAATTATGTATGGGTAGTTACGATTTATATAAATGTCAATTCGTCTAATTATTGAATAAAATTTATATGTAAATTGCAGATATGTAGATTATATTTATATAATATATATGTTTATATAGTACTTACGAACTATCGCAACAATGCCAACGTTCAAGATAACTTGCCAAGTTACACTGATTTCCCTTGTGGCAATTTTTATTTTCTGCGTTGGCAATCATGTGCTTCCTTTCATATAATGTCGACAATACGTAAGTACCGTTTATATAACTTATACATCATCGTATACTAGGTAAGGCTGGGAAAATTCCTGCCCTGATAGCCGTTTACTTTTCTTAAAATTCTCTAAGAAAACAAAAGAAGAGGGCTCGTACTTTTTCACAATTAATACTTTTATTTTCTCGTAATCTTACTTGTCATCACTAATATAAGCCAAAATAATGGCAACTTTATCTCCAATTTTCATTAAAATTTCGGATTTTAATCTTTTTGGCACATTTTTGTGCTTAAGGTATCCGACTACGTTCGGAACCATGATTTTAAAAAAGCGCATAAATGGATAATGTTCATGATATTTAGTGTCACTTACATTAGAATACATGTATACAATTGTTTTAAGGACATTATGACAAAAAATTTATTTAAATACAATATTTTGCAAAAATTAACAGAATAACCCTTTTTTTCCCAAAAGGGTTTTCCTTTTGTGAAAAATGCTTCTATTGTATTAATATTTTGCCTGTATATAGCTCAGACCTCTATACAGAGGTTCAACTATGATTTTTGAAAACCACATTATTTTCAGAGTTACAATCATTTGAAGTAACTATCGGCGTATTTTCTTAAAATTTCTCCCTTCTGTTTTGGTAAAACATCGATAAACCGACTTCCGAGTTATGCATTTCGAAAATTCTAGTTGAGCCTCTGTAGAGAGGTCTGAGCTGAATAAAGGAAAATATTAATACAATAGAAGCTTTTTTTAAAGGAGAACATTTGGAAAAGTTATTCTAAGTTAATTTTTGCCAAAATATTATTAAATAATTTTGTCATAATGTCCTTAAAACAATTGTATACATGTATTCTAAAAGTGACATAAATATCCTAAATATTATCCATTTCCCGCTTTGCTATCAGGGTTGAACGTAGTCGGATATTACACTCTTTTACTGTATCAAAAAATAGATCCGACACACATGTTTCGTTTCTTCTTATCTTCAATATCCTACTTAGGAAAAATCTTTTTTTTTTTTCAATTTTTTTTGCTTGCTCTTCTCTCATTCACTCGCTGAAGTTGAGTAAAGTGGGCTGCATGGCAGTAATATTTAAAGAAAGAAAGTAAAACCAGGTGAGAAAATTGTGCATGAAATTTCTATTTAAAAAACACGTGCCTAACAAGTTTTAAATTTAATATCAAACGAGCTTCGCCAACCCGAGCCCGATTGCCGAATGAATGTAACGTAGCCGAATCTGACGCTTAATTTGGGATCACTCTTTAGTGAAATGCGCCTGAAGAAGTTTTATACTTCAAAAATTTAACTTTGACATAAATATAAATCTTTTAGCTAATTTTCTCCACACTTCTGTTGAATAATTTCACTTACACAAACGAAAATATAATATTTTAGAAAATATCTTATTTTATGCTATTTCTACTTCCTTAGAGCCAAAACTCTAGAAATAGGCTCAATTCTTGACAGCCACATGTTAAAGGTAATCACGTGATCGCGACTTTATTCAAAACTGACATTAAACTAAACTTGTATTCGTGGTTCAATTTGTAAAATTTTAATAAAATTTCATAAGAGGATAAAAATGACCACAGATATAAAGAAAAAAATTATCAAAAAGATTTTAAAACTAAAAGAAAATTTTATTTTATTCGTGTACTTTTAATTTAAGTATATTTGGCTTACATATATATGTTATTATTGTTGACAAATCTGTACTTTTTAAAAGAAAATTTCTGCAAAGATCAAAAGTTGGCAACAACAAAGCTCCCCATGAACGTTTTTCCGGGAAAAAACACATTTTGTATTTATTTTTTATGATTATGACGTCAAACGAATTTATGAGTTTTTTGGCGTATTTGTCATGATCATGTGACTGTGACGCCCACATAATTCCCAATCCATCTATTTATCTGTTTAACTATACGTTTATAAGTTTTTAAATCACCATTTTAGCAAATAGTATTTGAATCTATTTTGTAAAAATTTTCTTATTTTTTTAAAGTCAACTCATTAAAATTTTTCTTTTTTAACCCATTAAAGGTAAATTATGTGTCAAATTTTCAAACAAAAACATTTTCAAAGCAGAATTATTCTAATTGCTACTTTAATTTGAAAGAAAATCAATCAATATAGTCTAGACAGTATCCATTTTCAAAAGTATTATACTATATTAAAATCCCAGTCAAATATTTTATCCCACATATACGGAAGGAAAATTATTTTTAACGTACTTCCCCAAAATGTACATTTTAATTATAAACTTTTGCGGGATAAATAAATTTTCAGTTAACGTAAAACAAAAAAGTTTGTAATTAACTGTTTCTTTAAAAGTTGTTACGTATCGATTCGTGATGGCAAGTAGACTGTACTTTAAAACGTTGTTCTTCTTTTCTTAGAAAAGAAATAAGTTATGTATTAGATGTCTAAAATTATAGTTGTTATTTAAAAGTTACTTAAAGGCTCAATATAGCTTAAGTACACATTTCATTAAATGAGTAGAATTACCAATTTAGAACTTGTCCGTGCTAATAAACTTGCACGCCATTCAAAAACAGGTTCTTTCGGTATTAATTGTAACTTAATCTGAGACTTTCTCACAATTACAATAAATTTCTCTGCTAAAAGGAAATAACTAACACAATCGTATAAATCCACCCAATATCACAGACCTAAAAATCATGCAAATATTGAACTCCCAATAATTGCAATTTCACATAAGGCCAATGAAATGCACACACACTGTCAAATGTTTGATTCCAATGTTACTTTCTGCTTTTTCCTTATATAGACCAAAAGAACCTTCTGGGAAGAAAATTTTTAAGCCCCAAAAATTCCTTAAAATTCCCCTCAAACCCCCAATTAAAACCCCATTAACCCCAAAATTCCTAAAAAAACCCCAAATCAAAAATTTACCCCAAAAGTTACCTCTAATCTCTTTAAACTCCACTAAAATCTCCCCTAATCTCAAGAAAGTTAAAAAACTTTTAGAGATACCTGTTTTGTCGCCAGATTTGGCGAGATGCCGATAATATTAGTCATTAACACTCATATTATAAATGAGTAATCTTCCTTTGTGTCCACAAACGATCTTTCTGGTCACAGTAGTGTTTCGTGAGAGAAGCAAACATGATCCAAATTTTCCTTAACATTTTATCATATTTCTCATGTTGAATGAATTTTTTGGGATAACAATGCATCTTTTTTGATAATTTTATATTTTTTATAATTTATAAATTTTTTTACGGGAATTTTGTGGGTAGAGACACGGAAACTTTAATCAGAATATTATGCACAAACGAAACATTTTATTTACTTGAACATTTTACTTCTTGATACTGAGTCCACATAGGAGAGCCTACGAAATCTATCCTACGAAAAGATAAGCTCATCTCCTACCATCAGAAAGTACGTTTTCAATGGATCCCGTCCTGTGTCAATATCTACGGACACTCTTGCAAAGGAGGGACTAGATCATTCTATCCCTTCCATTACAGCAGTTTTCCAAATTTTTCACTACTAGGCCCCAATTTTCAATCAAAATTTTTAAAAACCCCCAAAAAAAGTAATAATGTATTGAATGCAATAATAATGCACTTTAATTATTAAATTTTGTCCCGTTACTTTTGGAATATTTTTTAAGCAAATTCACTTTTTAAAGTTATAATGTTATGTTATTTTTCCTTTCTCAAATTTTTTTAAATAGGAACAGATTGCAAAATGATATTTAAAATTTATTTCCCCCACCATCCATTTCTAAAAAAGTAAAAAATGTCTTTAAAAGAACAAGTAATATAAAAAAAAATTTTTAAAGTCAATTCCTATACTTAAGGAACAAAGAAAAATTTATTTTATTTATTTTTTATTAAATAGTTACAATTAATAAAAATATGTAAAAAACATATGCCCGAATCAAAAAAGTTAAGCTACAAAAAAAGAAAGCAATTTTCCTTGCCTTTTTCCTTTTTCCTTTCTATTTTATGGCATTGGACTGTTTTTTTTTTTTGTGTGTGTTACTATTTATTCATTCTTTAAAATTTTAAATTGGTGAAAAAAATAGTATAGAAAAGAAAAACCACACACAAAATTCTCAAATTTAAAAAAAAAAAAATAATAAATGTTTTTGGGGAACTTGAATGGATGAAAAAAAAGTTTTTTTATCTACGATTGAAAATTTGAAAAATATATATATGAGAGAGTAAAAATTATAGTAAAAATTGAAAAATAGTCTACTTTATGATGCGCTCTATCATATAATACATCAACCCATTCTCACGGGGTTGCGTGAGTCGGAATATCGGACGTCTGCGCAAAACATGTAAAATGCGGGCCTCGTACAATTCAATCAGTCTTGGTCGATTCGATGTTCCTAGCTACCAAATCTATCCTGAATGCTTTTTTATAATTTGCTCTTTAGTTGTAATTCACGGTTTTAAAGTTTTTTGCAGAAGATTGAAAAAAAATCATGGATAAATTTTTAAGTCGTAAGCAACATTCACAAAAAAGGCATCCAAGTGCACAGCCCAAACATGGTTCCAAAAATTAAATAAAGAAAATATTCTCAAAATCTTGAATTTTGGATTTACCATTACGGGAAAGTAAATGGAAAAAAACCCCTGTGTTATTTGCTAAAAAATATTGGCAGGAATATAAAACCCTAATAAACTTAAAAGACATTTCAAACCTTCATGGTGGGGTACATTAAAAAAATCTCGAAATTATTTTTGGAATAAAAATTAAAATCAATGAAAAAAAAAAAATTTTTTAAAAAAAACTTTTGTCAGTGAATAAAAAAAGTTTTTACTTACTTCTTACAAAGTATCATATAAAATAGCCAGTTTAAAAAACCTCACCCCCTTTTTTTTGGAAAATTTTATTTTGCCTGCAGCAATTCAGATTGTAAAACCCTATGTTTTGAAAACAATTTTGCCAAGAGTTGCAGCCCATCCCCCTATAAAATTTTACTGTTTCCCGTCGAATTGATGATATTCGCTGAAGATGTAGAGCAACAGCTTTTTTGGTAAGTTGCGTGATAAATTGTTTTTTAATTCAACGGCGAAAGGGAACAATGGGAATAAAGATGCTCATTTCAAGGGGTTGTTGGGGTTTTTGGGGTGGTATGTCAACGGGAGAACTACTTTTTTAAAAACAAGGGGAAAAAATTAAAAACAACAACAATAGCATTAAGATATTTTTTAAAAAATTTATAAACGAGGGAAATATAAATTTGGGAAAAATTTTAATAATTTTAAAAACCCATGGCGTCCTTTTCCGGGGAAAATTTAAAGTATACAAACACTTGTTAAACAAAAAACTCCACTTTTTCCTGGACACCTTTTCATGATCCACAAACCCCTGGCTTCCAAAAAATAATTTTTGGTCTGAATATTGTCTAACGACAATTGTGACTGTAGTAAATTACATAAAAAAAGAGATCCCTAAAAAACAAGAATCTTTTTTTGGACTTTGCAAAAAACGGGCCCAGTGCATTCATCATTGCTATTTTTTGCGAAGAAATGGAATTTATCACGCGGAAAAATTTTTTCAACGTGTTTATGGAAATTTAAAAATAATTTCCATTTTTCTAGAAGGAAAAACTTATCGGAAGCTTGGGAAAATTTTGTGATGGTTTTATTTCTGATGAAATTGAGCTTACTTAGTCGATATATTTGAGAAAATTAAAATATTGAATCTTCAACTTAAGGATCAAATTACATATTTTTTGACACAGTGATAAAATTAATGCTTTTTTAGAAAATTAAATTTTGGAGCCGAAATTTAAAAAAAAAAAAAACCCAGGGAAAAGTTTAAAAAAGGGGGATAAATAGCAAACTTACAAACTGAGAAGAAAAAATGTGGGAAAATTTTTTATAAAACTATTGAATATCATTTAGCTATGTTGGCAAAAGTTTTAAAAAAAATTTTTTTCTGAGGAAGGGGAAATTGATAACAAGTTACGAATGGGTTAGAATCCTTTTCAAAAAACCCCAGAAGGGGGTCTCAACTTGAAAAAAGAAAAAATTTTTTATAGATTTCACATCCCGTGGCAAATTAAAAAACAATTTTTTTAATAAAATTCTCTTTTTAATTTTTTGGGGAGAAATGAAAGTTAATTTTTTGCACTGAAAACAAAAACTTTCGTTTTACTACTACCATTTTTTAACATCGTACCTTTTTTGGGGAAAAAGGATTTTCTGCGGGGGGCTTTGAAGACAAAGTATAGATCTCAAAAATATAGAAAAGAACTTAGAATGTCAATTTCTTATTAAGCCTTCATTTTTAAAACCTTTGCTCTGCAAGAAAGGGCCCCTGGAATCCCAATAAAATTTAACTTGTTCTTAAATTGGGATTAATAAATTGGTTAAAAAATACATTGTGCAGTACTGATACATTTTTTAAGTAAAACTGGTGAAGTACCTGTTCTGCGTTATTTTTTAAAAAAAAAATACATTATTCTTTGATATAAATAGCTTAATTGTAAAAGGGGGTAAAAAAGGCCCAAAAATGTTACAAAAATAAAAATGATTTTTTAAAAGAATGCTCCCATTTTAAATAGTTTAAAAAGAACTGTAATTTTTAAACCTCACAGAAAAATTTGCATTTAAATTAATATTAAATAAGGAAAAAGGTGTAAAATTCTAATGAAGAATAAATTTGTTATTTTTTAAAATTTAAAAACGGAAAAAACCCTTTAAAATGTTTTTTAAAAAGGGGGCAGGCGCCCAATCCACACTTTAAAATTTGGTCGCGCGGTGTGGCTAAGTCACCCCAATCCTTTTTTTAAATTTTTAAATATACACAAAAAAAAAATTACAGTGAATAAAATTTTAAATTAAAAAAAAAAATTTTACTTTCAAGGCTTTGTATTTTTCTTTTTTATGATTTGAGAAAAAAAACCCAAAAAAACTAAAAAACTTTTTCCAAATGTTTCGTGACCTTTAAAGAACATAAATCCGAACACTTTTCACTAACAATACAAAAAAAAGTTATTTGCAAAAAAAAAAAACTGTCTATTTTGCTTTCCCTTATTGTAATTTTTCTGTTTTTTGATCTACAAATGGCATGTTGAACCTTTTTTTGCTTTTGTCTTTTTCCTTTTTGGGAAAGGGGGGAAGGGGTTACATTTTATGGCTTCATAGCCATGATTTAGGCAGCATTTTAAAATTTCTATTCAACTCAAGCGTTTCATGTTTTCGCTTTTTCTCAATTTACTTTCGCTATCACGATTAGGGATGCATTATTTCATCAGGTTCTTCAATTGCTTGATCCCGTTTCAATTTCCTTCAATAGAGATCCCCAGATACCCATTTTTTTTTATTCTGCTCATTTACATTTAAAAACCATAATAAGTCGGGATAACACAGCCCAAACAAAAACCCCAAAAATTAATCCTTTGGGGGAAAACTGCTTTTTCCCAAAGGGAAAAATTTTTCAAAAAAGGGGGTCGTCTAAAGGGGAAATCGATCAAAACAAAATACCTTGATTTAAAAAAAAAGTTTGTCACCCCTCAAAAAAAAGGCATACTTGACAAAATTCATTTTAGTTCCTTTAAAAATTTTCTACTAATAGGGAAAATACTGTCAAAGTCCGGTTTAAAGAATAAACAGTTTTTCCCGAATTAACAATTTCGTGGGGCCTGGGTGATTCAGGGGCCTCATCGACCCTCCCACTTAAAAAAGGGATTCGATACGAAAACATCGATTTAGTTCTAGAAAAATAATTGTGGCAAAACGTTTTCATTATGCATTATATGTTTTAGGAAAACTCATAAAATTCATCTTGGAAAAAAATCCTTCAAAGTGCTCAATATTTGCTTATCCCTTTATCATAAAAATCATTCAAATGGGGAAAAAAAAACAACAAAAAAAATATTATTTAAAATTTTTTGGAAAAAAAAAAGAGACTGAGTTAAACATACCAGTAAGTTTGAAGGTCAAAAAAGATTATAATAAAAAAAAAATATCTTACGGATTAACAGAAATGTAATAAAAAAAATTTTATCGTGGGATTACAGCAAAAACAAATAAAATGTCTTTTTTATTTGGTTTTAGCATCAAGTAACTAAAGAACGTTTGAAGTGGAATCTTTTTAAAGGGGAAAACCCCGATGAATATATAAATTATATCAGTGTAAATATGTATTTTTTATTTTTCCAAACTTTTGTTTTTTTTCATTCAAAAAAATTTTTTTTTAAACCTTTTATTTTCAAAATCTCGCGCCCCCTTCGGGGGTTTTGCGGGGCCGCGCCCCATTTAGAAAACCCCTGCATTGGGGCTATATATTTAGAATTATTCTCAAAAGGGAAAAAGGGCCCCAAAAAAAAGGAAAAATTTAAATTTAAAAACCCTTTGTTTTTATAAAAAGGTTTAAAAGGGAAAAAACCAGAGTTTTCTTTTTTTTTAAACTTTTCTAATGGGTACTTAAAAAAATCTCCCCTTTTTCTGAAGGAATAAGGGTTTCAATTTTTTGCCCTAAATGCCAGCTAGAACAGGCTTCACCTCTGTACATCTTGGACTGGCCTGATAAGACATCCACTTCTGGTATCTGACTTCCTTGAAGTCAATGGTTTCACTGATTTGGTCTGGCTTCATCTGACCGCATCATTAACATTACAGCACAGACGCACATCACGGGCGACAGTAGCGGCACCCGCAAGTGCTATTGCTATGTAAGGGGGGAACAGATTGGCGAATTGAAATACGAAACTTGTTTTTTTTTTTTTGGGGGAAGCTATTTACCTATCCTCGGGGGGGCATCGGCATCTTTTAACCAAAAAATTTTTGGGAAATTTGACCGGGGAAAAATAGTAGCAAAGGGGGAAATTTCGGATTATCCTTCAGAGAAATTGGTCAACATGTTGGACGAAGTCAAGCAACTGTGATGTGGATCTGCCGTCAGATGTTCAATGCCAATGTTCAGCAGAGCGGAGCATTGGCAAGTCGTGTCCATTGCTTCGTATACCCTTGATTGATAACCCCAGGGGCTTGAGCTGCCAATGTTGTGATGAACGATAGACTTGGACAACGGAATGGAAACGACATTGTGTTTTCTGATGAATTCCGTTTCTGCCTGCAACATTACGATTTTCTGATTCGATTTGGAGACACCGAGGTTAGAAGCTGCTGAACTGTTGCGCTATGCATCGCAACACTGATACTGCACCCGGTATCATAATTTGGGGGTTGGATTTCACTGCCGGTACGTACGGAACAACCAGCGCTGCATCTCTGAGGTGTTGAAGCTTGTGGTCCTCCTATACATTCATCGCTTGCCCTTAGCCATATTCAACAGGATAATGCGCAACCCTACGTTGCACCCAATCTTTAAGAGTTCTTCTTTACCAATCAGATTGGATTGCTTCTTTGGTCTGCTTGTTCTCCCGATCTATCGCCAATCGAAAACGTGTGGTTCATGCTTGCACAACGACTGGTCCAGGATACACCACCCACTGCTACACTAGATCAACTTTGGCAATATGTGGAAGCCCCATGGACTGTTGTAGCTCAAGGATACATCCAAAGCTTCTTCGATTCTATGCCGAGGAGTGTGGCAGCGGTTATAGCCAACAATTGTGGCTACATTAACTACTAATTTTGTCATCATCCACACATCACAAGAGGCTGTAATTTCAATTGTTTGATCTTTGTACAGCATAATACCTGCTAAATAAATTTAGCTGGGATATCTCTGATCCTTCTTGGTTTTGCATTTTGTGTGGCCAGCAGTGTAGTTCACGATTCCGATTTCAGTGTGAAAATCTGATTGATTGATTGATTATTACAACAACACAAGGGCTATTTAGTAATAAATTGCTATTGTTGAATTGCTAAATATCTACCCAATCTTCAAGCAGATTATAAAACGGGAGAAAAATAGTATGTGAATGGTTTTCACAGAATAATCATTATAAATAATCATCTAACGTATTTTCCTGAATATCTCTGAATCTAATGACCATATTCGAAAGAATTTTAAAATGTCAGCTATTTAAGTTAGTTTCTATTTGTTTCTAAACAAATGGGATTCCTTAGTGGAAAAATTCCTTTTCAAAAGCTAATCATCTAATTAAATTAATTAATTAAATTCATTATACACTAATACCATAATTCAGTTCTTCCTTTGATCCATTCAATAAATTAGGATTTTTTGACGGTGCAAGCAAATGTTGAGAAGGTTGTGCGTTATTAACATAAAAAAATCAATTATTTACAAAATTTACTTCAAAAACTAGAGATTTAAAAAAATTCATGAGTAAATTTTTTTTTTTTTCTATAAACTTATTGTTTAATAATAGGAGAATGTTTTGAAACTAGATTTTAATGCATTTGATTAAAATTATTTGAAGTTTCATATAAGATTTTAAGAAACAATATTTATATATATATATATATATTCAAAGTCCATTTAATCTTCAAAAAAGTTTATATTATGTTTCAGAAATTAAGTAGAAATATTAGTTCATAACCATGCATAGTTATTTTTGTTTTAAAACAGAGTAAATATGTAAAAAAATCTTTCTTTTTAATACTAAATTATATTTGTTTAATAAATAAAAGTTAAAAAAAAAATTGCGTGAAAGAACTGGTTTCTATATGAAAACTTTCATGCATAAGCGAAAAATAAAGCCAATTTATTTTGTTCTTTTATTCCAATAATTCTTATTCTTATTCTTCAAAACTGTAGCATATTTTTTTTGTAGAAAAATACGGATATTTTGCACTAAAAAAGATTAAAAGATTTTTGTGAAAACATCTACAATTTATATAATATTTTTTTAAAAAAAAAACTAGAAATTTTAGTTTTATTAATTATAAAACAAATTAAATTACATTCAAACTGGACTTACTTCAGTAAACTTATAATTGATAACATAAGTTCTCCTATTTTTATCTTGAAAAAAAAATCGAATAAATACAGAATTTTTTTCAAATATTACTTATTGCCAAAATAACTCTAAATACACCATTTCTTTCTCCGTTAAATTTACCTTTTCCGAAATACACACATTTTTCAGTTTAATTTAAAATTCTTTACACGTAAAAGAACATTCATCTTTTTTTTCTGTAAATATTTCGCTCAAAGAATTAAGAAAAATTAAATTAGTGTCACAGACGATTTGAAAGGATAATGCCGTAATCTAATTTTTTAAGGCTTTTGAAAAAAGCATTTTTAATAAAAAATAAAATCCGAAATGAAAAGCTTTCCTTTATGGAAATGATCTTTTGCTTTTTTTTAAATGCTTTCATTGATGCCTAACAACTTTATCATTAAGAAATCAAGAAAATACAGTAAATAGAATTTGGTGAGAAGTGAAAATTCTATTTAAAGCTCTCCATTCCATTCCATTCGATTTAAATAGAATTTTTTTGACTTACAAAGAAAGTTTAGATGAGCATTGCTTTATATTATGATAAAACTTTATTACTTATAAAAAATGGTGCTGTAGAAAACAAAAACCTTACATTTTTTCAATTCCTACTATTAGCTCACACTCTCTATATATTTATTTATTTATATTGGCAGAATTTTCAATCGTTCATAAAATACATTTTAAAGCGCTTCATTGAGCTGAAATTTTATATACATGATTATTTTGGATGACAGTACAGTAATTTAATTATAATTAATAAAAATTAATTGATTAAAACTAATTATTCGAAGAATTACAGATACACACAGCCACGGTGGCATCATTTTTCGGGACATAGTGATCCTTTTGGTGACTTGTGTCAAAACTTGAATAGGTTTTTTTTCTCACATTTTAAAGCGCTCATTTGAGCTAAAATTTTCTATACACTATTTTTTTGGTTAAAAATATGATAATTTAATTATAATTAATTGACTGAAAATTATTTAAAGGATTACAGATACAGCCTCGTTGGTTTCATTTTTCCGACTTAGGTCAAAACTTTAAAAGATTTTTTTTTCTCACGTTTTAAAGCATTCATTTGAATTGAAATTTTATATACATGATTGTTTTGATAACAATATAATACTTTAATGATAATTAATAAAAATTAATGACCACTTAATGTTGTGATTCTGTCATATGTATATAGATACATATTTATATTAATTGTGACTATTTAATAAAAAGTATCTGAAATAAAATTTTTCTTCGGTGATCAAAGTAGGAATTGACTTAATTATATATAGTGTTACGAATTTTGTGTAAATAGTGTAAATAATTTGTATATTTGAGTGTTTAATGCATTTATATTACTCATGTTATGTTTATTTCATGTTAAAATTGTACCATCACAAGCAATGCCGACCCTTACGTTATAATGGCGACCCAATGAGAACTTGGCGAAATCTTGGCGGTAGAGCCATGGCATTTTGGCGACCAATTGGCGGCCAATTTGGCACTTTGGCGACAATTTGGCGTTTTTGGCGTCTAGACCATGTTGGGAGTCAACCCGGGAATCTTCAGAGTGAGATTTCTCTACAGTGTCTTTCAATGACACGAGCTGTTATATTTCTGGAAGTTTCTGTCGCGCCTATAAAGGAGATCTTCCCGAACGGCGAAGAGTCTGGATTAAACCAGCGAGTAGTGAGGATTGTTTTGATTAGCTCGGCGTCTTGTGAAAAACTTTACTACGTGTATTTTTAAACACGTTATTGTGTTTGATTGCTGTTGAAGGTGTGAAGACCTTTGGATATTTACTCTGTGAATATCGCTGCTGAATCCTATTTAAAGTTGATTTTTGATAATAAATTTGCATCGCCTAAAGAACTGTTTATTTTTTCTTGATTGTTTTGCATAAAATCCCCGAACCCTCGGATCTACGTAACAATATATATATATATTACTTGTTTAAAATATATCTTTACAAATGCAATTCAGTTCAATACACCCACCGCACTTCTAAGAGTTTTAAAATAATCATAATAAATAATTTTTCTAAGACACTACGCAACAATTTTGAAACAGAAAGTGAGTGTAAAACATACTTTTGTATAACGTTTATAAAGCCAAGAAAAAGACGTTACTTCTAACAGTTTAATAAATAAATTCTGTAACAAGATAAGGAAATAATAAATTTAAAAAAATACGTAAATACAAATAAAAAAAATCAACAAATCAAAAAATACTTAATTTAGTCAAAGACCCAAATTGAGGAAGTTCTATTACGGGATGAAGTATTTTAAAATAGTTTGAAATATAAGATTCTTTCTTTGTGTTATACAGGATGTCTCTAAATTAGTTGGGCAAATAACAAAAATTATTTACTGCAGGCAATTTACAAGGAAAAAAATAAATTACACACTTTTGTAAGGTAGAGTAATAGCCCAAATTTTACCATTATAACAAATGTTTGATGTGACATCATTTCAGGATTCTACAAATGTTCCATATGTAAATTAGTTATTACCACAGATTTGTCAGCATGTTACCATCGATCACATTAATCGTAGTGCAAATTCTTGATTTTAATTGAGAAATGGAAGCATGAAATTCTGGAGTGATTCTTCTCTTGATCACTTTACTAAACCTCATACACTTACATCCAGTGGGGAAAGATCTGGTGATCATGGTGGCCATTAAATAACATCTTTATGACCAAACTAAACTGATTCCTCAGCATAGAGACAAGATGAAATGTGACTGTGTTGGTGGCTAGGCACTGCATTCTATTGAAATGCGTAATCCCCTAGCATTTTTTCTTTGATGATTGACATAAGGCAAATGTGCAGCATATTCAGGTAAATACCATGCTACAATTGTAGGGCTTTTTCTTGGGGGCTTTTATCTTTTCAGGGCTTTCTTCTTGTATTCTCGAATAAAATTTCGTCTTACTTGCATAGAAGAATTATTTTCAAGAAACCAAAGGCAGCATTTCGCTCTTTCAGCACCGTTGTGTGGTTCCACTGTCGTAATACCGGACAAAGAAAGATTACCCCTCGCTAAAAGATAGTTTCAGTTATGAAATCTAACTTCATCTATGAATGAAATTAGGATACATTACAAATAGACTGACTTTAAACGGGTTAATTTCATTTAATATTTGGAGAGTTCTCTTACGAAATCGCCCTACAAATTTGTAGGCATCCTGTATTATAGATAATTTACGTAATAAAATTTTACAAAAATACAATTAAAAAGTATTTAGCTTAAATAAATTTCGGAATAGGAAAGTAATCATAAAAATATAATTATTATTATTAATATTCTGAAATTATTACCAAATGCTTTTTTTTTTTTGCGAAATAACAATTTAACCTGTTTTCTTCGTAAATTTAAATTATCGAGAAAGGTAGATAAATTAACATTTTTTCACAGATTTATACTGAAACATTATGTACTTTGACTACAGTAGATTTATGCACTTATTGCCACATCCTAATAAGTTCGGAATTTCCTGTTTGATATTACTTATTTTGCGTTTGTTTGTTCTCTTTTGAAACTGGCAACAGAATTTTAGTTAAGTTAGTTTATGGAATATTCTAAATGTTGTTGCAGTTTATGTTCAGAAAAGAACTGTATAATATTTCATCTTTACGGAGCGTGGGCTCATATATTAGTTACTTCATGTATAAATAGTGTCATTAATTCATTACTGTAAATAGCCTCATTTGCCCTGCGTGTTAAAGAAAAATACAAGGAATATTGAAACTGAAGCATAATAGTTTCTTGAGTCACAATACACTTTTATTATTTTAAAAATTATATGCTTAACCAGAAAAGATTCAAATAAACTATTTCATTTTAGGCATAAAAGGTATTAAAAATTTAAACCCCCGGGGTTTAAATGCGCCTTTTTTTTCTCCCTTTTTCAAATACTGCGGGGTGTAGAGAACACCCCAAACCCCTCTTAACAAGTGTATTTAAATAAGAAAAAAAATTTTTAAATCTGGGAAATTTTGATATATATTTATGAAGTTAATAAGAGGTTTTTTTTATTATAAAATAAAATTTTAAAAAATTTTTGCATTCAAAGGAGACTAGCATTAATTTAAACTAAACCTACAAAATTTTCAAATTTTTAAGTACACAATTTTATATTTTTTTATAAACCACAAGTAAAACGGGATATACCAGTAATAAATATACCTTTTTTAATTAATGATGAGGAATTTGTAAAAAGTAGAAAAATAATATTTTAATCATTTTTCAAACATTCAGAGAGACGCCCCTATGCTTTTTAAACACATATTTTTTTTTACATTGAAGACAAAACAAATAATTTTTTTCATCTTTTTTCCCATGGACAAGCAGTGAAAAACCCCTTTTTAGGGGTTAATGCTCTTTTTAATATATTCTGTGTCAGTAAAGCTTCTTTTTTAGTGTTTTGTTAAGGTTTGGGGGAAACCGATCTCATATCTCAAATGTGGCTGAAACAAGATCCATTCTAATCTCCCTTTTTAATAATATTGAATGTCTCATTTATTTTCAAGAAGAACCGAATGATAGAAAAAAGGAAGCATTAACCTGCAGTATTAATAGATGATAAAATATTTTGCAATGGCCCAAAAGGGTTTCATATTCGCGATACATAAATATATACTGACATTTTATCAGTGGTATCAAACCAATTGTATTATAAAAAAATTTTGGATTTCAAGTTTCATTTTCTCCAACTTTGGTTACAAAAAACACGCAGTTATCGAATTCACTTAGTTCATTTTGTTTAATCTGTTGATACAGTATTTTAAAGACACAAAGTCGTTATTTCTCCCTTTCTCGTGGAGTTTTTTTCATAATTTTAGAAAACGTTTTAAAATTTTTTTAAAAAATTGATTTTACAAATATTTTATAGAATTATATTATTTTTTTTACCGCATTTATTGAAATTTTTTAAAAAAAAATATTCCCTGCATATTAATATATTTGAAAAAAAAAGTAAACGGAAAAAAGAAAACGTACTTTTCCGTGATGCTTTTGAGTACGAAAAAAATAACTCCCAATCACTGCGGGTGTTCTCAGCACCCCAAATAAACTTTTGGGGCGTTACATTCCAATCGTCCAGGAGATTGATAAATCAGGTCTGAATTAATGACCAAAAGGGGCCCTACAGAAAAAATCGTGGCTCTGGGGCATTTTTTTAGAATTGTGGGAGGTTTTTTTGTTGCGGGGGTACAGAACACCCCGCGCGAGTGATAGCGGGTTAAGAGACTTTGCCCATTTAGTAAATTCTAAAAAGTACTGATTGAAAGTTAAATGTTTTCATGAAATTAATGAAGCCTTATCGTCGTTTGCGAACACGTCTGACTTAATTAAAACAAAATGCTTTTTAAAAAAAAAAAATTAATCAAGAAAGAATAGTAATTTTTATCTGTAACTTTAATAAATCTGTATTTTTTTATTTTTCTAGTTATAATAAGCTATCTCTAGTTTCTCCTTTTAAAAAGCAAATGTTAAATATATAAGTTGTTCAAAAAATTCCCTTTTAAAAATTTTGAATTTAAGACCTCCTTTTAAATTAAAAAAAAAATATATTTTCGTAAAAAAAGCAAAACAATAGTTATATCAAATCGTTTACCCTTTTTTTTAATTCTGTCAGAACAGGGGGAAAATCCCCTTTAGATTATGTAAATTTCAATACACCCGGGGGAGATTTAAAAAAACTTTCCAAAGATTTTTAAAGCAAGAGCTTTTTGAAGGGGAACCTTAATAGCACTTTTATTCGATATTTTCTTTGCAAAGATAATCTTCGTGATTTTGTAACAATTTAAATCCTTTTTCGATGCAGATAGTTTCTGATTTCGAATCTCAATTTTCCCCGACTCTAGTTGTGGGGTGGATTACTCACGAAAACATAATAATTCAATGACAATTTTTTTTGACTAAACTGTAATACGCTAAAAAAGTTATTAAAACAATTTTGCTACAGTAATAAAGGTTTTAAACGTCAGGTTGATGATTATGAAATATCGAATTTTTAAATGAATTGATAAAGCTGTATATCTTTTTTTCAAAAATGTATTTAATCACAAAATGGTACATTTGCTACAATACACCTTTATCAACCAGAGTTTAATGCACAGGTGTCAGGTGTCTGTCTAAAAAATTTTTTATCTTGAGACTCAATAAACTCTAATATGGAATTTTTCTCTCTCAGTCTGTTTTCTTGTCCAAACTAGTCAGCCAGTAAAACTGTTCTAAATATTTTA
This sequence comes from Trichonephila inaurata madagascariensis, assembly GCA_019973955.1. Classification (NCBI taxonomy): domain Eukaryota; kingdom Metazoa; phylum Arthropoda; class Arachnida; order Araneae; family Nephilidae; genus Trichonephila; species Trichonephila inaurata. The sequence goes on along the minus strand of BMAV01013829.1, from coordinate 12,275 downwards.
AAAAATAAAAGTTGATTGGTGAAAGATCCGGTATATAGGTTCGGTGCTTCAAAATTTCATACCTTAATTCATTTAATTTTGCAATTGTTTTGCACGACATATACAGACGAACGTGGTCGTATTATTTCTTGGCGAGTAACACAAATTGGGCATATAATTTTACATTTTTCATGCATTTCGTCATTTTACTGGCGTATAATTGGATATCTTTTCATCAATGTTTTCAGAGTATCATTTTTCACAGATGTTTTGGGTTTTCCACACGATTCATTTTGTAGGGAAAAATCTTCAGACCTGAATTTTTCAAACTATCGCTGTTTTATTCGATCTTATACAGTATTCTCTTCGAGTATATCTGGAAAATAATGCTTTTTATGGACTGAGGAGATTTTTAAAATCTAAATTACTTTCAAGAAACACAAAATTTTTATTTAACACAATTCTTATTAGACCAGTTCTGATATTTGCATCTGAGACTTGGACAATAACAAAACTGGAAGAAAATGGAATGGCATCTTTTGAGAGAAAAATACTTCAAAATATACTTGGAGGTGTACATGAAAACAATGGCTGGAGAAGAAGATACAATGTCGAAGTATACGGAATTTGTAAACAACCCGACATCATTAAATACATAAAAATAAATAGAATGAATTGATGGTTCATATAATTCGAATGCCAGATGATAATGTTGTCAAATAGGTATTGCAGTTCAATGTCACTGGGATTCAGAAGCGGGAAGACCAAGGCTGAGATGGGCAGACTCAATGGAATCAGACTTTGGGATTATAAACGAGAAAACTTTGAGATCAAAAGTAAACAAGAGGTCATTATTGAGGAATCTTCAAAGGAAGGTCTGACTAGGCCACGAATGGCTGTCTTGCCAGATTTGATGATGATGATACAGTATTCTACCTCAAACTCCTGGTTTATATTTCCTGCAGCATTTGCGCATTATTATCAAGTTTGTACTCATGTAAAAAAATAATTATAGGAACATTGGCTGAATTCTCATAACTTACGCGATTGAAAACAAATAACAAAAACTTTCTTGAAATGTGACTCTGGCAATAGACAATACAACTCTAAACGAGGTTAAGGCAAAAAACAAATGCAAAGCGATGGCACATATATACATGTAGGAATTGCAACATTTCTTATGTCTCCACCTAATATAATTTAATCATTTTTATGATTTGTCCTTCATTTATTATCCGTTAATTATTTGTCTACCTAATTTCCTTCAGTAATGACAAACTAAAAAAGGAAGCATATTTAAGTCAACAATTAACTCCTTTTTGGTTAGGAAAGGTATTTTAAAGTCATGATTGATTCATGATTTTAAAAGAAAAAACTCTTGGCTTGTCCTAAATGATTAAAAACATGAAAAGATTTGAAATATTAAACGACATCCTTTAAAAAAATTTTATTTAATATTAGAAAATTTCTCTCATTATTTGCAATTAACGTTTTGACAAGGAAGTGAAGTTTTAAACAAATTATTTCAAAGAGTTTAGAGATAAAAATCTTCCTGAGCTAATAATATTTCCCTATCTCTAAACTTTCTAGTTTTTCTTTTTCATTTTATCTATTGATTTTTAAAATTTCGACGAGCTAAGACAAAAATAAATACTAATGAAGACTGTAGATAAAATTATAATGACATAGATTTCATCTTTGAAAATATAGTCATACTTTCAATTAAAAAAGTTCAATTTTAAATTTCATATTGATAAAATATAAGTTATTTCAACCTCTACGACCTTCTGAGGCAGTTGAATAGTAATATTAAACAATTCAAACACACACATACGTATATATATATATATATATATATATATATATATATATATATATATATATATATATATATATATATATATATATATATATATATATGAAAGATATTGGCGCAAAAGGTTTTCATTTTGTAACTATAATGAAATAGTTGTGGCCTGAAATAATCGTATAAAGAGGCTTGTTGTAGTGGTTCCAAGTGAACTGTCTTTTATACTATTTTATTCGTTATGTTGTTTGAGCTGTTTGATAGGTGTTATTGACGAAGCATATTTTAGTTTAAGATAATCCATGCTTATTTCTTCTTTAATGCGCTGATATGATGAACAACTAACACATAATTAAAATCTAAAAAAATTTCAGCGATTAACACAGTCACAAAAAACATCAGCGACGTTCACATATGTAAGACAAACGGACTTGCACACTACATATGAAAGACTAACAGACAAAGAGAAAGGGAATCTACGGGAATTTGTGCGGGCATCTGGGTTTCAAAGAATCCTTAATCCCGTATCTGGTAAAAAGTCTATTTGATGACACGGCTTTTCATTGAGTTTTCATGTTTGTGGTGTACTGCATTGCTGTTGGACGAGCGGTGACTGACCAGTGGGCGGGGCTTCGAGGCTTGGATCTTGATATCTCGTAAGATTTTCTGGAGAGAGGAATTCAGTGGAGAGCGAGTCTTCCTATTGAGACATTGCCATCCTGTGATGACCATGTCTTGCCGGTTCCGCGTAAGCTAGAGGTGTGAGATTATCAAAATGATGAGACATAATTCTTAATACAACTTTTATTAAGAGTAACTTATAATACTTAAATTCTAATTTTGACAATTATTAATTAAAGTGAGAGTCAAGCCCGAATTAAATCACGTATTTAAGTCAGATCACGCAACTAGATCCTCTATCTCAATTATCCTAAATAATCCTGTTTATCTAATTACTTATATCTAATATTACCTTTTCCAGTTCTGGTCCCTTGACCTAGAGAATATAATCTATAACTTTATATATGAAGATTCTTGATCCGCAATGCAGCTAATTCTTGACTGCTTATTCTTGGTCCGCAAGATTTCACACTAAGCTTTGTCACGCTATTGATCAGAATGATTCCACACTACAATTTTCTGAGCCTCACGCTATGCTATGCTATGCTATCTCTAGGTTTCCCACGCTATCCTTTATAGTATATCATTTAAAATTTTATTCGATCCGTTTCTCTTCTTGGTATTGGGTTGGAAAGGTTTTGCCATTAATCGTGGCCGCCCAAAGAACATAGAGTCATGTTAATCAGAAAGACGCGAGAGACGTCACAACCCCCCAAGAAAAAAAAACGTGATTTATTTAAAGGGTTCTCAATGCCCTTAATAAATTACGTGTCAATCTCTATTTCTAAATTTCTTCGCTTTCTGAGTTTTATTTAAATTTTAATCTTAAATCTTCATTTTAACTTTTATAATTTAAAATTTATCTTGACTTTAATTTTCATTGCAATTTTAATCTTAAATTTTAACTTTTATAATTTCCAAAATTTATCTTGACTTTTTAAATTTTTATTACTCATCTTAGAATTTAATATTCAATTTAATTTTAAACTCGTGACAATAAATTTACTCCAATAACTAGGCCAACATTAATAATTACTGTTTAATTTGTGCCCACTCTCACTTTACATTTCGTTACTTAAAATATTTATACACTTAAAACTATTATTCTGGGTGCGCAGACCCAATCTCACACTGCATATGGAGCTGGTACTCTGCTCCTTTCTTAACAACAGCCTGGAAACACGTTGAAGCTTTATTTCTTCAAGATTTTCAGGGTCAGTCTCCCTGGAATGAAACTATTTAAGTCTCTATTTTACAATATTAATCAATTTTACATATATGGCCATATATCACAATAAATTTTTATCTCCATCCCTACATCTGGTTTCAACAAAAACTCCTGTTTCAATGAGCCAAGTGCAGCCGTTATTATTATTGTTAGTGCCTTGACTACGCCAGTTTCCCTGGAACCAGATGCCCTCATAATACTTAACAATACAAATAAATATATATATATACACATATTATACAACATAAACATTTTTTCAATAAAACCATTATAACAAATAACTAAAGGAATTTCGCATCTCACGTCATACATCGAAGTAAACAAATGTGTGAATACAAAATGTTTTTTCTTCAGAAAAAATTTTACCAAGTCAAAAGTTCCAGTTATTAAATGAACACTCATTGTAGTGTTTGACTTGGCTTATAACTTTAAGCACCGCCTCGAGACTCTTCTTGCACACTTCTTCCGACCACTTGTTGGAAGATCATAAAATGAAACAATACAACCTGATTTTTATATTCGGTCTCCCCACGTTCACGTTCAACGATGAGGTGTCATCACTCTTTCATTCCTTGTTTGTACTGGAATTTCTTGTTGTAAGGCTTGTAATCTCCTTTTGTCTCCTTTCCTTGCCTCCCAACTGTAAGTTCTTGGCTGGTCGTGGTTCTTCTGTTCTCCGTCGTGGCCTTTAAATTCTATAAGTAATTCTTTCTATATGGAACTTCAGTTGATTCCCTCCTTGCTCTTTCTATCTCTGAAATAGTACTAGGATGACATTTGTCTTTATTATTACTTCTATTATTATTCCCTTTCTTGCCACTCTCTTTGTGGTCCCACTCTTGTCCCCTGATACACCTGATCTTTTAATACCTTGGTTATATATTTAAACCTTTTATTTTTATTTTCATTCCCTACTGAACTAGGTGCAGTGATCTGACCAGTGATTTGTTTTATGGGTCCTCTCTTGTATTTTTATTTTGATTTGATTGGTTACCAATCCCTTTTGGTTCTAACCTACGTTTCACTGCAGATTTTTTCTCTTTCCCATACAGACTCATTTAACTCTGGGTGTACTTCTTTTTTCCGAAGTAAGTACGAGTTTCCTGACTTGATCTTATACTATTTGGGATACCTGTTCCTACTTCGACCTCAAGGCTTCAAGCATTCTTATGACGATATATATTCTTATTTGATCTACGTTAATCCGTTAATTTTTTCCTGATTTCCATATTACAATATATTATTAAAGTTCCTAACTCTAGGACTCTATAAGGTCCCTCTCAAATTTTGTTTAAATTTAGCACATACTTTGTTATGGCTGAACTTACAGGGTGTGTTTTCCCCAATAAAACCCAATCAAGTCATCTTTCTTTTATTTTGCGTCCTTTCTACGTCTATTATAATATTTTTCCCACCTTCCTTGCGTTTTTCACTTTTCGTACTTAGTCTAGCTTCTTTAAAAGCTTTTCTGTATATATCTTGAATTTTGAATTTAGAGCCTGGATATCAGTAACTAGTTTTTGAAATGGTGTAATCAATTTTCGACCTAAAATAACTCAGCCGGTGTTTTTCCCGTTGCTTCATTCACCGCCGCACGAGAATAGCGTGTAAGCAAAACTCACGTAAGAATTTCGATCCCAAGTATCGCGTTGACTATTGACATAATTTGGTAAATCATTTGCACTATATCTCGATTAACTCCTTTCAGTCCGATTTGCTTGTACGATATGCAAATAGCTCATACGCCTTATGCCTAATCTTTCACTTAAGTGCTCAAAAATCTCGGATATAAATTGGGGACCATTATCACTTATTACCTTTATTGAGCCCATAACGCGATATAAAGTTAATAAAAAAATATCCGCTATTATACGAGATGAGGCCTTTTTTAGGTATAATTTCAGCCCATTTGCTGAAATGCACGGTTATTACTAAAATATAGCGGAGCCATGTCTTATTCTCGATATAGGATACGGGCTCTAATAAATCTAACGTGTCACTATCTCATTCTCCGGATAATTTGATATAATTGATTTAACCGACCAGCTGGTAACGCGTTTTATAGTTATTAACTTGGCACATATGGTACAGCGTGGTGAGACATATTGATCAATAAATTTTCATGTACGGAAATAACAAACGTCCTGAATTTTGCTATGATACGTTTTAAATCTGCCTACGTGTCCACTTATTGGCTTGTCATGAAATTCTCATTATTTGCATTCCTTAAAGATTTTGGAATGTATACAGCATTTCACCTAATGACGTTGCGTTTCTGCGCATAAAAATAAATAACTTTCAATTAAACGCGGGAAAATCGTGGACCAATTTCTCACATATCGTTACATTAACCGAGCTATCTTCCGGTTTCTAAATATCTATATATATGACCTAATTTGGTCATTTTTCTGTTCCCTCTATTAATTGTTCCTCATGAAGTAAGTAAGTACCAAATCTTTGATTATGGCACAATTAATTTTATCACCACTATACCTATTAATTGGATTCCTTGAGAGAATGTCACACTGCATTTTGAGTTCCTGGTCTATGTTCCCATTCCTCCTATATTGAATTCTGCCAACTCTTTAGCCCATCTAATCATCCTACTCGATAAATTTCTTGCCAAGTGTGTTAGGCGTGTTAATGCGGGCGTGACTGTTATTACCTTAATTGGTAATACCTCTAAATATGTTCTTAAATTTGTTCAACGCCCATACTACTGCTAGACATTCTCTTCTTCGGTTACTGTGTAATTCCTCTCTGCGTTGTTCAGTGTACGTGACGCAAATACGACTGGATTGTTTTGTTGGTTTAGTACCGCTCCTAAACCACCGAACTGGCATCTGCAAATAACTCGAATGGTTCCTGAAAGTTTGGTAATTTTAAAACTGGCGCTTTTGTTACCGCCTCCCTTGACCTCTCTCTCGGAATGCCTTTTAGCCATTGGACCAGACAAATTTTTTAAATTTTCGTTTCTTAAGATTATAAAGTGGTTCTCAAATATCCGCATAATTTTTAATAAATTTCTGCGTACCACTGGGACATACCTAAAAACTTAGATACCTCTTTTGAGTTACGGGGTGGTTTCATCTCTTGTATAGCTCTAACCTTTGTCTCATCCGTTTTAATTCCTTCTTTACTAATAATTAATCCTCAAATATTTCAATTCATCGCACCCGAATTTACATTTTTCCTTATTTAATGTCAATCCTGCATCCTTTAACAACGAAAAAACTTCCCTTAAATGTTCAACATGGTGAGTGAATGATGGAGACGCGATAATAACGTCATCCATGTAAACACTCACAAATTTCCCTATCACCGGTTTTAGGATTATGTCAATTGCTTTTTGAAAATTGGGAGCTGCTCCTGATAAAACGAATGGCATCCGCTTGAAAGCATATGTGCCACTTTTACTACAAATGCGGTCTTAACTATATCGCTGGGGTTTACTGCCATTTGAAAATACCCACTCTTAGATCAAGAGATGACATTATTGTTGTATATGGTATGTTCGTTAATAAATCATCTATTAACGGTAAAGGGTATCGCGGATACTTTGTGATCGAATTTAATTTTCTATAGTCTACTGCAAATCTATATGCTTCCGGATTATCCGGTGGTAACCCATTATTTTTCTTGCATAATACAACAGGTGACGCGTATGGGGACTGAATTGAACAATCGTTTCCTCTTGTAACATTTTTGTATGTGAAAATCTATTATTGCTTGCTTAGTGCGATCATACTTATAAGGCCTTGAAGCTACTGGTGGGTTATCTCCCGTGTCAATTTCATGGTATAAGACATGAGTAAGACCTGGTTTGTCTGAAAATAACCCTTTAAAACTACTAAACCAATTTTTGTAGTTTTTGTTTTTCTACTTCCCCAATTTTGTTTTAGATAAATCTATCTCAACTTTTTCCTCTTTAATTGGTTCAACCACCTTATTTATTTGAGAATCTGGAATTTTCAACGATTTTTGATTAAAATCTAATACTATTCTTGACGCACTTATGAAATCTATACCTAGAATACATGGGTATTCTAAATCTTTCAACACATGAAATGACCAATTTCTTTCGAATTGTCTGATCTTAATTTTCAATTCTACAATCCCCCTGTTGTTTTGGGTACGCACCCCTGTGCTGTTATTACCTGGGCTCAAGGATTTTTTATTTGTTTTTATAGAAAAAATATTTTCTATATACTTCTTTCCGATATAAAAGAAAGATTTATCTTCGTTCCGGTGTCCCATAGCGCTTCAAAATGTGTGTTATTTAATAATATAGGTACGTGGGGAAGTTCTATGGGTGCTATGGCTATAAATTGGAGAAAGTCTAATTGTCTCTCTTGTCGACACCCTCTTGAGGTTGACTACACCTTTACAATATTTAATCGTCCCTCTTTATGTCCTATCGCCCTCGATTGAAATTATCACTGAACTCCTATTTCTACGGTCCCCTATTAAAATTATCATTCTGCCATTCTCTGAAAATGAGTAACCCTGTTGCTGAATCTTTGATCACACATTAAACCCATTCCTCCTTTGAACCCCTCTATTATTTTGACGGCTATTCTCGCAAAAACTCATTTCTGTTATTTTCTGGTCTTACCCTCTTATTTCCGAATTCCTCCCAGTTTCTAACATTAGCTTCAAAAATTAGGCATCCTAAGGCGCATTTTGACCTCGCTGTCTTTCTACATTATGGTTCTGATACAACTTTGTAATTTGGTAAGAATATTCTTCGAATTTAGCCAGGGACTTCTGCAAAAGTTGTATCGTATTTTGTGGATTTCGGACTCTACGTAGTCCTGTACCCGTGGTTCGAGTCGAACTAAAAATATGATCCACTAAGTCTGCTTCTGGGACATTCCTAATTCTAAACTTCTCTATTTTAGTAATCTATATACAAAAATCAGTCGCCTCCTGATTTCCTCTTCCCTGCTGTGGATGCATAAAACCTGACTGTAGTTCTTTTTATTTTGATCGCGGGAAAAAGCCTGCTAATTCAGTTTTGAGCTGCGCAAAAATCCGTGTATTGTATTTTGCACCAACAACGAACCAAATATCGAATACCAATCTTGAGCCCCTTTCCCTGAGATGACTTTTAAGTAAGTACATGACAGATTACTTGGGATTTCAAGTAACTGAATATTGTTATCGATGCACCTGATAAACTCAGCAACATTCTCCGACCCTGAAAAGTACATTTCCAGGTAGAATTGTATTTCCAACTACATTACTTCCAACCCAGAATTAAATAATACTACCAGTGCCATTGAGACATTGGCTATCCTGTGATGACTATGTCTTGCCGCCGGTTCCAAGGTAAGCTAGGAGGTGTGAGATTTTCAATAAAATGATGAGACATAATTCTTAATACAACTTTTATTAAGAGTAACTTATAATACTTAAATTCTACCTTTGACAATTATTAATTAAAGTGAGAGTCAAGCCCGAATTAAATCACGTATTTAAGTCAGATCACGCAACTAGATCCTCTTATCCCAATTATCCTAAATAATCCTGTTTATCTAATTACTTATATCTAATATTAATACCTTTTCCAGTTCTGGTCCCTTTTTGACCTAGAGAATATAATCTATAACTTTATATATGAAGATTTGATCCGGCAATGCAGCTTACTCCCTTGACTGCTTATTCTTGGTCCGCAAGATTTCACACTAAGCTTTGTCACGCTATTGATCAGAATGATTCCACACTACAATCTCTGAGCCTGCTACGCTATGCTATGCTATGCTATCTCTAGGTTTGCCACGCTATCCTTTTATAGTATATCTCATTTACATATTCGATCCGTTTCTCTTCTTGGTATTGGGTTGGAAGGTTTTGCCATTAATCGTGGCCGTCAAAGAACATAGGAGTCATGTTAATCAGAAAGACGCGAGAGACGTCACACTATTGGTTGCTGGAAAGTGAAGATAATGGCTCAAAAGTGGCTGCCCATGTGGGGAGGGTGAGTGTGAGTGGTGTTGTGACGTAATATCCAGGAGGGGTGAAAGATTTATGAGTTCGAAAAGGAAACCAGGCGGTTTGTGAAGTGGTCACCCTCCTTCACATTGGTCGCTCCCATTGAAGAGAAAGGGATGCTACAATGAATAAGGAAATGGGATAAGTCTATCCCTCCATCCTCTATCTGGAATTGTATTTCTACTGGTGTTGGAACATGGTTGATAAAAGTAGGCATGGCGTCAGATGCAAGGACCAATGGGGTGGCAGGAGCATGGCTGGAATTGTGAGGCTTGTGATTGGATGTTGGGAGTGAACTGGAAAAAAATTGGACTTGGAAAATTAAAGAGAGAAAAGTCAATGGAAATAAGACTTTAAAACTTAATTTAATGTTTAATTTAGAATATTTTGAAAATACTTAAGGGAATTATTAGGAGAAGTTACAGTTATTTTATCGAGTAAAACTTCGACAAGAAGATAAGTTTTGGAGTTATCATCCTCAGAACTTTTAAGTATTTTTATAACTTGCAATATTTCTGGGGATCTTTTAAGTATCTTGGAAATTAAGCTTACTAGTTCAATCACTTAAGCTAGGTCAGAAGAATTATCGTCTAATTGAATTCCATGGATTTCTTTGCTAGAATTTTTATTTTCAATTGGTTTTTCTATTGCATTTACAAGTGGGGGAAAGAGGGAGGGGAGGTAACTCCGCTAACAACGTTAGCGAAGGAAACTCCTTCCTTACAAACATTGCTATTGAAATTTTTAATCGCAGGTAAGGGCGAACCCTTTTTAGGACGGGGGAATTTCGGGCATTTTGTATAGCAGGCCGAATGGCCGTATTCCTGGCAGTTAATACAAAATGGATTTTCCTGCCTCTCCTTAATTGGGCACTGCCTAGTCGTGTACTCTTTGCCGCACTTTAAACACCTTGGTTTTAAGTGGCAGTTTTCTGCCGCATGATAGAAACTATTGCAATTAAAGCATTAGGTGATTCCTCTAACGAGGAATCCTTCAACGCGAATTTGCATGTATACGAGGGTCTTGAGATGGAGAAATTTTTTAAATTATTGGCATTTCTGGGTAATATAATTTGAAAAAATGGGAGGGGGTCTTTATGCTTTTTAGATATTAATTGAGTAACTTTTTCTATGATAACTCCTTCGTCCTCGAGGTCAGAATGGATTTCCTGAGTTTTTGTAAAAATAGATAGTCCTTTAATAACGACATTTATAGGTTCCACTGTTTTTGGTTTAACACAGAAAAATTCAAAATCTTTATTACTTTCCAAAAATGAGTTAAATTATGATTTTAGTCTGCATCTTTCGTAAATAATTTAATAAATTCACCTGAAGTTTTATTGGTGATTCCTGGAAAATTTTGATAGATTAATTTAAGTTGGGTTCGAAAAATATTTTTAATTTTAAGATGAATGGGTTGAGGGGGCTTAGGTTTAGGTACTTCTGCTATTTTAATTTCTTCCTCTTCAACTTGACCTTAATCTTCCTCTAAATCTGAAAAGCTATTGTTTGTTGCGACTGGTTCGCTAATTGAAGGAGAGACAGGTCTGGCAGTTTTTTTGGGGAAGACAAAGTCCTCCACGGAATCCTTTTTTAATTTGCGTTTTTTAACTTTCTTATTATTTTTAAGGGGAGCAGAATTAGAGGGAGTGGAAATTTCATTATTTTCCTGAGATTTGGATTCAATCACTGGGGATTCCTCAGCCACCTGGGTGGAGGGATTACTAGGATTGCAATTAAAGGTTAGGCATGGCATGGGGGGGGGGAAGAGAATTTAGCTCACTCACCAAAGCATCCCATTTAATATGATGATCATCAGCCGAACATTGAATTGAATTTGTAAATCCTAGATTGGAAGCATTTTAAAACTTCTTATATAAGTCAGTATAAGTAGGCATAAGCATCTGTTGAATATTAATCTTGCTTGTAATCTGTTGTCGCTGATAGCATGGCGATTTTTCAGTCTCGGGTGGATCAGTGTCCATAGTTGACATCATGAATCAATTAAGTATGTCTCGGAGCTCACAGACAAATACGTCTGTACTCAAGAGAAAGAGACAAGGAGCTCTGGCTATTTATATGAGGCAGCAAATCTCGCATGGCTTCTTCTTACCGAGGCTGTGATTGGTGGAAAGCTATCCCTCAAAAGTTTCTGACACAATCTTACTTTTAAAAGATGCAAGCTGCTAAATTTCAAGATACGATGATGATTAAATTCCGGTTATGTGAGCAAGCTAGTTAAATATTTAAACGCGAGTCCTAAAGGAGAGGATCATTAAAAATTAAAAAAGTTATTCAGGATGAAATTAAAGGGAATTATTACATACACATATAATAAACTATCCTAATATTGGGTAGTTTTAAAACTATATGTTTCTGAAACTATGGTAGTATACTAAATGCAATAGAGTGAATGTAGTGTAACGAAACGTATTTAATCATTGATAAAAATTTAGTATTTTCTGAATTTGAAAGAGTTATGTGATAACAAGTAAAGTATATCATTAGGTTATGTCTTTAATAATGGACAGTTTTAGTCTTCATAAATGCATTTTTAATTCACTTTCCTTGCGAGAGTTTATAAAAAGAAATATATCTATTTTTCTTTTAAATAATATGTTATTTTTCCTGTCTGCATAGTAAAAAA
>BMAV01013827.1:0-22649 GCA_019973955.1 Trichonephila inaurata madagascariensis | reverse complement strand
TTTCAGAGTTTCAAAAAATAATTGAGACGTTTACTTAGCGAAACCAGACCACATTATTCTGCACACTTAAAAAATGACACGTTCAGCGCTGACGTTTCTGTCTTGGAAAGTGCTTATATAAAAATACTCCGGTATAAATACAGATATTGTGAAATAAGCCGTGCATAATCAGCTCTCAAAAAAGATGGAATATCTAAAAACAGTTTTAAAACTGCTTGTCGAATTACACGGAATGAATTTGGCAATTCCGTTTTTGTTTCTTCTTCTTTGCTGCAAAACTCGCAGTACTAATACACATTTTAGTTTAACGACTAGCCTATTTTGTGCTGACATTCGGTTCTCAAATAGCAAAAAGATATTCCTGTCTAAGACTGCACGTGCAGGTATAGGAAATATACGTAGATAAATCTGAATTAAGTTTATGTTACCGCGTAAATTTAATGACATATCAATTAAATAATTTTTAAGTAAACATTCTCAAAATTATTTACCGTGTGTAACGATGGTGTTTTTTAAAGTTGCTCACAATATACAAGCAAGAGGAGATTTTCAGAATTTAAGGTTACTGACAGTGTTCAAAATCATCGTGATTATGTAAAAGCGTTTAAATAAATAATTTATCTGATATTTAATGTCACTTACAGAAGAATATTCATCTAAAAATTTTTAAGAAAATTATTATACTAAAAAATTATTTAAATGCAATTTTTTGGCAAAAAATTGAAGAAAAATTATATATTTTCAAACATTTTCCTTTCATGAAAAAATGCGTCTATAATGATAATATTTTGTTACTATATAGCTAAGACTTTTGTAAGGAGACTGAACCAGGATTTTTGAATATATAATCTATAAGTGAATTTATTCATATTATAATATATCAAATCAGAGAAATTTTAACAAAAAATACCCGTTATTATTAACTCCAAACTTGTACTCCACCGCAACGTGAGGACTTGAAGTCTCGAGTAATCGATGGCCACGATAAAAATAACGCCAGTCATGAATTCGCAACCTTGGCCACTTCATTACTGTGGCTGCATGATGAGGGGGTGCTGCAACATTAATCTAATAGGAATTAAAACAATTTCCCTTGGGGTATGTGAAGAATTAGAGAATAATGTACTACCGAAATATTATCATCATTGTGCATTAAATTCAATAGTTATGTCTCCACTAAAATTTCGCTATGCTGAATCACATTAAATATGTAGAGACTTTAAGGCTTCAAGTTGACGTGATGTGGAATTTTGGAGAGTTAGGGGATTTATTTCCACTTCTGGTGTCATTCTTATTCCTATACGGGCTTCTACTAATCCTCTTGGGGAAAATACTCTTTTTTTAACTCTGATATTAATTTGAAAACGCTTTCAGTAGAGAGGACTTGGTTTTGTTCAAATGCAACTTCTATTTAAGTTGGTCGTTTGAGTGGCGGGGGTAATGTTTAAAAAATTGATCGTTGGGAAACCCTAGTGTTGAAGACTGGTGATCGCACTTCGTAAGAGTAAATCTAAAGGTAAGATCCAGGGAACAGTAAAAGGGCGTCCCCCTTTAGGGCCCGAACGATCTGGATTACAAGAAAACAAAACCAGATAATTTTTTTCCCATATATTTGATAAAAAAATTTGGATTAAAAATTTTATTGCTCCTGGGTTTTAGTTATTAAAGGCTTTCCCCTAGTTTTAAAAAGTTGAATAAAATTAGTGATTCTAATACCATTTTCGTTTCTTCCCCAAACCCCCACCCCACCCCGACGGGTCGCACCACTTCACCAGGGTTTTTAAAATTTTAGGGGGTCTTTCTAATAACTCATCCTGTTGCTTTTAAGCACGACATTTATATAAAAATCAATCAATGTACCAGCCCTTGTAAATTCTTGAATGTCATAATAATTCTATGGAATTTCTATAGTTACCTTCTGAATTCTGGACTTTTGTATTTATTTCAGTGAAATAAAGTACATTTGGAAGAAAAAGAAAAATAATAAAGACTTCATTAAAAAATACATCGCTTCTCCTATTTTAACACGCTTTTATTAACTTCACTTGTATGTAACGGAATCTTTGAACTCGATTTTTATCCCCTTTAAAAGGTCAGATTAACTCCGGGAAAATTTTTCACACTTGTCAAAGGGCCGATGATAATAGAATAATTTAATAATTTTATTCCTTTTTCCTGGGCAGGAAACATCAGGGTTTTTCTACTTCCCCCATTTCCAGATTTTTTTCCCAAACCCCAATCTCATTTCCCTATTTGGCGACTAATTCCCGGTTTAGCGATGAAAGATTGTTACAACCCTACAGCGAAAACCCTGGTTTTAAAACATATAAAAAAACAAAAAAAAAAATGTTTTGATTTCCCCAAAATTGTACTTTTTGTCTTATGGGATGCAAATTTCAAAAAATTATTGGTTTTTAGGGAAAAAAATAATTGACTTTTTCACTTTTTTTACATTAAACATTTTTCAAACAATTCTTCCAGATTTCCCCCTTTATTATGATCCTATTTTTTCAAAAAACCCGGCCCCCTGATAGGATGTCAAGGGGGATTTCATATTCCCAAAAAAAATGACGCATTTAAGATTAATTCATCAATGAATAAAGTGAAAGGATCCCTATTCCCCGGAACCCTGATTTTAAAAAACGTGTAAATGGGTTAAAATTTTTTAATATTTAAAAATTTTCTTAGATTGAAAAAGGGGATAAAATTTGTTTTAAAAAATATTTTTAAAAATAAAAAATTATTTAAAATTTTTATTTTGACAAAAATGAACATAGAATGACCCATTTTCAAAATTTTTCCCTTTTGTGAAAAATGCTTCTATTATAATAATATTTGCCTGTATAAAAAGCGCAGACCTCTGTACAGAGGCTCCACTAGAATTTTTGAAATATATAACTTAGAAGTGGGTTTATCCATATTTTACGACAACAGAGGGGAGAAATTTTAAGAAAAAAACACCGATAATTATTTCAATGGGTTGTAACACTGAAAATCATGTGAATTTTTCAAAAATCGTAGTTGAGCCTCTGTACAGAGATCTGAGCTATATACAGGTAAAATATTATTATAATAGAAGCATTTTTCACATAAGGAGAACATTTTGGAAAAAGGTTATTCTAAGTTCATTTTTTCCCGAAATATTGTATTAAAATAATTTTTTTTGTCAAAATGTCCTTAAAACAATTTTATACATGTATTCTAATCTAAGTGACACTAAATATCATGAAAATTATCCATTTATGCGCTTTTTTAAAATCACGGTTCCGAAAGTAGTCGGATACCTTAAAATGAAAAAAAAACGACCCTTTTATAGTTAATCGTTCTAAAAGGAAAAAATTCTTACTATGAGAATAAAATGACTAACGAGAAAATTGATGTTATTGTGGTAAAAGCGTGGGGGTGTGTATGTATACTTTGTACTACATTTTTTACACTAACTCTGCATTTTGGAATAGAACGAGTAAGAAATTATAACAATGGATATATCGAGCAACCCAAGCTTTTACCACAATGACATTAATTTTCTCGTTAGTCATTTTATTCTTACTAAGAATTATTTTTTACTTTTTAGATCAATTCACTATAAAAGCGAGTTTTTTTAGGTTTTTTAAACTATAATTTATTTAAAAATACTATCAAATACATTTTTATCGATCTCTAAAAAAAATTCACTAAAGAACCGCTAAGTCAGTCATAAAAATACTTTTACGAAAATTAAAATAAAAGAGGGCATTTTACTTACTGTACGCGAATATCAATAAATCAAAGATAAGCGAGGCTACTCATTGTAAAAAAAGGGGAGAAATTGGGAACAAAGTTTTATTTAGGCTGTCTATCAATAAAAGTATTCTGCGTTGAAGGATACAAAGTCAAATTCGGGAAAACGGGATTTGGCTTCATAAAAAGGACTCTGGATGCAATTATTATCCTAAACTGCAAAAAAATTGTTGAAACCTAACCGTGTTTTTATGCCAAGAAACGTGGGTATTTTTAAGGCTCTTCATTTTGATTGCGATGTTTTTTTTTTCCAAAATAGATTCTTCTTTCTATTCAGAATTTGGTTCCATTTCGTTTTTACTTGAAACCGAAAATTTTTATATTATGCTGTTATGGCAATTTGAATCTGTCCGCTTTTTGTCGAAAATGTATTGTGGTCAGAAAGATCGTTTGAAGGGTGAGTGAGTGAGGAACATTCGCAAAATGTCCAGCTACTGGGGTTTTGGGGACGGACCTCATCTTTTTGACCCAAAGGTCAAGTGGGGGGACGGCCCCTGAACTGGCACCCTCTCCAACTACCACACCACACCGGGAAGTTTGTCTCGACAGATTTTGGCATCGTTCCCCAAGGCGGGTCTTCAGTGGTACAAAGCGGAACTCATGACCCGGCAACGAATCCATTATTTCCCCTGGCTACCCGGCCACAGATCGTTTAGGCCAAAAAAAAAATTTTTTCAATAATTTAAGAGAATAGAAGATTTTGGGAAGGACAGATTTGAAGACAAATCTAGTAAAAAAGTCGCCAAATCGCAAATTTTTGAAAAAAATGAGGTCTTGCAGAATCCTGAAAAGGTCAAGAAAATCAACCTTCTTTTTTCCCGGGCCAATACTTTTTTAGCTATTTCACGCGGGGCCCCAACGTGAGGATTAATGGGGGGTGCTTTCAGATCAAAGGGAATAGAAAATTTAAAAATGAAAAAAATTTTTTTAAAATATTAAAACTTTTTAATTTTGCTTTTTTAATTATTTTTTTTTTTTTGTCACTGAATTTTTCCCAAAATTTGAAGCATTTAAAATCACTCCCTTTACAATATCTGCATCAGTAAACGGTTTTAATGATTGCCCAAAAAAAACAAATTTCATAGAGGCCTTTCTTTTCCCTTGACATTACCACTGACAAAACACTTTTTTGCTGTTGCAAAGATTATTCAAGAAAGCCTATTGAAGGAGGTCTTCGAGTAAAAAGTGTTATTGAACGATTCTTGTGTATTGGTATTTTTAAATACAACACTTTCGCGACAAATCGAACAATGACTCATCTCTCTCCATGCTTGCTTTTCACTACAAAATTGGACATTTTTACAATCGTTTTGAAACAACTTATTTTCTTCGAATATTTTTCGCTTGCAAGATATGGAAGATTTTTAAAAATTATTTCCACTCATAAATTGGTCGCTACTCCACTGTTGTCTATTATCACTAATGAGAAAAAAAATATATCAATTCGTACCCATACAACATCGACAGCAAAAAGCAAAATTTATATATTTGATTTCTTAACAAAGAATTGCCCACCAAATTTTTATGAATAAATAAATTTCTCAGAGTAATAGGCCATGACCGGGCACTTAAAAAGGTTCGGTGGGCCGCATGCGACCCGCGGGCCACACGTTGAGTATCGCTAGTCTAGAATGATTATTTGACAAAAAAAAAAAGATTTAGAAGCTTCTAGAAGTTTTTTCCCAGCCTATATAAGGCCATGCAATATTGTGACTGAGGATTTATATTGCTGTTTGAGCTTTGAATTTATGAAGTTGTGGAATTTACGTCTGTGGTTTATAGTAGGAGAAAATTCATATTAGAGAACTCCAGAATAAACTACGAAATAACTTTTTAAAGAGTTTCCCCTTAATAACAGTGTTTCTCAAACTTTCAAAATTTGCGACCCAATATTCAAACATAATTTTCATCACGCCATTTTCCATAGAATAACAATGGATTGAATCCAATAATACTAAACTTTGACGCTAAAGCTACAATTAGACTTTAACCTCTTTCCACCGACGTATCACTAAGCTGAAACATTAATTTTTTGGACATATATATACGTCTTTCCAAAGTAAAATCTTTTCTACGCACTGCTATATATAAAATTATTCCGAAGGCTTTGGAATGCAATAAAAGGCCCTTTTGACAGTTTTTTGCGAAGGATATATTTAGCCAGAAGATTTTGTATGTTTTAAATTCCTTTTTTTCCCTCCCAAAAACCATCACATACTTGCGTCTACGTGGAAAACGTGG
This sequence comes from Trichonephila inaurata madagascariensis, assembly GCA_019973955.1. Lineage (NCBI taxonomy): Eukaryota > Metazoa > Arthropoda > Arachnida > Araneae > Nephilidae > Trichonephila > Trichonephila inaurata. Next base: position 16,628 of record BMAV01013827.1, on the reverse strand, counting down.
CATTGGGGAGCGAATCACGTAACTTTAAATCGATAGCTAAGGGATTAATTATAAACCGTACAAATTATCAAGATAAGTGTTAATACAAGCCCGTGGGGACACTGGTAATTATCAAACTTGTTCTTAACCTAATATTGCTAAATTAATTTTGAAATACATTGTACAGTACTGATACATTTATAAGTGTCTTTTTTCAGTGTAAATGTGTATTTTATTTTTTATTATGTCAGAATGTATTTTTTGTTTGTTTACTTTCAGTATATTAATATTTTTTTAAAAATAACCTTTTGTTTTAAACTTTTCAATGTGCTCGAGCCCTCTCGTAGAGTTACACGCCTTTTTAGGGGTAAGCGCCCCACAGTTGAGAAACGCTGCTGTTTCATGAAAAATAAGGAATGGGTTTTTATTATTTTGATAATGTTCTTAACTGCTCGCATTAAAATTATTTGGAAGGCTTACGTAAATATAGAGTTCCATTCTAAATTTTAATACGACTTGTAATTATGTGTCACTTTCCTAACTCTAAATTCTAAGCGTGCTCAAAATTTTATAAAAGCCTACTTTAAATCTGAAATTGTAAAAAAACAGCTTGAATACACGAGAAAAATGACAGATATTTTTAATAATTCAAGCCTCTAGAAAAAATTTTTTAACTTTTTCTTTAGTGATATAAATACATATTTCAAGATTATTCTAACCCTACTGATAAGATTATTCTAAAGATAAGAGAGTTTTATCATTTTAGAGTTCCGGGTCAAAAGGAAGAAAGAGTTGAGGCGTTTTCGAGCTGAAAACAATTGGTTCAGCAAAAATTCGTTTAAATTTCGAAAATGTTTAAAATTAATTGATGGTTAATTACCGAAAATAATTAAAAATATTTCTAAACCTTCCAGATTACTTCTTTAATGTTTTACCCGAACAAGTGTCTGTTATATTTTTATGGCACTGTAATTTCCATTAGTATCAATTTTGCAGATGAATGTGTTTCATTACCATGTTACGTTGATCGGGGTTCGAGGATTTTATGCAAATCAGTTGCAAAGAACAAAACAATTCTTCTGGAGCGATGGAAATTTATTGTTGAAAAACCAATCCTTGAAATAAAAGATACACAGCAAAATACAATAATAATAAAAGACAGCTTTACTTACCGTATATATCGGCTTATAGCGCACACTTATAATACAAAAATAAAAAAAAAGAATCGAAAATTAGGGTCTTTCGTTGTACGCCGGATATAAAAATTGTAGCTTTAAAATAATAAAAAGATGAGTATTGCATGTATCTCTAAATACTGTTTTATTTTTTAAAGAATGATATATCTTACGAACTTTAATTATTGGATAACTTGAAAAGTTGTCCCTATTCGTCTTCGGATATATTTTCAGGTACATCATCGAATTCTGTTTCTTCTTCACCATCACCGTTACTCTCTCTAATTCATAAGTAAGTAACCAACTCCATCTAGATGAGCGATACTCAACCTGCGTCCCACTGGGCCTTTTTAAGTGGCTTGGCCACATGGCCTATTGCTCTAAAAAATTCATTTATTTATAAAAATTTGGTGGGAAATTTTTTGTTAAGAAATCAAATACATCTATTTTAATTTTTGCTGTCGATGTCGTATGGGTACGAATAGATATTTTTTTTTTCTGGTTAGTGATAATAGACAACAGTGGAGTAGCGACCATTTTATGAGTGGAACTAATTTTTAACTATATTTCGTACCTTGCAAGCGAAAAATATTCGAAGAAATAGGTTGCTTCAAGACGATTGGGAAGTTGACTATTCTGTAGCGAAAAACAAGCATGGATCATTAATTGCTTGTTTTGTCACGAAAGTGTAGCATTTAAAAATTACAATAAACAGGAATCGTTCAATGACACTTTTCCTCGAAGATCTCTTCCAAGAGGTGATAAATAGGGTTTCTTGAACAATCTTTACAACAAAAAGTGTTTTGTCAGTGGTGATGTCACAGTGGTAACAAAGGCACCCTATGGAATTTGTTATATTATTGGTAATCATATGAAACCATTTACTGATGCTGAAATAGTGAAAGAGTGATTCTTAAATGCTTCCAATATAAAAAAAATTCAGTGCAAAAAATAAAAAATAATAATTAAATAAAGTAAAATAGGAGTTTTAATATTTTGATCAATTTTCTACATTTTAAGTTTTCTATGTTATCTTAGTCTTAAAGTATTTCTCCCCTCCCCCACCTCCATTAATCTTCATTTTGCGGGCCGCGTGGAATAGCCATTATATGTATGCGGCCAGTGGGAAAAAGCTAATATATGTAAATGGTCCAGCAGAAAAAAAGGTTGAGTACCAATGATCTACATTATTAGATATACTAGATTTTTTTAATGAATTTTTAATTATGACAGATTCAATTTCAATACATGCTTTTATTATCCACTCAAACACTCTTTCTAAATTTGAGAAAAAAAGCGCATTGCACGTGTATATTTCAAGTTTATTCTTAAAATAAAAAAGAAAAAAAAATTAATTGGCACGCGCTATACGGCGAATATACCTAAAACTTTAAAAAATGCAATTTTTGTAAGTATAGATGCGTGTTATACATCTGAATATACTGCATACATATCTTCACTGAATATTAAGCTATACTATTACTAGGAAACACAAAAAATATATTTTATCAATATGTTGGTTTGGGGTTAACCGTATTAACATTTCTTATTTTCAAAAAATGACCCAGTTTCATCTCCAATATTTGTTGCAGATGGTTTAACTCAAACTTTCAATGTTTACTTCCCAATTTTCAATCATAATTTTCATAGCCCTCCATACAAAAACAATGTATTGAATGCAATATTAATGTACTATGACGCGTTAAACCTACAATATAACTTTAATTATAAACTATACAAATTATCAAGATAAGTATTAAATTTTTTATGTGTCAAGCCCATGGATGTCACTAGTAATTATTAAACCCGTTCCTAACTTAGTATTGTTAAATTAATAATCAAATACATTATGCTGTACTGATACATTTATATAAGAATACTATATAGTGTAAATGTGTCAGAATGTATTTTGTTTTGCTTCTTCTCAGTACCTTAATAATTTTTTAAAATAATGTTTTATTTTCGACTTTTTAATATGCTTGCATCCCCATGTAGGGCTGTCACGCCCCTCTAAGGGGGCGTGCCCCGCAGTTTGAGAAACACTGGTTTAAGGCCAGGAAGAACGTCTACAGCGTTCAAAATTTTCCTTTTCTTTACACATTCCGTTTTACGTCAATTTGCGACTTTATCTTTACCATTGTAATGATCTTCATCTTCAAATAATTCTTCTGCATCATCATTCAATACGCATCGTTCAGATTCACTGCTGATACAGTTTACTTCTTCATGGAGTTGGCTATCATTTCCAGAAATGAATCTGCGTTATTTGCTTCCTTCCTCATCGTCAAAAAGTGGAATAATTTCAGATTTTTGCAGATTACAAATCATAATTCGAAATATTTGAAATATACTTCTTATTATGTAAAATTAAAAAAACTCAGTGTTAGGGAAATAATGAGCTATCCGTTAGGTCTGTCCTCTCTAACTCGGTTTCTTTTTCCATCCAGTCAAATTGGCACTTTAAAATAAAACAACTTCCTTCTGCAAATGAATGTCACTACTAAATAGCCCATAAACAGTCAGGGAGATAGAGAATACATATTAGGTGGACAATATATAGCCACTTACTCCAGTTACTGCCCGAATTGAAGTCGCTTATTCCTGCCTAATTGTCAAAAATCATAGTCCTTTAGTTATTCACTTTGTCGAGTTTCAAAAATTGCATCTCCTTTCAGACTAGTACCCGTCATTTGGTAATATTCCTTTTTGTCCTGTATACATATTGCGTACACTCACTTGTTTTTTTTACACGATTTTGAAATAACACGGTACATGAATGGACTAAATCATGATAGTCACATGATAACGGAAATCACGCGTTTCCCATTGATTAAAAATTGACATACTAGTTGTTCAACTTGTAAAGTTTAGATAACATTTAAAATTTGATGATTTTTCACGTGTTAAAATTCTTCAAACAGTTTTCAAAATTAAAAAAATACTTACATTTTAGAATACTTTTAAATGAAGTGCATTTTGTTTAATTATGTACATTATTATATCGTTGACAAATATGTACTTTCTAAAAGAAAGTTCCTGCAAAAAGCAAAAGTTGGCAACAGTGAAGCACATGAACTAATTGGCTCGAAACGCGTGATTATATTTATGATATAATTATGACGCCGCATTAATTTATGAGTTGATTGGCCGAAAATACGTGGCTCAGTTATCATGTGATTATGACGTCACACGAATTTAGTCCATTCAACGAATGTTTGAAGTGATAACTTCTGTAGGCGCGTTTTGCTGAAGAGTGAACTCGAATGAACGTCACGCTCGGGTTTGTAACGCTTATTCGTTTTTTTGTCTTTAGTCGGAAATCTTGCTAGGATAAGGTCGTCCGCAACATACACATCCCTAAAAAGAAAAGGAGAGACGTTTCTTCCCTTCCCCCACCATTCCGAAACGACATGAAACACGGTAGTTCATCCCCACACCAATACGCCGTAAAATTAAAAGTTCCTAGCTTCGATCTAAGTGAGGCTCCCCTACCTCTTTCTACGAAAATGAATGCGAGATTTTTCCTAATCCTAGTCGGAACATGAAAAGGAAACATGTAATATTTCTTAAAAAATAGGCTAAGAGAGAGAGAAAGAAATCCTATACTAAAATTAAACATAAATTGTAGAAAATAGTAAATTAATGAAATAGTATAATTATCATTAAATATTGCAGAGAATTTAAAAATAAAAATCTATTTTTATAAGCGAATCAGAATAGCATTTAACAAATTGTTCTATTAATCACATTACTTAAATATACTTCGAATCTAAAAAAAATTTTAAAAAATTAAAAATTTAAAATAACAAAATTAAGTATACAGATATTAAGAAAATTTACATTAAATTAAATACAAGAAAACAAAATATAATTAAGAAGACTTACCTTACAGCAGCACCGGATATATTTGTACAAAACTGCCATACAATGACAAAAGAGCTAGTATAAGCTAGAGATTATGCGATATAAATCTTCTGATTAAATACCTTTTTAAAGGTAACCCCTCTCTTCTCAATTAACTACCTGTCTTACTATCCCTTTGCTTAAATTAATTTATGGTTAGAATTGAATATTGTTAAATTACAACCAAAATTCAGAAAGCCGGATCGGGTCTTCTAAACAAATAACCTATGATTTTAAGTGGGAATTTTAAAGTAGATTTTTCAAAAGACAAATCAAAACCATTAGTTGATTTTTGAAACCTCAACGATCAGTGTGCACTCTGCTTCAATCAACTCGAGGAAGAAGAACCGCGATAAGTATAACGCACACACACAGACGAGAAAAAAAATTCAAAATGACAACAAAATAAAACTCCAAAAAGTGAAGAATAAAAAATTATTTGCAAGGGTGGGCCTTATGCAGTGACGTCTTAAGATCTCTTGAGGCCATGAGCCCCTATGCAAAAGTAGGCCCCACTGCGACTCTTTTAAGTAGACAGTATATAACGTAATCCGTTACAAACAAACGTGCGTAACTCATGATCTCACAAACCTAGGTACAAACCGAATCCCCGACTGTCATCTTTAGACTAAATGATGATGTATGGTGGTTGGCCAAAACACACATTCATCACATAACCATGCAGTCATGCTATTGTTTCCAGCTGGTTCCAAATTCCCAGTTTTTAGGGAAATATGTTCGGGAACAACATTTGACGATTCAAATTATTTGGGTCATGAACTTATTGAGTCCGAGTCAAGGCCCCCTACGAAGGCATATTAAGGTCCTGGGTTCAAGTCCAGCTGGCCCATGCCTTAAAACGTCCCTTGATATGTGTGTCATAAACAATACAATATGTGTGTCATAAACAATAGAAGAGTATTGCATATTATTAACGAAAGAACTCAAAATTAATTTTAAAGTCCGTACGAAAATCGATTCAATCCAAATGGGAAAGAATAAATAGTTGAATAGCAATGCTGTTAATAGGTGCCTGTTTGAAAACAATAAAAGAAATAACATATCTTAAAACTTGAGTATCCCCCCCACACACACATTCGAATTCATAAATGTAAATTAATCATCTCAAAAAGGATAACATGTGAAAAATTATATGAAAATAATTGTTTTCCGCACGGAATTAAACCAGGACATCGACAGAGAAGTTTTTCGCATCCTTCCTGGGTTTCTTCTTGGGTTCTAGTGTTTTCTTCCGTTCCAGTGACGTCACTACCAGGAGTGGAAGGATACATTTTGCTTCCAAATTTACGTTAATTCAAGATAGTAGCATATTATACTGTTATTGTTACTTCCGTCAAAAAGCTATCGAGCAGAATAATGATGATGTACGTTGAATAGTAACACATCCAAGACATTAAATTGTTAATGTTACACGGTTGGTCATTTTTCAAATGCAAAAGTGACGTGCATAAGTAACAAGCAAGCTCTTTCGAGTGAGTGAGTCAATATTAACATCACACTGTTCAGCTATATACTCCTGGGCTTTTGGCGACGAACTTCCATGGTCAAGTGACGAGGATAACATTTGTGCTGGCACTCCTTCTCCTTACTACCACACCAACGGGAGGACGTTTGAGCTCTCGACAGATTTAACGTGCATCGCTCCTTTACACTGCGGATATTCAGCGGTATTAGACTCGAACTCATGACACGCCGGCCACGAGTCTGTTACCTTGACCATAGGCTACTGCGTCCGCAGGCTCTTTCGAAGTGAATCGTAATTTAATTCTGAAATTCTCTAACATATGCAATACGTTAACTTTCCACAGGAAACAATTACACATAAAATCTACATTAACACAAACTCAAAGTTCACACATCAATATAAATCTAGTCGCATTCTCGTTTGAGTGAGTCGCCAGTGAAACGCTCAATCACTGTCAAATATTTGACTTCAATATTTTTTCTCTTAATCACCCTTATATAGCCTGGGAAGAACCTACTAGAAAAATTTTAAGTTTAGCTGTCAAATAATACCCCTAAAATTGACTAGACTGATGTAGATACATTTATTTGTGTCACCAAATTTGTCATTGCAACATTTGGCGAGAACATTTGTCGCCAAAGTCACTCCTACTCTCTTATTATTAAAGAATATTCTCTTTTAGCTTGCAATTTGGTTTTAACGAGCAAACTCTAACATTTTCTTAACAATATTGATGAGATTTGAAGCAGTTAACAATTATATATATTGAACAATTAAAATTGTTCACTTTTATGATTAATTACATATAATGTAAGATTATTTATTTTAAGGCAATTTCTTTGTACATCAATCGAAATTTGATTTTGTCTTCTAGCATTAGAAGGTTGTATAAATAAATAACTAGTCAGAATTCTAGAAGCAACGATGATTAATGATAGCTAGAGTAAGACCATGTTCAAATAACTCACTCTAGCCATTTCAGTTTTTTCAATAGGTAACAAAGGAAGGAAAATAAGCCGAATTAATCTGTCATTGTATTAAAAGTTGCATAATTTTGAAAATAATTAAGGTATTAATCTTGAGCATGTTCTGTTATTTATAGGGAAAATGTACAAGAATAATATTAAGAATTTTTTCGACCACTTCTCTGATAATAGCAAAATGTAAAAAAGGCTTTTTTTTTGCATATTGTTATTTAATTTTCTGGCGTGGAATGTAGAATTATTTTTTACTTGGTATATTTTTACTTGGTAATTGGCATTGGCAACTTGGCTTTAGTATTATTATTTTTGTGTCTTTAGTATTGATGAGAAATCTTATTCTTATACTATTTTCACTTCCTTGCAGCCTAGTGGTATAGGCAAACATAGGGCCTGAAAACTAAGAGTTTAATCCTACAATCTTAGTTTTTAAGGCTCAGAGTTTGCTTATTATAATACTGTGCAGATATTTATTTTTAACCTATACAGTCTTTCTACATTTCTATTAATTGTTTTACTTTATTACAGTTATGTCAAATTAAAACTGATTATATATGCAAGGTGTGACACACACAAAAAAAAATGAGACTAACTGTGTAGTTTGAAAAAAGAGTGAAGTTGGCAACAACTGTTTTAGTGACGTGATCTCACGGACCTCCTCTATTCATATGGCTAGTTTCACATTAATTGATCACGCTAGTTGGGAGTTCTGCGTTATTGAGTGAACACGTGCAACAGCCTTCTGCCGGAAAAATATCGAATCATCATCAAGTTTCTCGTGAAACTTAAGAAATAAGTTACGAAAACATTTTAAATATTAACCGAGGCTTATGGAGATGAATATTTGTCTCCTGCACATGTGTTTGAATGGTATAAGAGGTTTTTCAGGAGGAGGGTCAGTGTGAAAAACGTTAAACCTGCTGGCCACCCAAGGTTATCGATTACTGATCAAGATTGCCAAAATTCGAAATATGAGTGGGTTCCCACGCACATCAGTGGTTAGATTATTAATCAAAATTACAACACTGAAGTACTAAAAAAAACTTCATGAAAAATTAGGGCAGTGCTTCTGAAACTTTCAGTATTTACGACCCAATATTCAATCATAAATTTCATCGCGCCCCCTTTCCATACAAATAATAATGCAGAAATTCAATAATACTATACTTTGACACTAAACCCACAATACGACTTTAACCTCTTAAGTGCCAACGACATACTTCTATATACGTCTCTCTCAACCAGTGGGTTTAATTCCCGGGACGTATATATACGTCTTTCCGAAGTGTGATATTTTCTGTGCACTTCTAAGCATAAAATTATTCCGAAGGATTTGGAATGCAATAAAAGGACATTGACAGTGTTTGCGAAGACTTTACTTGTATCGGAGGATTTCGTATTTATTCATTTTCTCCCCAATACATCACATACGCACGCCTACTTGGAAAACGGAGGTATTGGGGAACGAATCACGTATCTTTCGATCGGCAATTAAAAGATTAATTATAAAAACTTTCAAATTATCAAGATAAGTGTTAATTATTCTATTTTATTTTATACATAAAGCCCATAGGGCAGTGGTAATTATTAAACTTGTTCTTAACTTAGTATTGCTAAATTAATTATAAAAATACATTATGCAGCACTGATACATTTATAAGTGTATTATATCTGTGTAAATGTTAATTCTATTTTTTATTATGTCAGAATGCATTAAGTTTGTTTACTTTCAGTAAATTAATAATTTTTTTAAGTGATTTTTTTCGACTTTTCAATATGCTCACGCCCCCTTGCAGAATTAAAAATGCCCCCCTAGAGGGCGTGCCCACAGTTTGAGAAACACTGAATTAGGGGGTAGGCCAGGAATTGGGGAGTGATGGATGGCTGTTGCACCAAGACTGCATCCGCTCACGTGGCCCTGTCTATCAAGCAGTTTCTCACCATCAAAAACAGTACTGTGTTGGGGCGTCCTCCTTATTCACCTAATTTGGCCCCAGGAGACGTTTTTTTTAATTTCCTACAGAAAATCTTGCTTAAAGAGAACCCATTTTATCTCAGTAGAAGAGGTTCAGGCAAAAACGGGAAATCTCCTGAAGGGGCTTCCAAAATAATCGTTCCAGAACTGTTACCAGCAATGGCAGCACCGAATGCAGAAGTGTGTGAATATTGAAGGAAACTACTTTGAAGGTGATTTTGTCACGAAGAACTGATCCCGTAAGTACAATGAGTTATTGGATCACTCACTTTTTTGTGTGTGTGAGTCACACCTAGTATATTATATGCATTACTTATTTATTACTTCCGTGGCAGGATGTGATTGTAATAGTTGTTGAAGTGATGAGAATCTTGAGTTTTTTTATAATTCATTCTATTATTCCGATAGAGACTCACATAACACGAAAGATTATTTACAAAAGATGAAGGACAAGCGTACATTCACGTAGCAATTACAATAAGCAGCTCGAATTTTCCAACGAATCTCGACTTTTTATGTGAAACACAGACCGGAAGTTCCAAAATTCATATGACTTCCGTGGATGGATCTTGTGAGTGCTGGAAAGATATCGTATGAGGTCATTACATAAGGAATTCTGAAATACGATCTGATGTTTTAATTTCTAAGAGATAAAGTTACGATTACAACCCGATAGGTGGGTAAGCTAACAGTTAATTCTTTGCGCTGAAGTCCTGGAGAATCAGGACCATTACAAGTTTAAAAATTTTTAAGATGATATTAAGTTAAATTATTATACACACATACACACATGAATATATATGTAAAGATGCATATATACACTCTATAACAACAACAAAAAAAACGACGCACCAAGAAGGAGTTGCCCGATTGCAATGAAATTTTTGGTAAGCAAAGACATTTATACCGAACATGCAAATGATTAAAATTTAGTGTCCAATTCATGAATAGTGGGAGCTACAGCGCATCGGAACTGCGCACTCAGCAGGTATCTCTAAAAAGCGATTCTCAATCTGATGGTGAAAATTTCTGTTGCATTGCGATTTACGATACCTTTCAACGACTGAAAAAATGTCTCGCCGCAGGATTCGAGCTCTTACAAGCAACCGGCAGAGTTTCAAAGAAGTCGTATCATTGGAATGAAAGGGGCGGCTCCAAATCAGAATCACTCGTCATATGGACCCCGAAGCGATGGGGGCATTAGAAGATGCTGGCAGAACGGTGGATAGTAGCAGATTTCGCGTCATGATGGTATGGATCGAACTGGGCCACGCAATAAGGTCAGATTGATTTCAGATCACTGTACGCCCTGATTATCGTCAACCATCAAAGGCCCGCACCGAATCCATTATGGCCATTCACGCGGCTGATAAAGCGTTTACATTTTCAAACGCCGCAAACCGACTCAATTCACGCCTGCCCCCGGATGAGTAATTACGTTGTCGGACGATGGGTTTGAATCATGCTGACTGGGTAAGTATAGTGTTTGTGACAACCCCCTTTCCCCTACGTTTTTGGACGATCATCGGAGCGTGTCTGAGAGTCCGGGACAGCGTGCCAAACCTGTTTTACCCGCGCGCCACCAAGCCTTCCACCTGAAGTTATAGTCTGGGATGCCATTTCTTTTAAGCCGGACCCGTTTGGGTGTCAAAAGGGGGACCTTACAGCACAGTGGTACGTGCGACATTTGAGAACTATTTTGCTCCGTTTTTTACGTCCCCCTGGTCTTATTTTCAGAAGAAAATCCCGGGAACATGGCCCGTGTTAAAATGAACTGTTTTAAGAGGGTCCACTTCCGGCCAGCTAGTTTTCCCAATCTATCCCCAATAAAATTCGGGTTTGATAAGAAGGCGATTGCATTTGCCTGGAATGTTGATGACCTGATCCGAAAATTGCAAATTCGGCAAAAATATCAGAAGACCATAAGGAAATTTATCACTCTATGCCCGCAAAGGCACCCCATCTAGGCAAAAGTGGATAAAACCATTAACCGTTACTTTGAAACTATGAACTCTAAAAAATTCATTAAATTTTTTCTAAAAAATTTTTAATCATTTTCTATTCTCTAAAATTCTTTCTACCCCCCAAATTTTTTGCTCCCTGTTATTATAGAGTGTATAAAAAAATATATAATTAATTCGTAATTTTTTTTACACTGATATTCAAAATTTTGCATCTATAATTTTGCTCGAAATCGTCATTAATCATAAATTTTAAACCTGAAATTTTTTTTCTAGTCTTTTATAAATTGTTAAACAAGGAGGTGTTTATCATAATTCATTCAAAAAATAGAAAAAATTTCTACAGAATCGTTATTCCAAAAGTATATTTATATACATATTTATATATAAAGATCGATGTGCCAAAAAGGGGTTAGCCATCAAAATTTTAAATGAAATTAATTCACTAAGCTCCAAAAAACTAATAAAAAGGGGTAACGTCATTGATTTTAGCTTAACTCCAAATTTTTTATTCGCTGGGTAAAAAAGGCTATTTTCGTAAATCATTTATTCCCCATTGCCCTTAAAACAAAAAATTGGATATAATCCCATAAAATGATTATAAATCTTTTCAAAATCAAATTTCAAAACACTATTGATAGTTTACGACCGTTGTAGGGAGCTGAAAGGAAGACCGTACCGTCGCATAACAAAGAAACAAGACTTTAAATCTGAAAAACTTATATGGTTCCTGTGTTTTAAGTAACAGTTGAAGAAATGGGCCCTTTCTTATGACCAGGGAAATAAATGCCTGTCTAGGTTTTATGGTTTAAAGATTTTTTTGTGGTCATATTGAAACAAGGTCTTAAAAGTATGCGGTTGATTTATCGATAACAATTTAACAATAAATAATTAAAAAAAACAGTTCCTTTTGTTTTGGTTTTTTTTAAAAACTCGGTATATTTTTTATCTCAATTTTTGCTAATTTTTATATCGATTTGATAAAATTTCTTTTAAAATAATTTTTTTAAAATTAACAAATGGATTATTTCGGAGTGGTTCGATGATCGGTACAATTTTTGTAATAAAAAACACAAAAATATAAGAAACAGGATCGTTCCAAAGGAATTTAAATCTCTTAATATTAAAATAAAGTGAACCCCCAAGGGGTTAAAATTTACTACATATTTGATAATTTTTTATTTTAAACCATAAATTTCTAGATTACCATATTTTGGGGCTCCAACCCAAAACAAATTTTAAAATTAGTTGAAGTCTAAAATTTTACTGAAGCATTAAATTTTATTTATTCAGAGGGATTTTTTTTCTAAAATAATTTTTTTTAGATTTTTTTTTTTTTGCCTTGAAGACGTAAGTCTCAAAACTTCCCAATCCAACCCGGGGGGTTGGCAGAATTTCGAAAATGCTAATTATCGAAAAAGGGATTAAAAAAAAAATACCGCATGGATATAATTAAAGGTTACACCATTCAGAGGTATGTAGAATTTGCTCCTTTTATCGTTTTTTTGAAAAATTGGAAATATATCTTATGGACCATGAAAAAGATTTCTAATAAAAAAAAAATACAAATTTTGACCACCAGGTTACTTTTTTGAATATTCATGAAAAACCAAACCTCTTTAAACGCAGCAAAGCCAAATCCTTCAGCGTGCGTTTGTCAACCAATCATTCCTGCTTTCAGGAACAACAATTTTGTAAACCATATTTTTAATAAGATGGAGCAACCCTCCCGGGGGCCAAATCAACCATTACCTCGGGTTAAATTTGATTATCTGATATTTTCCCCTCACAAACCTTTTTGCTCCCCTGGGTTAAACCCCCGGATTTTTGTTGGGGAATTTCTGAAAGATTGTTTGTAGATAAATTTGCTTTATCTGATTTGAAAGCCCGCATTATACACCCTGGGGCTGAAATCCTTCTGGGGTTTTCGAACCCCGGGAAAAATTTATAATGTGCTTTCAACATGTTATTGATGTCAATGGAGCACATATTGAGCAATTTTTTAATTTTAATACCGATACGCAACGGGTTTTGCGCATAAATGGATATTTTCATGATATTTAGTGTCCTTTTTTGAATACATGCATAAAAAATTTTTTTAAGGGCAAATTTTTTTAAAAAAAAAAAATTATTTTTTTAAAAATTTAAAAAACTTTTTTAAATGTTCCCGAAAAAACTTATTATAATAATATTTTGCCTGTATATCGCTCAGAACTCTGAACAGAGGCTCAACTAGAATTTTTGAAATATATAACTTAGAAGAGGGTTTATTCATATTTTACGACAATGAGGGAAGAAATTTTGAAAAAGCCATAAATTTTCAATTTGTTTTAACTCTGAAAATAATGTAATTTTTCAAAAAACATAGTTGAGCCTCTGAACAGGGTCGAGCTATTACAGGTTAAATATTATTTTTGAAGTATTTTTTTTGGGGAAATTTTTTAAAAAAGTTATTCTAAGAATTTTTCCGAAAAGATTTAAAATAATTTTTTTTTCAAAAAATTTTTTAAAAACAATTTTTATACTTATTCTAAACTAAGGGCATTAAATATCATGAACCCCAATGCGGTTTTTAAAATCCATTCCAACTTTTTCAAAAATCTTTTAAAATTTAAAATTTTTTTTTTTTTGAGCACTATTTCCACCTAGAGGTCAAAATGTGAACTTTTTTTTTATTATTGCAGAAACCTTTTTCCCATGGCCCATATTGCACATATTCCATCAAAATCCGATAATTAGTACGGGTTCCACAGGGCTCTGAATAGTGTAACTTTAATTATAACCACCCGGTACGAGTGTTTAGTCCGAAAATATTATACTGAACTCTCTTGTATGTACTGTTCCTTGAGAATACAGCAGAAGATAAAACTGCCCAAATGCCCTTAAACAAAGTAAAAGTACGTATTTTATGATGGCGTAGAGTATTTACTACATGAAAATGAAAATTAAAGAATACATAGTATACTATAATTTACCTGATCAAGCACACCTCAGAAAAATACTTTAAGAAGGCATAAAACTGTCATTAATAAAAATTCAGTTGCAGACTTTGCAAAAACTGGCTACTTAGAGTTTTTTTCGAGCTGCAAGTGTGTCGCCGAGCTATCCGGACTGCCGGGTCATCAAATGCAGAGTTTTTGGAACTCTACTTTTTTGAATCAGGGGTGGGCAGACTTTTCCAGGGTTCGAACTGCTTCTAATTTTGTCAAGGTGTTGCGCTCCACCCACCGTCAGTGGCGCACACAAGGAGGAGAAGGGCCCCGGACTCTTCCCCATAGCCTTGGATTTTTTCCCCCGATTGATTATAATCCCATGTATATAGTGCGTAAAACTTATAATTAAGTTTTGTTATTAATAATTTTTTTATTTATTTGTGTTGATTATTTATTTAGTAATTTATTATTTGCTGTTTTTTGTTCGCGACAATCGACAAAATCAAAAAAATATGTTTGGCTGCGTATTGGGGTATTATGTGAGATCGGTAGATTTTCGACCCTCGACCCCAACCACCAACCCTTTGAATAATCCTTGCATGCTCCAATACCCATGATCATAGGCGTGGGGAGGTAGAAAAAGTTTCACAGTATTCTAATAATAAATATGAAATTATTACTTAGTACTTACCTACAAAACTAAAATAAAAAAACTGATACTTTTACGAATAAAACCGCGTTTAAGGTATCCGACTACGTTCGGAACCGTGATTTTAAAAAGGCGCATAAATCTATAATCTTCAGGATATTTAGTGTCACTTAGATTAGAATACATGTATAAAATTGTTTTAAAAGGACATTATGACAAAAAAAAATTATTTAAAAACAATATTTCGGCAAAAAATTAACTTAAAATAACCTTTTTTTCAAAACGTTCTCTTTTTTTAAAAATTGCTTCTATAATAATAATAATATACTGCTTATATGCAGCAAAGACTTTTTCACAGAGTCTGAACTAGGATTTTTGAAAAATTCACATTATTTTCAAAGTTGCTACCAATTGAAATAATTATCCGCGTTTTTTTTCTCAAAATTTCTCCCCTCAGCTGTAGTAAAATATGGATAAATCCACTACTAAGTTATATATTTCAAACAGTTTAGTTCAGCCTCTGTACAGAAGTCTGAGCTATATACAGGCAAAATATTATTATAATCGAAGCATTTTTCATTAAAGGAGGATATTTTGAAAATGGGTCATTCTATGTTCATTTTTTGTCAAAGTATTGTTCTTAAATAATTTATTATTATAATAATATTCTTAAAACAATTTTATATATGTTTTCTCTAATCTCTAAGGGACACTAAGTATCATAAACATTATCCATTTATTCACTTTTGCAAAATCACAGTTCCGAACGTAGTCGGATACCTTAAAGCAAAACGCACGATACAAACATAATAATAATACAGCTATAAATATAATAATATCAAATAATGCATTTGTTATCAAACAATTCGAAATACATTAAAAAAAAGCATTTTCATCTTGTAAGTTTTCGTTGTTGCAGTTAGTAGAAGATCTAGTCCGCATACTTCAACCAATCTTGAATTTTTCCGTATATAATTACTAAATGCTAAAATCTTCAACAGGCCGCGGTAGCCGAGTGGTATAGGGATCGGATCGTGGCTGGCTTTGTCACGAGTTCGAGGCCAGTATCATTAAAGACCCGCCGTGTAGGGCAGCGATGCACGCTAAATCTGTCGAGAGCTGAAACGTCCTCCCGTTGGTGTGGTGTGGTAGTTAGGAGAGGGGGGTGCCAGCTCAGGTGTCGTCCACGTCACTTGACCACGTGTAGCTGAACAGTGCGACGTTAATATTCACTCACTCACGCTAAAATCTTCAAGCGGGCACGCCTAAATGTCTTGGCGGTCCACCAGTAGATCGCGATCGACGTAATTCTCCCCGGGTTTAAATATTCAACGACCTTCTACATTAAGTGCCTTCAAACTGCGTTCCGCACAACCCTGATTTGCCACGGATCAAACCTAAGGGCTCCGTGGGTTGAAATTAAAATTCATAAAAAAAAATTGAAAATGTTTATACAAAATAGATTTGCTTTCTCTACGAAATTTGTATCACCACCAGTACCTAAAACCATGTCTTACAACACAGATTGCACATCCTACGGAACCCGGGGTAGCCCAGGGAAGGGGGCCCCCCTGGGACCCAAACCAC
>BMAV01013826.1:27100-70569 GCA_019973955.1 Trichonephila inaurata madagascariensis | reverse complement strand
ATCAAAAAAAAAAAAACACTTTTTTTATTTATAAGTTACATCTTATCAAAAAAAAAAGGTTTTTAAAAAACCCAGAAAACCCCAAATTTTCATAAAATATTTTTCTCCCTCTTTTTTTTGGATAAAAGTTTGTGGGGAATGATCATTTTTATATATACCATATTTTTTTACCCCAGGACAAAACATTTATTAAAAATTTTTAAAAAAAGAAAGGGGAGACTTTGCAAATACAGCAGAATCTTTTGGAAAGATCCTAATTTTTACAACCGATTCCCCCCCCCCTCTTGGGTACAAACCTAATATATTCCAGCGCCATTCATTATTACGACCCTTTCCCAGCGGTCGTGAATAGTTTTATAAAGGGGAGTCTGCTGTATTAGTCCTCCTTTTGTGGGTAGGTCAGGATGTATACGACATTAAAATTTTTCTCATGCCCCCACGTTAACTCGGGGTGGGTTTTTTGTGGTGCCCCCCGTCTGTTTCTCTATGTGCAAACTCAGAGGTGGCATGGGCTCTTCGGACTTTTCCCTTTTGAATTGTCAAAAGTAACTATGACGATTAAAAAATATTGTTTCTTTTTTTTTCCTGTAAAATTATATCTATTGAAAATATTTACCTAATCTGCGTATTCATTTAAACATTCGACTGGCTTAAAATTTCTGCATTAAATACTTTCCGTAAACAAAATTTATTGAAACCGTGAAAATATATTTGAATTGACCCTAGTTTTAGATAAATTTTTGGTAAAATCCCCCAAAAAAAGGCAGACACTAGTCAAATGATTTTCCAACGTTTATTTATTTATATGCATGAGTTCTGAAGCTATTTTGAATGGTTAAGAGAAACACTTGAATGTCAAACAGAAGCGACTAAAACAAATTCCGTATTTTTTATATGCTTATGGGTTAATCAATAGAGTGTTGAAATAACTTTTACATACAATTTCAATCAAAGTTAATTTTAAATATTAGTTTAAACTTGATATTCTAACACAGGGGGCAACCCGGGCCCCGGGGGCCCCCTGTTGAGATTCTTTTCCTTTTCAAATTCATTTTGGTACAAAATTTTTTTTCTAAAGTTTTTTTTTTTTTTGTAAAAAAAAAAACCCCTAATTTATTGTTTTTTCACGTTTCTTCTGTTACTGCGAATCTCTCTTTTTTTCCCAAATTGAAATTTTAAAAAATAAATCTTTAAACTTAACGCACGAAAAAATCAACATCAATTGATACCAAATACACATGCATTGAGATCGACTTGCAAAAACTAAGTGAAAGAATTAAAACATATCTACCCCAATTAAATATATTAAATATTATTTGTCATTGCATTATTATTATAATACCTATTTTTTATACATAAAAAAAATGAAAAAATAAAATATATCGTCTGTTTTAAATTTTTCACCCCAAAAATTTTAAAAATGGATCAAGTATTAAAAGATAGGTTTTTTTATATGACCCCCGGGGATTGAAAAAGTTCTTCCGAAGTGGCCCGCGAGGTCATTTGAGTTGTGCCCCCCTGTTATAAGATAAAGCACTGACGTCCTTGACGCACATTTTTTCACGAAGCTAGAAAGTTTAATAAGATATTCTCTTTGACACAATGGTTGTTCTTTTATTGCACAACAGAAATAAAAATATCTTAAATATTTCTAGGTTTGAAGAAATGAAAAATGTTACGTTGTGCATAACTTTATTCCAATATTATAAATGGCCGGCAGTCTTAATGTGCATAAAGACCCCCCCCTTCTGCACCCCCATAAAAAGGGCCGCACCTTAGTTATCTTGTTTCACTTGCAACCTGGCCCTTCTCTCCGAAAGTTAGCCGACCCCTGAACTAATTTAAGCTTAAGTTATTTACTAGAAAATAACTGCAATCGAAATATATATACATATGTAATGAAAATATAAAAATTTCTAGACTGAATATTATTCCTTCACCAAAATCATCAAATAATTAAATTCTCAACCAAGTGAATCCCAAAAAAACGGGGAAAAAAATCTAGTTAGTGCAAGGATTTGGGAGGGGGGGGGAAAAAGTAGATACTTTACTCAATATACTACGAACAGACTTCGATTAACTATATTTAAGTTTTGATCCCCCTTTTTAAATAAAACTTTCAGGGGAGGAAAGTATTAACGTCGCACAAACAAACCGGGGGTTTGGCGACGGATCTCGTCATTTTGAGCCTCGGTTTAGTGACCAGCACGATACCTGAATTGGCCCTCCCTCTCCATACTACTACAACAGGAGGAATTCAAACCCTGACATATTTAACGTGTATCAGTCTCTCTAGAGGGACTGATTTGCGGCCCAGCCAATATATTGGTACACAATAACATAAAATAAAATATAAAAATTTCTCCCGAAAAAGGAAAGATAGAAGCAGAGAAGAGAAGTCAGGACGTACATATTAAATTTTTCTTGTTCTTTTTTATATGTTTATCATAATGTATTATTCGAAATAAACCCACGTTTCTATAAATTTTGATTTTTTTTTTTCCCGGCCCACCTTAAGGTTGTTTTTGCCATATGTACGATAGCTTGAACATAAAGCGAAGTACATATTCAACAGAAAAAATGTCTCAATTTTTGTAAAAATTTGTAACATTGTATCTCATTGATTTTTTTATAATATAGTGTTTTTAAAATAACAAAATATTTCATAAATAATTAGTTTTTCTTTTCAACATGTAAAGGGATAGCTGATTTAGCATTACGGTGTAGAGAAAAACTGCGAAACACATTTCATAAAAGAAAAAATGTGTCAACTTGCATAAAAGTGAGTAGTATGATTGTGACGGGCTCACGCGTCTTTTTTGTAACATAACCTCTGGGTTCTTTGACGGCCAAGATTAATGGCAAATCTTTTCCAACCCAAATCCAAGAAGTGAAATGCAAGTGTAGATGCAAATAAGATAGCCTTTAAAAGAACAGAAGTTTTAATAAGCGGGATGGCAATTTAGAGAAAGTTCTGTTTGGAAAAGATAGAAGTGTAATTTGACGGCCTACCAAAGATTCACGGATTCCTAGCCATTACTACAAGGTGCATACTATTGCACGCGTGCCTAACAGCCTATCTGAAAGTGATTGAACCGTTGCGTGATTCAAGGTAGGACAGATTATTTGATATCAGAATTCGTAATATTATTAGAATTGAAAGTAGGCGGATAATATAATTATTTAGATAAGTGATCCAATTGCGCGATCCGTTTTAGCTACGGCTACGTGTTTGGTTTATTCTCACTTAATATAAGTTTGTCCAATATATTAGAAATTTAAGTTAAAATCTTAATAAAGTCATATTAGGAATTCTAAAATGTCGATTCATTTCGAGAACCCCACACCTCTAATTCACGCTGACAAGCCAAAGATATGGTCGCCAGCCATAGATCGACCATATCACATGATAAAATGCTACTTTGTACGGGATAGTGAAGCCAGAATATAATATTAATGTTTGAATACTTTTATATCTCATCAAATATTCCGAATTTGGGTCTTATTCTTTAATATTAACCGAAGACAGCCTTAAGTTAAACATTGCTTGTTTGCCCCAAGTTAGCCTTTCAAGAGAGTTTCATACTCTTGCTCTACACGGCAAGTTTCGATCTTTAAGTAGAAAATAATCTCAAACGCTTCCCTTTTAAAAATAGACGATATTTAATATTTATCCAAAGGCAACGGTGGTCATTTTTGAACTAGATAATCACACATGATGAACACAAACTTCTATCTTTTTACATCGGAATTTTAAATCAAAAACAAGTCGGAGATTAAGACATAAAATAACCACCTTAAAGCACTACAGGATATGTCTTAGCACATCTTATTCGTGATACTTTATCTCCAACCACTCGTGCAGAAGACAAAGCAAAGCCGACAATGAACTTACCCATCCATGTGATGGCCGAAAAGAATGGCCTTTTTAAAACCTTTTTTTGACCAAAAAAAAAATGTATCGAAGAGGATGAATCCACGCAAACCACAAGACAGCGTTGCACAACCAGGTGGAAAAATGAACAGTAGCCGCTTCCTGAAAAATTCCCTATTTTATGGTCTTCTAGCCATCACCACACGAGACGAAGGACCTCAGGTCACGCAAATCCTTTCTTTTTAAAAAAAAAGTGGAAAGAATAAAAGAGAAAAAAAACGGATGTTCTTCACTCGCGAATACTTTCTGGAGGCGAAGACAGCGTGACCAGTTTGAAAAATGATGGACGAGATTGTGTAATAATATTACATTGTGCAGTTTTCATAAAAGTATTCCACCCCATATTGCTCTCGCTTCGAACTTGATTTCATATTTCTTAGGAAAGAAAATGGTAGGTTGGAGCTATCATTTATCAGCAAAGGTTTATGCAATATTTTGTCGATAGTCCTCGATGTAATATTTTGTCCTCGATTCATACAAAAACGATTTACCTTTTCAAGCTAAGATTTGAAAAATAAAACATTACTGTTGAAAGCAAATTTTCGTGTGGTTGGGTATTACAATACATTTGATAAAAAAGCTGTAGTAGCGTACTCTACCGCCCTACCAAGAATGGTGATTATGACACTCGGCTTGCAATCGAGTGGGTTCGGGTTCGAATCCCGAGTAAGGTATGGATGTGTATCTTCGGGAAAAGAAATCGGACTTTCGCCTGAAATGGAATCCCGTCTCGAAAGGAAAGCAGCATACCTCATCTGTTCTTTGCTGGGATCATAGTTAGTAATTAAATCTGTATTCTTCTGTGATTGTGGTATATGTTTCTGTTCATCTATCTCACATTTTTCGTATGTGTCCAAGTAATAAATACACGAAAACAACAGTGTACTTACTTTTCTCTCATGGGGGGAGGGGGATTACATTCTAAAAAATCTACAGTCAGTGGCACTAGGACTCAAACCCGTGGTGAGTGAGTGAATATTAACGTCGCACAGTTCAGCTACACGAGGGCTTTTGGCAACGGATCACGTAATTTTGAACCATGGTCAAGTGACGTGGACGACACCTGAGTCTGGTACCCCTCTACCAAATACCCCACCAACGGGAGGACGTTTGAGCTCTCGACCCCCTATACGGCGGGTCTGTAGTGGTACTGGGCTCGTACTCGTGACAAGGTCAGCCACGATTGTATACCTATACCATTCGGCTACCACGGCCACCTCAAACCCATGACTCAACAACGCCGGACACGAATTAACGACCATGACCACTCGGCTACCCCAGCCATTTCAAGTACCGTAACATCCGGCGTATAACGCGCACTTTTAGCACTAAAAATAAGATCGAAATTTACGGGTGCACGTTACACGTCGGGTATAAGAATGAGAGCTTTGAAAATACAAAAAGAGATGAGCTGTTTACTGAGCTGTTACTGTTTATTTAAAAGAAATGACATACCTTATGAACTTAAAAATTTTGTAGTTGTAGAAGTATGCTATTTTTTTCGAATTCCTGGAATAATATCTCGAACAAACGACTTTAAAACAAAAAAGCATTGCATAAGAACATTTCAGATTTCTTCGTAAAAAGGGGATAAGCGTTATAAGGCGAATATACCTCAAAATTAAAAAATGCAGCTTGAAAGTATAGATGCGTGTTATACGCCGGATTTTACGGTAATTACGCCGAGTAAGTGTTTATTAACGTCGCACTGAGACAATACGAGGGAAAAGGACCTTGAAATTTTGAACCACGGTCAAATGACAAGTATGACACCTGTGGTAGAATTCCCCGCTACAAACTTCCCCGCCACGACAACGTGAGGACTTTAGAGCCATAACAGATTTATACGCATCAGCCACTCTACACAGCGGGTCTTTAGTTGCATCGGGACTCGAGCTCGTGACTCGACAACGCTGTTTACGAGTTCGTAACTATTACCACTAGGCTATCGTGACCAGATAGACTCAAGAACATTTCAGGAATGAAGCATTTTGAATCGTTTACATTAATAGTATTTATTAATACCTTAAAGCTTTTTTTATTGAACCATTTTCATACCACGAGTACTCCACTTGTATTAACCCTTTAACTGCCAACTAAAAGCTATGCGATTCGCTCCCCAGTGACAACCTTTTTTACATAGTCCGGCGTATGCGGTGTCTAGCGGGGGAGGGGGAAGAAGAAAATTAGATGTAAGCAAATCCTTCTTTGAAATAAGTAAATTCTTCGCAAACACTGTCAAGGTCCGTTTATCGCATTCAAAAGCCTTCGGAATAGTTTTATAGATAGCCCAAAGAAAGGGATTGTATTTCGGAATGGCGTATATATACACCAGGAGCAGTTGACGCACCAGCTGAGCAAGACGTATATATACGCCAGGGGCAGTTAAAGGGTTTTTTAGAGTACGTAAATCGTATTTCATTATTTCTTTACTGCCAGTTTTAAACCTTTTAATGCTTTCATAAAACAACACATTCATATAAAATCATTGCATATGAATTATTTCAAAACTAAAAAAGAAATAAAATTATTCGACCAAATTTATAGCAATATATATATTATAAATTTTTTTTAGAGAAAGAGAGAGTCATCATAAAAGTTTGCTATTGTACAATTCAATAAACAATTGCTGTAGATTCTTCTAAGCCCTTGCAGCATAATCATTAAAAACAATTCATAGAAGACGGCTAAAAAAAAACTTTAACATATAACAAAAGAAGCACTCATTATATGTATTTAAAATGTAATTATATATAGAATTGTGTCACAGGATGAATAAAAAGTACATATCCATATCTATTATCTATGATGTTGCAAATATTCACGAAAAAAAACCGCAGAAATGCAATAATTTTCCTACATTCCAGAAGACATTTTTATTTCAGCGAGCCTCAAGGTTATAGGTAAATATTGAAACAAAACACAAAAAGTTTAGAAAAATAATTCTTGACAATGCGTTAGTAAAATTTTATTTCCTGAGGTATGTGCGTGCACCAAGTCTTACGCACCTACTTCAATATTTACACAGATGAATAGCTTTAAAATTCCCACCATGCTTTTTCTATTAAAGAAACCGTAAAACAAAAGGTCGTGAGATATGATTCACAGTTAGAGAAAAAACTTTTTAATCGAATTATTACTTTAAGAATTTTATACAAAAAAAAAGGTCAAAGCTAAAAAATTATTTACGATTTTTCTAAAAAATTTTAACAAAAATAATACATACGTATATGTATTTGATATATAAAGCAAAAAGATATTAAACATCACAACATCGCGATTTTTATTGATGTTTTTGAGCATTCGGTTGTATAGGTTGTTTTTACGTTGCTGCTGAATGCAGGGGGTTTTCAATAACTTTTTAACTGTCGAACATACAATGAAACTTAAAAAATCAAAAGCTCCGGGAATAGAACCTGGGGCAATTAATTTCAAGTCAGCTTTTCTAACAAATACGCCACGAGGGCTCCTGAAACTTACGTATTAGATTTTAAAAATTATAATGGTACAAACGGTATGTTAAAGGTTCATTTTTATTATCAACACAAACAAAATTCACTACATGACCAACAATTGTAACAAGATAATTTATTATATTTTGTAATTAAAATGTAATTGTGTGTGTATGTGTGCGTGCGTATACATATATAAAAGTTGCGCAAATGAAAAGTGGACATATGCGATTGTGTCAGAATAACTGCAGCTATAGCAGAGCCACCAAACAAGGACACTAAGGACAGTAGGACGCGTATACCACATACCATGTTTAACAATTAAACCTTAAGCCTTATCACACTACAGTTTCGGGGCAATATTTCGTCCAATTCCCATTTTTACTCAGTTGCCATAGAAACGGCTTTCAACAACTTTTGCTGTAAGCTCAAAAGTTTTTTCCAAATTTAAAGTTGCTCCAGCGCCCTACGCATAAACAAGATGGCGGCTTGATTTCGTCAAACGTATCCAGATATGGCGTATAATATTTAAATAAAATGGTTTCTCCATTTC
This sequence comes from Trichonephila inaurata madagascariensis, assembly GCA_019973955.1. Taxonomy (NCBI): domain Eukaryota; kingdom Metazoa; phylum Arthropoda; class Arachnida; order Araneae; family Nephilidae; genus Trichonephila; species Trichonephila inaurata. Next base: position 62,630 of record BMAV01013826.1, on the reverse strand, counting down.
TGTTTCGCACACAACAAAGCGGGCGAGAAATAAAAAAAAATAATTTTAGGTCTTCCGTTTTCCGAAGCAGAAAAATCGGCGAGTAATTTTTCCATGTGGAAATAGAGCACGACTGCCAAAAAAGTCGTTTTGTTTACGGCAACCCTTCAACCTCAGATTAGGCAAAAAATTGGACGAAAAAGTTGCACGGAAAATGCACGTGTGATACGACCTTTAGTGATAGAGGAAATTAATCGAAAGTAAAGTCGTGTCATATAAGGATGCGTCCAGATCGAAACAACGTGCGGTAGCATGGTTTCTGATTGCAGGAGGTGAGTTTAATGCGTACATCAATCGACGAATAGTGGCAGTCTATGGTGAGTACTGTTTAGGTCGAACGTCTGAGAACAGTTGAAGTAAAAGCTTTCGAGAAGGGCAGCAAACGATATCGGTTCTCCATGACAATGTTCACCCACACGTCTCCCGTGAAACCAAGGCAACTTTTAAAGAATCCACAGGGAAATGTTAAAACACCCATCGTATAGTCTGGATTTGTCACCATGCGACTTCTAGGCCTTTAAATCCCTTAAGACGTATTACGTTTCTATTTAGACGATGAAGTAAAGGAAGCTGGGCAAGACTTCAAGAATCAATCACGTTCTTTCTAGAGTGAAAACATAGACCTGCTGTGAAGCGATGGGATCTGTGTTACCAACTCCAAAGCGATTTCTTTTGGTTTTAAATAAAATCAATTCTTTTATTGACTGTCTACTTTTCATCTGGACAACCCTTATATGTACATATATTATGGACAGTCATAGTCTACCCACACACAACATCTGCTTTTTTATACTTAAGTGATTATTTTATTGGTATTGCTAGGGATCTTTTCTTTCTTTTTGAAAGTCCTTAAGAAATTGAACGCTGATAATTATAGTCATTCCTCTGAGTAGAAAAAATAAAAAAAAAAATACTGCAGAAATAATTAAATTAAACGTGCATGAATATGCGTGCATATGTCTTTCAAAACAGATTTCGAAGTAATTCATTTAAGATATCTAATAATTCTCAGCTAAAAAAAAAAAACAAAAAAAATGACTAGGACGTTCCTGAAATTTAACACAATCCCCTTAGGGATTTTGGAATTAATTCCCTAAGTATAAAATCCCCTTTAAGACGGGGCTTAATAATAATCGGAAAATGACTCGATTTCAGTATTGTCCACTATCGCACTAATTCATATTCAGCACATTTGGTTTTTAAACAAAGGCTTTTAATTAAAAAATCATGTAATGATAAGGCTAATTCCTGTAAACAAATCTATTTTCTTATGAACGGGTTTTGAATAAAACTACGTCGCGAGTATTACCAGAAAAAAATGTTTTTCTTAAACTCCTAAAATTATTTATGTTAGCCATTCTTTTTACTTATTTTTACATGGCAACACAATAGGCACGATCGAAACGGTCTCGTGACAGAATAATTTCGATGCGACGTTTTCATCCGATTACCTTACCAACAAAAACATATTTCGCAATCAAATTCACTTGCTTCAAATTATTAAGAAAAGATACATTTGTTTTTCTAATCTCTTCGGAAAGCTTTAAGGTCACTTTCGTCAAAAATACGAGAGCCTGGACTAAACGCGGAGCACAATTTCAGAGAGAAAAATATCTCAGTTTTGATGAAAACCTGCAAGATAGAAATTCGATGTATCTGTTTATCATATAGCGTTTTTAAAATTCCAAAAGCTCGCTTAGCATAACAATATAGGAGGGGAAAAAATGCAAGATACATTTTAGACAGAAAAACGGGTAAACTCAGATAAAAATTAGTTATATGATGAAATATGTTGCTTTTTCTATACAGGGATAGCGACTACAGAATAGAGCAGCGATACTCAACTTGCGGTCCGCCGAACCTTTTAAAGTGGCCCGGGCATGGACTATTGCTCTGAGAAATTTACATGTTTAAGAACATTGTATTAAAAATTTGGTGGTAAATTCTCTGTCAAGAAATCAAATATACCAATTTTGCATTTTGCTGTTGGTGTCGTACGGGTACGAATTGATATTCTTTTTCATTTTGAACGGTTACGGTTGGTGATAACAGACAACAGTGGAGTAGCGACAATTTTATGGGTGGAACTAATTTTTAACTATATTTTATATCTTGAAAACGAAAAATGTTCGAAGAAAATAGATCATTTCAACACGATTGGGAGAATAATCTTTGCAACAGCAACAAAGTGTTTTGTCAGTGGTAACATCACAGCAGTAACAAAGACATCCTATGAAGTATATTATATTATTGGTAATCCTATGAAACCATTTACTGATGTAGAAATTATGAAGGAGTGTTTCTTAAATGCTTCTAATTTAGTGGTAGTGACAAAAGTAAAAAATATTTTAAAAAAAGCAAAACAGGAGTTATAATATTTTGATCAATTTTCTGCATTTCAAATTTCTATTGTTATCTTGGTCTTAAAGCATTTCTCCCCCATTTATTCTTATGTTGCGGTACGTGAAATAACTAACATATATGTGGCCCGCATGAAATATTGACTATGATCATGTATGGGCCAGCAAAAAAAAGGTTGAGTACCCCTGGAATAGAGTATTAATATTGGAGTTCTTTTATATCTGAAAAGAAATTTCACATTTAGGTCCTATTCTTTAACAAATGAAAACAACCTTAAAATCAAAGAGCGTTTTTTAAACTTTCATTTTGTGTCCACGTACGCAGAAACCCACAAGTTTTAAACATAATGTATGTGTAAACACAATACAGGTTGAATAAAATCGAGAAGATTAATAAAAAGTTACCGAATCAAAGCATCATCTTTTATTCATCCACTAAAAGATTTTATTTCAGATGGACACACATCAATTCAACTGCTTTTTTACACCAATGTAAATAGTTTGAAGGGAGAGGTTTAAGATTGCATTGTTTATCTAAGGTACAGGAAATTGAACAGTTTCTTTATAGATCACGGCAGTAACTTTACAACTAGTCAACGTCGAAGTCTATATTCTATTTATACACGTTACAAAATGTATACAAAAAAATTAAGTCAATTCCTACCTACCAAGAAAAACATTTTATTTTTGTTGCTTTTTATTAAATAGTTACAACAATTAATATAAATATGTATATACATATGAGTGAATCACAATATTAAGTGACAAAATAGAAAGCGATTTTCCTTTCAATTTTTCATTTTCCTTCCTATACATGGTGTTGGACAATTTTTGTTTGTTTGTTACTATTTATTAATTGCTTAAATTTAATTATTTTCATAAAATAGTGTAGCAAAAAAGAAATTACATGCTCAGAAATTAGGCCATCCCAGGTGGGATTCGAACCCACGACCGTTGGATTAGAAGTTCAACATCCCATCCATTGTGCTATAGGGAAACAACGAACGATTTTCCTTTCTATATATGCTTTTGACTACTATTTTTGTGTTTGTTACTATTTATTCCTTTTTTAATCTAATTAATGAATTAATATTTGAAAAAATTGTATAAACATCAAGTGTCATCCACTACATGTTTAAAAAAAGTATTTGAACCGTGTGTGCGTGCGTTTAATGTTTTTAAATTTCAGCGCTTATAAAAATACATAGCAAAGAATATTAAAAACATCTTAGCATTGTTCAATGACAGTACATAACCAATATTTAAAACTTAAAACAAGAGCGTTTCATTTCCATTCTTTCCGACAATCGAAAACTATATCGTATTTTTTAAAACTTGATAGCAGAACTAAAATACTGAGACAAAGAGACTCTTTACTACTGTATCTGATAATAGATGGCGACACAGTGCAAAAACACAATCAAAAACGCTCTACAGATTAATGTTGTATTAAAAAAGCATTTAGTAATTGAACTTTGTTGCTGCATATCCGTAACAAGCCTTATCAATCGAAGCATTTAGTAGTGCGTGAGCTCACGTTTGTATACTCCTCTGATGTTTGGTCATTTACATAATTATCAGTCATTACATTTTTATAACAACTTTCATTAAATTATACAATTAATTTTTTATATCTAATTCTTAATTAAGCGTAACAGTCAGCAAATCAAAATAACACAAAATCAATCATACATAGCAAAAAAAAATTATTTTGAATAGGCTCAAAGATATGTGTTACAGATTTCATTTTGTTGAAAAATTAATTCACATAATGTTTTTATATGCATACAAAACTCAGTATAATATTAAGAAATTTAAATAAGAAATCAAATGTGTGAGTATTTAATACATTTTCTAAAAATCAATGAACTTCTAAGTGTCTTATTTTATCTGCTATCAATATTATTTCAAAATTCAAAGATGTTTAGATAAACTATTCTTTCAAATGAAGGATCCATGAGTGCTTGTTGGATCGAATAATATTGTTATGTTTAATATTAATTTGTTTGTCATGAAAACCCTGAAATATTAAAATATTTCACGAATTAATAATGTGAAATCAGCTTATTAAAAAAGGAAAATCTTATTAATAAATTTATTACCGAATTAAAATAAAAAAATTAATACCGTAAATATTATCAGATAGATTTAAAATATACACTAATTAATAAATATTAAATTATAAATTAACTGTAAGTCTCATTTTTGAAATAGTATGAATTAAATAAATGCTTAGGTACTTAGAATTTGCAAATAAATGCGCTAAGTATAATGATCAAAATATTGTTTTGACTAATTACAATGATTCAACAGTTTTTAATTACTTTTTTTTTGTTGGGAAATATTTTTTAGAAAACTTTATAATATTTAATCATTTTTTATCAATTTCAAGCAGGTAAACAGAAATTTTTAAAATATATATATAAAGATAATAATAATTTTTTCCCTCTTACACAAACACACACACTACAATTTTGCTATAGAAAATTTAATTATTTACTATTTTTTACGATACAAAGAAATTTAAATTAGGTAAGGAAGAACTTTTAACAGGTGCGGCATTTACAAAGTATAAAAACAATTATGAATAATTTTTTTAAAAAAATTATTAAACTTCAGACAATGGGGGAAGGGAATTATGATTTTTGTTCTGCAAGGGGAGGAGGGGGGAATCTCAAGATCCGCGGCGGGAATTAAGTCGATTCCAATCGACCGGTGAACCGCCAAGATATTTTGGGGCGACCGCCTTAAGATTAGCGGTTAGTAATTATAGACCGGAATATTCGAGATTGTCTGACAGTATGCACACTAAGTCTTCTAGTGACTATAACCACAAGAAAAACTTTAGATGAATATTTTTTTTTTATTTTTTTAATGCATTTTTTATCGTTTGATAATAAATGCAAATGCATTATATATGTGGCTATTATTATTATGATTGTATCTTGAGTTTTGCTTTAAACGCGGCCTTTAAAGAGTGGTGTGTGTGTGTGTGTGTGTGTGTGTGTGTGTGTGTGTGTGTGTGTGTGTGTGTGTGTGTGTGTGTGTGTGTGTGTGTGTGTGTGTGTGTGTGTGTGTGTGTGTGTGTGTGTGTGTGTGTGTGTGTGTGTGTGTGTGTGTGTGTGTGTGTGTGTGTGTGTGTGTGTGTGTGTGTGTGTGTGTGTGTGTGTGTGTGTTTAGTAAGTTGTAAGTTCATATTCCAACTTTTTTTAAATCAAAATGATTGTTTAACATCTTTTAAACACCATTTTATAAGTTTCAATTATATGTGACAAAATCTTTTTACTTAATTTTTACCCTCTTTAAAAAATCATATTCAAACGGAATTTTTTTCATTTCTCCGGGATCAATGACAATACAACAATTTAATACTTTTGTTCCATTGTCCTGATCAGGATTCATGGTTTCCCTTTTCAGATTTGGCGGCTAAAAGATTAAGTTACAACTTTGTTCGATCAACTATAAAAGGGGTTTTTTTAGTTTTTTTAAACAAATTTATTATTTTTAGCTCACCACACCTATACCATTGGGTGGACCGCAACACCTTGAAAAAAATTAGAAGTAGCCCGCACCCTGGAAAACTTTGCCCACCCCTGCTCTAGATCAACTAGTGCTTTGATAATGCACAAAAACCTCAAATTTTGTGACTCATTCAAAAAAGAAAAGTAAAGAAAAGAAAGAAGAAATCAAGTTCATGTAACTCGATTCTTTTCCACACAAAATCATAAAAAAATAATCAAAACACGCAGAAAAAAGCAACAACAAATCCCAGGAAGTAATAATAACAGCAATATTTCAGTGTCATCCAGTCACCCTCTACAATTACAGGTCTTGTGACGAAAGATGATAACGAAATTGACAGTCTTCGTCCAACCTCTATACATCATCAGACTGTCGCCAAATATGGCAACCCCTCCCTGCCCCATGACGACGTCATCAGCGACAGCTGATGGATCACAGCAGACAATTTTATCTGGTTCAGTTATGCGTTTCCGAACGTGCACTGATGAACGCGTGGATGTTCAATTCTTGTAGATGGAACTTCAAACACGAAAAGAGATAGTTATAAATGACTATTAGATGTTCTAATATGTTGTATGAAACACATTAAATGATAGGTTGTGTAATGCTTGCACAATATATTAAAAAAAGGACAATTAAATATTTATTTGTAAGAAACAGAAATAATCTTTCCAAGAGGAAAATATTGAATCACGTGGCAAATTTCGAGACATTTCGCGATCGATGTTTACTTATAGTGATATCTTCTGAAGTTGTAGTATTGTGACTTAACATTTAGAAATCCATGCCCTAATTCATGTATGAATTCAAATCAAATTGTTTCAGTTGAAAAATAAATATCAAGTGAATACTTATTTGTTACATTTTTGCTTCACAGAAAAAAAATTGTTAAAATAAGTGTGTTACAAGTTCATATAAGTCATCGCAGTGGCGCACACAAGGGGGTCCGACCCCCTAAAACTACTGATTTTTTCCTATTGATTATAATTCTAAGTATATAAGAAGTAAAATTTAGTTAAGTATTTGGTTATTAATGATTAATTTTATTAATTAATGCTAATTATGTATTCAATAATTAGTTTTTTACTGTGTTTTGTTTCCGAAAATCGACAAAATCAAAAGGAGAAGGATTTAAGAATGGTGAACTTTCGATCCCAGACCCCTTGAAAAATTCCTGTATGCGCTACTGAGTCATCGACATTCTACATCTACAGCAGGGAAATCATTATCTTCATTTTACAAAAAATTGCGTTCAATTCAATCTCCGAAAATACATTCGTTTTTAGTCCAAAAAAACAAACAAAAAAAAAGCAATTTCAGTGAAGTCAATAAAGTTGTTAAAAAAATTAAATTTTAAATTTAGATATAATTTTTTAATCTTGAAATTGGGTGATAGTATTTTCAACGAAAAAAAATTTATAACACAAAAAATGTTGTTGTGTTGTTACTAATGCCATCTGTCTGAAGATGTCAAATCAAGGCAATCATCGTGGCAAAGGGCTAGATGTACGCCTATCGTTATCGATTGGTTTGAGCACCATAGAGGTGACGTTTGGAGTACGTTTTGGCTTGGTTTTATCCCAATTTTGAGGGAGAATAACCCTGGAGGTGGTCAGGGATCTCGCGACCCTCTTTCCCTTCCACCCTGACGAGAAGACTTGTGGCACGACAGCTATTTAGGGTACCCCATTCATGTATTCTTCGTAGTCACATGATAACGACAATCAAGTGTTTCCAGCCAATCAACTCATTAATTCATGTGACGTCACAGTCACACAATAAATGCAATCTCGTGTTTCGATCCAATCAGCTGATGTGCTTCTCTGTTGCCAACGTTTGCTTTTTGTTGAAACTTTTTAAAATGCATATTTGTGAACAATAACAACGTACATAGGTAAGCAAAATGCATTAGATTTTCGATAAACACGTGAAGTATATATATATATTTTTAAATTTGGAAAATATTTTGAAGAGTCTTAACACTTGAACATCTTTACCCATTTATCAAATTTGAAATTTTATCTAAAGTTTGTGTTGCCAACGTGATTGCCAACGTGTGTTGCCAACACGTGATTGTATGCATCATGTGACCGTCACGAATTTAGCCCATTAAATCATAATTTATATATAAGTCATCTAGCTAAAATTATAATTAGAAGTTTGAACACAAATTTAATAATATTAAATAAAAGTCAAGGGAAACCCACCCCTTGTATTTATTGTTATTCATAAATCCTGTAATTAAATAAAATCTTTAAAAACATTTTTTTTAAATAACTTGTATATTGTCACCTTTTTTCAATATACCTATATCCCTGAGGATTACTTTTATAAGCTTCTAGTTTTAAAAGAATACCAAATTCTACCAAAAATAAGAAACTCAATTCTAGAGAAAAAGATTGAAAACCCAGTAACATTCATCTTTCTGACTCACTTTTATTACTTATGACGCATCATAGAAAATTACACACCGAAAACCACCACAAAACAAAACAAATCATCGAAGCGAAATAATAGAAACCGCACCGAAACATTTCGGTTGCCTGATAGTTAAATTGCCATTATTCTTCAAATATAATGGAGCTCCAAAAAAGCTTTTTTTTTTCCAGTTCAGCCCAAAGACAGTTTTAAGAAAACATAAAAGTTTTTGCTTAGTCAAAAAGAATAATACAATATGTTTTTCTCTCTCATAGCTATTATTAGAAAACTTTTTTTTCGCCCTCAAAAAAAAGAGTGTAAATTTTCTAAGGCGTTTTTGTCCCTTAAAAAATATAATCCATGCTAATTTTTCACAATATATGCAACAATATATTTAATACTTTGAAAATTTTGTTACATATAATGTTTGTAATAATACACAATATCATTATCGGGTTAAAATCAGTTAGGATATGAAGTTCTGAATTCTCAAAAGAGCTACTAAAAAGAAATCTGTATGGCACAGATGGGTGTAAAAATATTTTTCAGGAAGGCAAAATTTTAAATTTTACCACTTATATTGACAAAAAAAATATACAATAAAACTTGCATTTTTTAGAGAAAGAGAAATTGAGAGATTTTAACGCTAAAAATACCATACATGTCCAGCGCCGGGTATACAAAAGGATCGCACCGGTTTGACAGGGGGAAACAACAGCCTATTTTTTATCGAGTTTTGCAAACCGGTAGTTAAAATGACATTTGCAATGAGAATTATCTCAAAGAAACAAGTTTTTAACTCAAAAACCGGTGATTCGGAAAGCGAAATGGTTATATATTTTGAATCTCTCGCCATTACATCAAACATTTTAAATGTTTAAATTATTACTGATAAATAAGGCAGGTATTTTCTTAATTATTACTCAACTTTTAAAACTAACATTTGCATAAAATTTAATTTTGCCAATAATGGAGATGAGGTACAAAATTAACATATCGTAAAATTGATTATCATTGTTTTATATATATATATATTCGATATAATTATTCATAATAAAATAAATTTACTGGAATTCTTCAATTTAAATTTTTATCTTTTCTTATTTTCATAAGAAATTAATATATATTTTAATTATTTACTATAGTTTTCAAGAAAAATGGAATAGTTTGTTTTATAAGTACAAATGCTATAGAAAATTTAAAAAATACTGATTGAAACATACTTTTCACACAAATACAATTTACTTTTTCATTGATGGAGACTGATAAACAGATAAAGATATTTTGGAAGAAAAACCTGTGGCCTCATTTAAGGCCATTTAATTCGTAAAAAAAAAGATTTTGGAACGGAATAAATTGTAATTCAGAATTTTTGGACAATAATCAATTCTGGAAATAAGAATGAATGAGTAAGTGTTTATTTACATACAGCTACACTATACAGCAACACGATAGCTATTGGCGACACGCCTCGTAATTTCGAAACACAGTTAAGTGACGAGGACGAAACCTGAGCTAGTACCCCTCTCAAATACGCCAACGGAAGGACTTTAAGCCTCGGCAGATTTCACGTGCATCAGCACGCTTTACAAGACGGAAAAAGCTAAAAACTGAAAATATTTATTCATTCTTGCCGCTGGAAACAAGAAAAATCTATCGTTAAAATTTTTAATAATACCTTATTATTTTTCATTCTTACACTTAAAATGAAAGATTATAACATAACAACAATAGCATTTATAACTGCATTAAATAGAATTCTTTTTCATTCAAATAGCAAATTAATGGCTTTCGAAATAGATTTATTATCGTTGTCATCAATTTTAACAAAATTAAAATTACTTAATTATATGCATAATGTTTGTAACGGGTCTGTATTCGCGTTTTTCTCTAAATAATCCTCTTGGGGAATAATGGGTTTTTAAAAATTATTCTTTTGAAAAATTTCTTCGAAGAAGACGTGATTATTCAAATCAAGGCTTGTATTTAAAAATTAAACTTTCAAGTTCGAAGGAGAGAGAGGTTAGAAGCTAATAGGATAGCAAAGAGTGATTGACGTGAAGCTAGGCGAGAGCGCTTAGTAGATTATATATATTTGATTAATATTAACATTGACGATTAAGTCAATTAGTTGTTAAATTGGATTCGGTCGGTTTGAATTAAGATTACTTTAGAAAATTATCTTCACATATAAGAAGGTGTATTGCCTGGACGTGCGAAGTGTAAGTGATCCGATTTATTATTATAACTCCCATTATCCCGTCTACCTCGCTATTGCTCCCCGTACTTATTAATTCGTGCATTTCTTAACTTGGGTTTTTGAATTTGTGTCGTTGTTGAGAATTTGTCAATAAATAAAGTTTGTATTGATTTGATCCATTCATTACATGTTGGTTACTTGTTTGATCAAGATCGCATTTTTAAGATACATTCACAAATTGGCGTGGTGTGGAAGTACAGAAAGAGGGGTGCCAGTTCAGGCGTTGTCACCGTCACTTGACTGCGGCTCAAATCCGTCCGTCGTCTATAGACCTCGTGTTGCTTCAGAGGGCGACGTTAATAAACACTCATTCTCGTGATTGATTGAATATTAACATCGCACTGTTCAGCTACACGAGGGCTTTTAACGACGACACATATAGAACCATGGTCAAGTGCGTGGACAACCCTAGCCTCGGAGGGTTGGATTGACTGTATATGTATAACAAAACCACGTTTATTTGATTGTATTAAATATCGGGAAAAAATGTAAGTGCTACTGAGAAAGAGAGTTACATTAACGTCGCACCATAAGCCAACACGAAGGGCTATTGGCAACGGTCCTCATAGTTTTAAACCTCGGTGAAGTGAAGACGACACCCGAGCTGGCATCTCCTTATTCTAATTACCACACAACACCAATGGGAGGACATTTAGCATCGACCAGTGTCGCACACAAGGAGGAGGGGGTGTCAGGGTCCGTCCACCCATAGCCCGTGAATTTTTTTTTCCTATGGATTATAATCCTATGTACATAGTATGTAAATTGAATTAAGTACTTCTTATTAATAATTAATTTTATTAATTAATGCTAATTATTTATTCAAAATTAATTTTTTACTATTTTTTTGACAAAATCAAAAGAATGTATTGGTGTATGATACGAGAATGGTGGACTTTCGACCCTGGACCCGACCCCCTCCCTTTGAAAAATTCCTGTGTGCGCCACAGGCATCGACCGATTTAATATGCATCGCCCCTCCCCTCCTCTCTCTACACGGCGGGTCTTCATTGGCACCAGGACTCGAACTCAAAACACGCCAGCCACGTGATCGTGACTACGACCACTAGGCTACCGAGGTCGTCCTGGCAGCGGTAGCCGAGTGGTATAGGTATCGGATCGGGGCCCGGTTTTGCCCGGGTCCGAGCGTACCACTAAGACCCGCTGTGTAGGGCAGCGCGTGCACGTTAAATCTGTCGAGAGCTTAAACGTTCTCCGTTGGTGTGGTGTGGTAGTTAGGAAGGGGTGCACTCAGGGTCGTCCACGTCACTTGACCATGGTTCAAATTACGTGGTCCGTCGCCAAAACCCTGGGTACTGCACACTGAGACGTTAATATTCACTCCTCACTCACTCACTCACCGAGGTTGTCCTGGAAATGAGAAACGTTACTCGGAATTTACTAACTCATATTTCAGAACAACTAAATGAATTCAAAGAACAATCACTTTCCCAATACTAAAACGCAACAGCTACCACAGACAAAAAAACGAACAATTAGGGGCGAAAACTGATAATGACACCTAAAACAAAGAGCGCCCGAGGCCAGTGTCCACCTTTATCAGATATGCGACGCGCGTCCGAAATCGAAAGCTGCGGAGAGAGTGATTATTAATGTCGCGTCCTCCCGTCACGCGTCTGACGTCGAAGGAATCACGCAAGCACGCGTCACTGCAGGACGGAGGAGACGTGAAAAAACTGTTCAAATAAGACGGAGGGGACCCTAGAGTGGAAAGGAAGAAAAATGCAGTGAGGAAGAAAATGAAATGTGGTGTGCTGGGGTCTTCTCTAAATTAGATTTTCCCGTATGGTATGGTGTTTATTTATATTTTGTGAAAAATGTGCTGTGGTGGAGTCGTTTCTCTTTCTAGAATTGGAAAGGAAAATTTTCTGTATTTGTTTCCGAGATGAGGAGCAAGGAGTTTTATTATTCGTATACTTGTATTCAAAGTACATTTCTGGAAGTGATATTTTATTTCATTCTTAAATAAGGGATATGCTTATCTTATTATGCATATGCTTACCTCAAAAATATTACACCTCATTAGCGGCGAACACAAGGGGGAGAGAGAGGGTCCCCGGGTAAAGAACCCCCAAAGCCCTTTATTTTTTTTTCGATTGATTATAATCCTATGCATATAGTACGTAAAATTTAATCAAGTATTTGTTATTAATAATTAATTTTATTAATTAATGCTAATTATTTATTCAAATAATTAATTTCTTACTGTTTTTGTTCCCGAAAATCAACAAATTCAAAAGTATATGTTGGGCGACGTATTGGAATATGATACGAGGATGGTGAGTTTCTGAAGAATAACTCCCAAACATAAAATTATATATTACTTTTAAAGAATTTTAATTTAATAACAGGAGATTATTTTAAAACACATAATGTCGCTCATATCAAAGTCGAAAAATTCTGAAGGTATCCTCAGGAAATACGAGCATATTTCATTCATTAAAAATCTAAGAAATAATTACTTGTTAAAAATTTTAGAAAGGTTTTGTTAAAAAAAATGCAACGCAGTATATATAATGAACTTTAGAATATTTAATATATTTGAAGAATAACTTATACTAAATGTGGAAGAAAGCAAATGTTAAAGGTAAGTGAAACGAAAATCTAAAAAATAATTTAATGAAATAAAATATTTTTTTTAAATATTGAAGAAATAAAATTTTAGTTATTTGGAAGAAAACCTGTGCATTTAAAAAAGCCAATGAAAAAAAAAGCTATATTTTATATTAAATAAATATTTTCATTTAATTTTTATGTTTTAAATTTCTATTCAAAGAAGTATTCAATTAAGTATAGACAATCATTAAAATATTTCCGAGGTTGTGCATACATATGTAAACCTGTATTGTAAGAAAACTGTTAACATCAATAATAATCCAATAAATAAATATATTATGCAAAAAGAGTCAAAAAATTTTTTTCCACATATTATAAATACAATTCACACATTTCAAAATGCTTTTTTTTTTTAACTTTTTAGGCATTTTTTTGGAAATGGCGCGATTTATATTTTTGAAAATAGGAAATAAAATTATTTTATGTATAAGCACATATATATTAAAATATCCATTAGAAGAACATGAATTATTCAATTTTTATTTGAAATTCAGTCGTGAAAAATTACTTAAATTATCACATTCTCAAAAAAAAAATTTTAATCGAAGATATTTTTTTAATTTTATAATAGACCTATCACCAATTGAGAAGTCAAATAAAGAAATGCAAAAACATTAAATTGAATATCACATAAAGTTAATAATTAGTTATTCTAATTGGTGAACAACGAACGATAAAATAATAGACTACATAGAAATAAGTTTGAGCCAAAAGTTTTCACTTTAAGAGAGAGAGATTAAACAATACCCTACAAATTTCAAAAATACCAATTTTTTATTTTTTATTTCTTTTTGCGGGGGCATTTTTATATCTTAAATTTAATTCAAAATATTTTTGAGCACAATCACCCCTTTTAGTGTGAAATGGTTATTAATTTAACTGTCATTACTGAAATTATTTCTGCTTAATTATGTTTTGAGTTTTTTGAGTTCTCATAGTTACTTAATTAAGATTGATTTAAAGGCTAATTTTTGGTTTAAAAATAGTTTACATAATTCAGAAGCTGTATCACTAATTGTTTCCTGTTGAGAAAATGCCGTGGCCAAAACGTTCTCCGGATTTCTAGGAGAAGTAATATTTCGCAGAGACGGAATATTACTGAAAATGATGTACCTCTAACAAGTTATATAAAAAAATAGTTTTTAAGTCAATTCCTACTCAACAACGAAAAATTTTATTTTAGCTACTTTTTATTAAATAGTTACAATTAATATAAATATGTATATACATAGGACAGAATCACAACATTAAGGGAAATTATTTTTTTAATTATCATTAAAGTATCGTATTGTCCTTTTAATTTCAGTCCAACTGAATGCTTTAACACGGAAAAAAAACCTTTTTCAAGTTTTGACACAAGTCCCCAAAAAGGGGTCGCTAAGTTCCAACGTCTGTATTTGTAATTCTTTAAATAATTATTTTTAAATTTAATTTTTTATTAATTATTTAAATTAAATTATTGTCATCCAAAATGATCCTGTATATAAAATTTCAGCTCAATTCAGCGCTTTAAAATGTATTTTATTAACGATTGAAAATTGCACCAAAATAAATAAATAAATAGACAGTGCGAGCTAATAGTAGGAATTGAAAAATCAGCCCTCAGCTGGCACTGCAATCGGACTTCCGCGTATACAAGTATTCTGTGAATTCAAGTATTGCAGATAAAACTGAATATTTCAACGATGTACCAAACTACATTATAGTAAGCATATTGTAGCACTATATTTTAGTGTTTTAAAGCTGCGTAACAAAAATTCAAACTTGCTAAACTGCCCCAATTTAAAAAAGAAAAAATTTGATTATTACAAACCTGGCGATTTTTAGATTAGGTTAGTATCATTATTATTTTATACATAAACGCCTTGTGTTTCAAAACTTTCGTGAAAATATTAAGAGTTAGATTACGCCGAATAACCTGTCGTAACAATTGCTATCAATATTATGCAAAAATTAATTTTGAAATTTAAAAAAAAAAATGTTTTGAGTCCTTTCTAATTAAAATTGCATTTTAATGTAGAACACACACATACATTGTAAAATAACATTAAAAATTGGAGCTTTACGGGCATTATAAGTTTTTGTTTTATACCTTCACAAACTTTAAATGCGTTTTTCTCAGACTTTTAATTTTGAAGATCTGTTCAAAATAAAGTCTTGAAATTTTTTGCACATACTCTCAAACGTATTTTCTATAACAGTTAGTATGGATTTAGGTCTAAATTTCTCTAGTTATTTTTTTAAAAATGCTCAAGTTAATATTTTTAAACTTTCGTGTTTTTACCAGACTTAGCTAGAAAAATAATTATTAAAAATCAACATGGGAACAGATTTTTAAATGCATACTAACTTTTGTTCGCAATAATCTAAGAAATATAAATCACTTAAAATGACAAAAAATTTTAAAAATTGAGCATTTTATAAGTTTGAAAAAATTTCAAAACTTTTTAATTGTTTAAAATTGTAAAATAATGGCTGGTCAAACTGACTTTTTAATTTCAGAATCAACTTAATATAATCTGAATAGGAAACATTAATTATTTTTACTGATACTGTCTCAAAAATTTTTTTTTTAAAAAAAGGTACTTAGCAACTTTAATGCAAGGAAATGCACACAATAACGAATCAAACAGCAGTTTGATATTGTTTAAGACGTATTTCACAAAATAAAATATTTTACGACGCATGCGTAGAATATTTCACAACGAATAGACTATTTCACTATCATATAGCAAGCATGTCTCAGACGAGTATATTTCACATAAAGTCTGTACTTATATTCTAAAAAGAAAACACGCGTAGTGCCACAAGCTTTCTTTTAAATAAAAATCTCGCTCGTTGTGACAACACTACCTAATGGTTTATTAAGATGTAACAATAATTGTTTGTTTGAAGGTACTAAAAATGGTAATGACATTATGTTTCTCTTTCTGTCCACTAAACAAAAAAAATGGCAACCATTACGAAATAGTTGCTATTTTATACGTTTCTATTATCAAAATGATTCAAATCAACATCCAATTAGTATCATTTCTCACAAAATTAAGAATCTCCATTACTAATTACTACAGACTGCATATGAGGAAATACAAATCTTATTTCTTGAATATCCAAAGATTAATTACGAAATGCTTCATGCATCCATTAACAAAGGATGCTTGGACATTTTATGGAAATTAATATATCAGATTTTGTAAGCACAAATAAAAATAGGTCGCAATGCAGTATTATCAGAAAGTTTTAGATATCAACACACAGCAAACACAGCACGTAATCATTTTAACATACCAAGGTCATGAATGTAATGCGATACACACAATGGCATAATTCTAAATTAAAACGAGACGTAAAAATTTCGAAATCTACATTGCTTTCATCATATAAAATACAAGCAGCATGAATAAAATTCAATATTTAGTAATGAAAAAAAGACTTTAGCTCTGGGGCAACAAAATGATTGCAATGAATTGAAAATGTAAAAAATTTATAAACAGTGCGAAAAATAGAAGCGATATCAGGATAAAAATGCAAAGGAAATTTGAATGATACTAAACATGTTCTATTTTTACATCATGTTTAAGGTAATAAATTTTTCAAGAAAGTTATAAAGTTTCGATTTTTGTAAAATATGAAATAACTTACTTCGTAAAATTATTTTCTTAATTTATTTCGTATTATTTATCAAGAAAATTTTATTTGGTCCAAATGAATAATTTATTCTTATTTTAAAAAGAATATTTTCGCAAAAGATCTAATTAAATAAAATGATAGCATAAAAATAATTTTTTTAAACCTTTTTATATTTAGTATGAGAATTAAAATTAAGTTAGGCATAAATTATCGTTTGCTTTTTTAAACGAAACTAAATTGATTAATGGACAAAAATCGTTTTCTAAAAAAATTTTTAAAAATTTTTAAAATATATTTTTAAAAAATTAACACGGTTTTCTAAAAAAATAACATAAAAAAATAGTTTTTAAGTCAATTCCTACTTAAATCAACAACGAAAAATTTTATTTTAGCTACTTTTTATTAAATAGTTACAATTAATACGAATGTATATACATAAGACAGAATCACAACATTAAAGTGGAATAGTTCTTTTTTAAATTTTCATTAAAGTATCATATTGCCTTTTAATTTCAATCCAACTGAATGCTTTAACACTGAGAAAAAACCTTTTCAAGCTTTTGACACAAGTCCCAAAGGGTCGCTAAGTCGCCAACGTGGCGTATTTGTAATTTTTAAAATAACTAGTTTTAATCCATTAATTTTTATTAATTATAATTAAATTATTGTATTGTCATCCAAAATGATCCTGTATATAAAATTTCAGCTCAATTCAGCGCTTTAAAATGTATTTTATTAACGATTGAAAATTCCACCAAGATAAATAAATAAATATACAAATATATAAATAAATAAATATATAGAGGCAGTGCGAGCTAATAGGAATTGAAAAACAATGAAAAAATACGTAACAAAGATTTAATCACATCAATATTAACATCTATATTGAAAAAATTATTTGTTATCACTACATTAAAATGATCGAAATCATAAAAATAATTCAGAACGAACATCAAGATGTGGAGATTGTTCGTTCGACACAATTTATCATTTAATCATTTTTATTTCTTTTATTATATTTCCAGATAAAAAGTTAGGTTCCATAAAAATTAAAAGCAAAAGCGAGATTCTTTATGTGTTTATTGACCTGTCCGTCTGCATATTCCGTAACAAGGAATTTCCATTAATTCCAGTTTCATATATGTCAATTCTGCTTCTCTTACTATTATATAAAAAGTTCACTAGTTCCAATTTATTTAAAACGTTCCGTTCCTTTTTTTAAAATAAAAGCAGTTTAAGCAGACAAAATAACTAAAACTGGAACAATTAAGGTTTTAACTATTGTCAAGATGTATTACAACTATTTTATGATAAAAACGAATAAAAAATAAAAATAACTGCAGACAAGTTTAGAAAACCTGATTAAATCTGTTCTTTTTTTACTAACTTTTGATTAAAAATCAGTTATTGATTTGCTATTTTTGAGTGGGTTCTTGCGGATACTATACATGCATATTTCCAAATCGAAATTTTTGTTTACAATTAAAAAATAAATGACAATTTTGTTTTTGATTCTCTTAATTTTTAACACTAACCAATGGTTAAAAAATCCACACTAGGTTTTTAACCCGGGAGCGGTCGCGAGGGGCACAGAGCCACCCCAGGTTCATGAAATCGTTAATTCTGGGAAAACTGTTCATTTGTTACCAATAACCTTGAACAGTATCCTTCAATATGACAGTCTTCATGGGAACTAAAATGTATTTGTTACATATCTCCCTCTTTTTGGGGTAGCAAACGTTTTTTTTTACAAATCTTACGGCACTTGTTTGGGCTGAGTTCCCCGCGCGACCACTTTTGTTCCAAAATATTTTCTATTAACATGCTACATTTTTCTCGTGTAAACAACTTAGTGGTTTTAATTGCTTTATTGTACCACTTAAGGTTTATTAATGTAAATGAACAGAATATAAAAAAATAAATGGACATGTATGATCTCTATTGAAGGAACTTGAAATTGGGAATGGCAAGGGAAGCACCTGCTGAAATAATGGATATTAATCATGATAGCGAAAGTTTCTTTGAGAAAAGCGATGAGCATGAAACGTTTGAGTTGAGAGAAAATTTTCAAATGCTACCTAAAGAACTCCATGAAGAAAAATACGAAGCCATAAGTGTAGCACAAGACACACTTCACCCTGTCAAAAAGACATAAGCAAAAAAACTTCAACAAGTTTTTGTCGAGCATCGAAGGACAATAAAACTACAATAACTTGAACAAAATATGACACAGTTTTGCCTACAAATAACATAACGTAATGTTAGCGAAAAGTGTCTGAAATTTATGTCATGCACATTTGAAACTTCTTGGTTCAGTTTGATTGATATATATTTTTTTTTCAAATTATAGAAAATTTGAAAATTCTTAAAAGTAGGCAAGTAAACTTTCTATAGATTAAATTATTCACTGGAATTACGATTTTCATCGTGTACAATAAAAATAATTATAAAAAAAAATTATTGGGGTGACTCAGTCACCCCGCGTGACCACTAACGTTAGTATCGAGTGTGCGCCCGCTACCGGGTTAAATAAATCTATAGAGCGCCAGCCCTAAAACAAAAATCAATTCAAAATTTAAAAATATTAAAAATCCAAGATTAGTTAAAAACAGTATGATCGATCGTAAATAGGATGATGATTTTACACATCCAAAGCTTGTCGTTGAGATGTATAGCTCCTCCTCCTCTTGAGCAGCTGCCAATTACATTCCTCAGTTCTGAATATGTAAAATTTAAGTTAAGCTCCATGGCGCCAATGAGGGCGAGGCAGGAAACTACAAAACGATGTCATTACTCCGAGTAAAGGTATTTCAGCTATGGAAAATCCTTAATTATTCAGAGCATTTATTTTTTTCATGCATGGGTAAAAATTTGCTACTGTTAGGAATTATAATATTGCAACTATGTAGCGATGCCATCAACATTAATTTTAAGCATGAATTTTCCTAAGACAGGAATGCGTAAAAATTATTCTGATACGAAAGACTTCAAAGATCTAAATATTTTTTAGTTTTTATTACTGATAAAAACGAAGTTGAAAACCACTGTTTATAAAAATATGTAGTTTATATACTTGGGTTCTATTCCGGGCTGGGCAAGGTCAACTCAACCTTCCATCCCTACTGCTGTGGGTCGATAAATGATTACCAAGCTTGGTTGGGGACTTAAACAATAGAGGTCGCTTCAGACTGACCACCTGATCGGGACATCTACTCATGCACCTCAGCGCCCAATGGTCACGTATACTGGGATTGGCCCAGTAGGCTCTGTCCCTCATGGGCTGTTGCGCTACTGAGTTTGAGTATATATATTTATTATAAAAACAATATTAATTATGAGATTCTAAGTTCTAATGATAAAAGAAAAAGAAAAAGTATTTGTTGTGGGAACTTTAAGAGGGTTTATTACACATATTGCAATACTAATATTGCGACTGCATTATTCTCATGCTGTTCTAACAGCCTTTAAAATTTTTACTAAAAAACTTTTTGGGAAAAAAAATATTTTTAAAAATAGTAAAAACATAACAGTTGCAATTAAAAGAAAAAAAAAAAATTATATTGTTTAATTTTTTTTTTTTTTCCCAAAATATTGTAAACACAATGATATGTAAAATTTTAAAATGCCGATTTTCTCATTTGAAAACAAAATAGTAATAAAGTCAATTCAAGCCGATTGGAAATTGTGGCTTTAGAATCGAATGCCTATAAAGTTTGGATCTAAAATGGGGCCCAAATTTTTTTAAACCCCAGGGTTTTAAAAAGATGGGGGACGGCACCTGTGAGCTGGCACTCCCTCTCCCAACTCCCACAACAACGTGAGGACTTCCGAGCCACGACAGATTTAACACACGTCATCCCCTCACTAGGGTACTAGTTCAGTGGCACAAGGGGTTTCGAACTTGAAACTCAACAACACTGGTCACGGGGTTCCCCCTACCGCGGACGCTTAAAAAATTTGTTCACCCAAGGCGTACACCAAATCGGGGTGTCAAAGCGCCCCAGCCAACCCCAGAGACTTCATTTCCCCCGAGATGAAGCCCGATTTTAGACGCTTGACATTTTGGGACCCCTGGAAATCAGCCCTTTCCGATCACGGTACCTAAACCATAAAAAAATTCCCCAACCAATGAAAAGGGAACGTGGTTTCCCCCTTTATTACTTTTTGATATCGTTAATAAATTCAAATTTTTAAGCATTGGTTCTTTCAACGAATATCAAATAAGTATTTTGTCCCCACAACATAGATAACAATGACGTCATACTCAGAATACTAATGCACGATCCTAAGATAAGATTGTACATTCCAGCATTACGAATAAATAAACACGAATAATTTCGCTCTCCAACTCTCAACTCAACAAAGAGAGAAACACAACTGAGTGTGTAAATTTACTGAATGCGTTAAACTGTAAGAGTTCACGCAAGAACAAAACGCAATTAATGCAAGAGAGCATTTCCGAATCCCACTCAGCTGGGGTTGGGATTTGTTTACCAAATCCCCGAAAGTGGAATATAATTGGATGATTGCTAGTGTTATCATTGTGTGCAAAAATCCAAACTTCCTTTTCCTCTCCATTCTTCCCTTGCCCAGCCCCCCTCCCCCACTTTTCACGGAGACAATGATGCGAAAAGACGCGATCAAAGGCCCCTCTCCTCCACGTTAAAAAAAATGACAGCATCTCTTTTCTTTTTTTCCAAGATTCTATTTTATTATTATTATCTCCCTCTCTCTCATTCTATATTGAGTAACGTAAGCCGACACCTTCAATAGCAGTTAACAATTCCGCGCGGATTTGGTTACAAAAAAAAAGTTTTCATAAACAAACTCGTCCGTTACAAGATATAAGGTTGCCGGATTTCAGAAAAGGCGCCAAATCTGGCGACAATTTCAGTTCTACTCCATCAAGGACAGCTCGCGAAAGTTTTTGATTGTAAAATAGATATTTATTACACCCACAGCATGTTTTGTTTATCTTTTGTCAACTTTTAAAAGTAGCCAATGTTTATGTTCGTTAGATTCAAATATGACGGTTAATAAAACAATGAATTGTACCCAGACACAATATGCAATAAAATAAAGTAAGATGAAAGATTAGCATTCTAGATTCTTTTTGAAAAGCTGTGTAAACAGCTAAGGTGACAAAAGTCTCAGAAATCAAAACAATTCAACAATAGTTTTCGATTTCTTTATTTCCCCGCGACACTTTTAGGTTGAAATAGACTTCACAATCAGGCCCAATACAATTGAAAATATAAAGATCGTATTGTATCAAATCAAAAAATATAGTACAGGTTCTATAGCAGTTTATATATGCAATATTCTAATAAACTATAAATTAATATTTTTATCAATATTGCCAACAAACATAGTGTATATTTCCGCCCCACAATACAAGACGAGAATTTTTTTTTTTTTTTTGGTACATTTTAAAGCTAAAAGTAAAGAGGTCGGCTTATATTAAGGAATTGCCAATTTAAAAAAAAAAAATGCATTTAGGAAAAAAACTGTTTACATTTTCTGATAGCCATGCGCAAGCGATATTAATATTTTAGTTTGTTTGTTTGTTTTTTAGGTGCGGTGGGGGTGAATAGAATTTTTATTCCAAAAGAAAAATAAGTCACACAAATCTTCAAAGTCAAGTGTGTAAATCCAAATAGTTCGAAAAATTCACATTCGCTAATTTGGATGTCTGAATGCGCAGCGAGTTTTCTCCAAGGCATGAAACATAGGTCGACGATCACGTGCCGCATACGAATAACTTTGCGCACATTTTTCAAACAAAATAATGGCATAGAAAGTAATAACTAGCACAGATAGAATACAAGTTAACAAATGAATGAGAAAAATCTGGCATCAAACGTTTAACTTTACAGCAATTTGATTGAAAAAATATTCCTCCTGTTTCACAACATTTTCGTTCTTATGGCGACATGTTTGAAAATTACAGGAATTTTATTTTTATTTCGGCTTATATACGGATTTCGAATTTTGTGTAACTTTTTGTTCAAAAAATGCACTTTCGGCTTATATGCAGGGATCGGTTTACAACCAGAAATATATACAGTATTAACTTTTTAGCATTAAATCAGTGATCGCATTAAAGCGACTAAGTGAAGGAAATCATCATTTGGCATTCAAGTCTAGATGAATGAGTTATATTAAAGTTACATTATAAAACAGGGGTGGACGGACTTTTCCAGAGTACGCGGGCTGATACTCATGTTTTGAAGGTATTGCGGTTCACTCAGTGACCTTGATGTGGCTATTCTGTATTAAAATTGTATGTTTTCTTTTCTTAACACTTGTTTTTGACATTGTACGTATCTTTTACAATATGTTTACTACAAAAACACAAGTAACACAAAATTGTGAAGTTGCATACTTGAACAACTATGAGGGACGGCGAGACCGTGGAGCATAGACGTATTCAATGCAGTCAATCTGAATTCGCCGTATGTACTTAAAATTTGTACACTACCTATTCCGCGCCATCGCGGGACATGACATCAATACAAGAACCCAATCCCGTGAAAGAGCGAGGTGTGGAATTATGGCTCCATAGCCAATCCCGTGCTATCGCGGGAAGAGCTATCATCAACATTTACTCTCCCCTTCAGTCGGCGTGAGGGGAAAAATTCATTTATCCAACTGTCTCAGCAGGGACCACCTTTTTCTCCAACGGCGGCAGTGGACATGTTAAGCATCATCGTGCGCTTCCAATGAAGGTACACGTGTCGTCCAAACATTTATCGGATCATTTTTTTAAGAAAACACAGTCGCGTCGATTGCGAAAAGCCGATTCTCCAGTCTAGCTGGTGTCGGTGTTTCAAATATGTTTCTTTTAGTATGCGCATGTTAGATCTTAGTGAAGGCGATCACTCTAGAATGTCTTGGCAGTCCACCAGCGATCGACTTAATGTCTATTCCTGCTATAAAACAACACGAGGGCTACTGATCAAGGACCTCGTAATTTTGAATCACGTCCAAGTGACGAGAACAACATCTAAGCTGACATCCCCTCTGTAGTGTCTGAGACTGTTGGCGAATGAGTGTGGAATGTTAGTGCGAATCGGCGAGGTTTCAGAGGGTTTGCTGTGTTCTGAAGGGAGAAGGCCTTTTGACCCCGGAGAGTGCGGCCAGAGAGAGGGAGACGGTCCCGTGTTTTGGAAGCGGAGGCGTTGAATTGTTTTGGACCGAAGGAGATGGAACTCCTTCGGTGAGAGAGCGACCACAGTCGTGCTCTGGTGTAAGAAAGTAGAAGAGATAGTCTTTTGGGACTGTGTTTGAAACGATTGATGAGAAACGACGGACATTGTAGTTTGATTGTTATTTGATAATTATATTTAATCAAGATAAATGTGTTAATCAAGATTTAATTATGTGTGTATTGATTGATTTGAGAAGTAATTAAGAAAGTAATAAAGTTATGACACCCTTTTTGAACTTCCACAGCAAGTCAACGAGAAAACTTGGAGCTTCGACAGACTTAATGTGCATCAGCCCCCTATAAGCGGCGGGTCTTCAGCATTAAGTCGAGAAGCGAGATAGACAAATAAGTTGGTGTGTCACTATTTCAACTTCCACGCTGATTTGTGAACACAGGGTCAGCTAAATTAAATACACCAACCCTTTCTTTCACACTATAGTGTTCAGAAAACTTAAAACTTGGAGCCTTGGTCTATAATTCAATATTATATACGAGTTACATACGACTCAATTTCATGAAGTGGTCGTGGTAGCCTAGAGACTATGGTCACGAGCTCGTGGCCAACGTGTCATGAGTTCCGAGTCCTAGTGCCCTTAAAAAGGGACTGATGAACATTAAATCGGCCATGCCTCAAAGTTCTCCCGTAGGGTGTGATGTACTAGTCTGGAGAGGGGGCGTTAGTTCGGGTACCGTCCTCTTGATGATGTTTCAAAATTACGAGGTCCGTCGCCAATAGCCATCATGTTGCTTCATAGTGCGTCTTTAATAAACACTCACTCATTTTCCTGAAGTAAAAATTCTCAATGAATCAATAATGAAGGATATCTCAATAGTTTTAGAGTTTTAAAATTGTAGTATAATTCCTTTATAATATTGATTTAATAATAATCTAACATACTTCATTATCCACAGCAACAATTTATTACTAGTGTGTGTATTGTATAACACATGTTGGAAACTAGCGTACATATTGTAAAAACATGCCATAAATGTTTTGCACGAGTTACTACTGCCGCCCCCCCCCCCAAAAAAAATTGTATTAAAAAAGACTAGAAATCGACATAAAAAAAACACCATTCCTCTGGTAACTAACCAAACACATAAGTTTAAAAGAAGTTTATGACTAAGCACTACCTACACATTTAAAAAGCGAGTAAATAGACACGTTACGCTGGTCGATATACATGCTAACTTCATTTCAAAAGGTCACATACTCCAAGACACCCCGAACCCACACAGAGATACATCCCTTCACACGCAAGGTTCATAAAAAGTCATCACGTTAAGGATCCGGCCCATTTAACAAGCAATTATGCCCAGCGACTACCCAAGGCTAACAGTTACACTCAATTAAATCTTTAAACGTCCTCTCGCGTCGCTGTACAGATGTTACCTTTGGATGTGCGTTCATACCAAGCCCGCAATTAGAAAATATTAATGGGAAATTAAAGAGAAAATTACAGAGTATGAAATGTGTTTAAACTTGTATTAAAGTGAATGAGATAGGCGGAACCGGGAAAAAAATATGTTCGGATATGCTGTGGATACATTCTCTTTCCTGCAATAGAAACTTGTACATTGTAATTTAAATATGAGATACTGGATAAAATGTCAGAATCATTAAAAGCGATAAAATTGAGTCCCCCCTCCCCCGCTCCATTAATTTAATTTAAGCTAATTATCAGACAGCTTTCAAAAGCATACAAAAAAAATTTTAAGAAAATTTTTTCACTGAAAAATAATATAAGTTAGCGAATTGATAAACACGGGGAATCAAATAAAAACCCAACTATTAGCTCTAAAGTTCAAACCATGAAAACTTTACTTAGTTTTGCAACTCTAAAACATTACATTAAAATTATCTCTCTCTCAAAAGAAAGCGAGTTCATTAACCCTCTAAGCGGTCTGCACTTAAAGTCTTGCCATTCTGGAGATGCTTCAAAAATGCACCGCACATATTTTTTTACTTTCAGGTGGGGTTCTCAAAAGCGGTTGAGCCGTATTTTTAAGACTGCGGCTCGGCCGATTTTGGGAATCTTGCTTGAAGGCAGAAAAAGCATCTCTGGAATGGTGGAATTTTACGTGCAGACCGCTTGGAGGGTTAACGTCGTACTAAAAAGCAACACGAGGGCCTCACCTTTTTGGGGGACGACATCTGAGTTGGCCCTCTCCTCCTCTCCTAACTACCACGCCACGCTATGCCATCGAGAGAACATTCAGCTTCGACAGATTTAATGTGCATCAGCTTCCTCCACACGGCGAGTCTTCGTTGACACCAGAACTCGAACTCATTACACGCCGGCCGTGACCATGACCACTATGCTACCACTGCCTTATAACCCCAAATAGTAGATGTTTACAATGGATTTATGCACAATCAATCACAAACAAACAAAATTGATGCAATAGCCAGGCGAGTGACGAGAAAGGATTTATTCAATTAGAAAAAAAGGAATAAGGAATCGACGGCACCCATTCCAAAGTTAGCTGAGACAATGGAAGTGACGAATGGTTTTCGAAACATGATACTGACGGTTAGCGTAATTATAGGTTCATGTATGTATTTGAAAGATTTTAATACACGTAAAAAATATAAATTAATTTTTAACTTCTAATTATTTCTCATTAATTTTTTTTTTTTTTAAATTTCTTAAGTATCGGATATTGTTGAGCCTTTTACATATCCCCCCCCCCTCAAAAACGTGTAGAGAATCGAGGGTGCGGCTTAGATTCGAGTAAATACGGTAATCAATTTTTATCCGATTTTAACAGTGTATGAATAATTCATATAACCCAAAGAAGGCACTGTACCATGGGCGTAGCTACTACCGTATGAATGATACGGGGTCCCCAAGCTACAGGGGCACCAACATGTGTAACTACAGTCCCACTAACAGGGCTCTCATAACTAAAAAAAGGGCCCCGAAGGAATTTTGCTACAGGGCCCACTCAGAACTAACAACACCAGTGCACTGTACTTACAACATTAGGAAAATAAAACCATAATTTAGAAGTTACAGAAACTCTTAAAGCAATGACATGATTTAGAAATTCACGAAAATTCAATGCAGCAGTGTTGCTTTCGTAATCCCTAACGTAAACCTATCTTCAAATAAAATCTAGAAGAGATATCTGGAGCGCAAGTGGGTCAGCTAACCAACCCAACAGACTCTTTGAATTTATCGTACGGTCAGTGAGTTGATAACACGGCCCATATTTATAAATACGAGTATAAAACTATGTGATCTCATCCAATGAAAAAACTTATTTAAAGGCTTAGTTATTTTTAACTCACATAAATAATGAAATAGCTTATTTATAAACTCCACAGCGTTTATATTTATATAATATTTGAAAATATTCTTTTAGTGTTACTTGCAATAAAATTATTCAATGTATAAATGCCATCTGAAGAAGTAAGACAAAAAAAATTTTAATAATAAAAATCACACACATTTTTCAGATCGAATGCGCTTACCAACAAGTACCAATAGCTCTTGTGTTGGTTTAAAGAGCGACACAAGAGCTATTGGCGATCAATCAATCAATTTATGTAATACACAAACAATTAAATTATAATAATTGCCTATTTCAATTACCGTAAAATCTGGCGTATAACGCGCACTTTTAACACAAAAAATAGCATCGAAATTTAAGAGTGCACGTTATACGCCGGGTATTAAAAAAAATTAATTAAAACTAATAAAAATTTAAAAACTTCAGAGCAGAAAAAAATTAAAAGATAAGCATAGAAAAAATTAGACTTCTATATACAGTAGAATGTCGTTTATCCGAATCAATTGGGACCAGACACCGTTCGGATACGCGATTGTTCGGATAACCGAATGCGATCCATGCAGTATATGAAACCGGATACTATACGAATATTGAAAATCATCATATGCAGTAAACATGCTGGAAGAAAAAGCAAAATATGTGCAAAATGTCGCAATTTTACCTTTGTTGTGGAAAATAATCACTTATTTTTCGCTGTACCGTTGTACACCTTCGTTTTTTCGCTGCAAGGTCTCTGAAAAAACTAGTCCGGATAATAAACGTTCGGATAACCGACGTTTTACTTTACATCGAAATATTGTTTATTTTTAAGAAATGACATTCCTTATGAACTTAAAGGGTTGTTGCCCCTATAAGAGTATACTATTTTGATTTTTCTAAATCTTGGAGTAATATCTCGAATAAAAGACTTTTAAAACATAAGAGCATTGCACGCGTACATTTCAGATTTCTTCGTAAAAAAGGGTGCGCGTTTTATAGCGAATATACCTAAAAATTAAAAATTGCAGCTTGAAAGTATAGATGCGGGTTATAGGTCGGATTTTACGGTATGTATGTAATACAAACAGTTTTTCTTGTCCTTATAGATGCTTCATTCAAGCTGTGACCACGGTACTCTAGTGGTCATGATCACGAACATGATCGTAGCCAGCTTGTCTAGTCGCACGTTCAAACCCTAATGCCACTGAAGACGCACCGTGCAGAGAGTTAATGCACGTTAAATGTGTCGAGGCCCTTAGGCATGATGTGGAAGTAAGGACAGGAGAGGGGGGTGGGCAGCTCAGGATCATCCTCGTCGATTGACCGGGATTCAAAATTACAAGATAGACATTCATTGATTCATGCTTCATTTAAGCTTAATTGCAGGGGCGTAGCTACCACCGTATCAATGATACGGGGCAACCAAACTACTGCGGCCCCAAAATGTGTAACATTCAGAAATTTTGAGAAATAACCGTCTTTGATTTCTTTTCCAAAAAAGGGTCTTTAAGGAATTGTGATACAGGGCCCACTCAGAACTAGCTACGCCAGTGCTTAACTGTAAACAGTTTTAAAACAGATACTTGTTTTTTACGAAAAAATAAAATTGTAAAACCCAAAGTCAAAAATAATAATAATAATAACTTCACTTATTACTCATTTGTAATGCCAGTAATTTGTTCCAAAAATGGTACAAACTTAAACGCCCTTGGTAAGGGTTTCCTAAGTAATTAGCGAAATTTCTTTTTTAAAATAAAAATTTTGCGAGGGTGTCTGTAGGTCCTGCCTTTTACTACTTCATAAATAATGCGATCGTCTGATTCATAATCTAGATTCAAGCAAAATTTCTTATTTGAGCTCTTTGGCGCAATTTTTTTTTTTATTTTATTTTAATGTTATTTGTATTGACTCATGGGTCTCAAAATTCCGTGGGCCCGGGTCATTACATTTCTCAAGCCTCCTACGCAATGAGAAATAGAACGTGATGAAGTCTCGTATAAGCTCTATTTTACGAAAGAACTGCAAACGAAAAATTTACAAAATCTTGCTTATCTAATCGTAAAGTTTCGAGTGAATCCAATTCAAGCGGAGATCTGTTAACAAGTTGGTCAGAAGAGGAATTGAAACCGGGGTTACTTAACCATTGGGAGAGAGTTGAACTACCTATAATACCTTATTTTCGAATATAATCATATTTTAGAGCATCACGTGCTTAAATGGACATATTTGTGCACCCGCTGCTCATCCAAATTACGTTCGCCACCCTCTTCCCCAAACGTCAAGTGAGTGAGTGAATATTTACGTCACACTGTTCAGCTACACCAGGGCTTTTGGCGACGGACCTCATAATTTTGAACCACAGTCAAGTGACCAGGACGACAATTGAGCTGGCACTCTCCTCGTTTAACTTCCACTATCAGCCCCTCTACACTATACTAGATTTCGAGCCCCAGGCTGGACAGCGCACCCCCACCCCACCCCCGAATTCGCGGGCATGACCACTCGGCCACGAAATAATCTTAAAAAAATATTAAGTACTTTACTGTGATTTGAGAAATGCTTCTTGTTCTATTATCTTTTGAATGTTAAATGTTAATAAGATGTCTTATACAAGTAATAATAAAATGCGACGCTTAATATAAACTTAAAGCGACTATATATAGTTTAGACTAAACTGATATTTAACTATACTTGTTTAAAATAGTAAATAACACTCTTATAGCCTAATAGAAAATTTTAAAAGGCTATAGCGTGATAAATGGATATTTTTTATATTTTTTAATAATGGAACTTTTTCTCTATCAAAGTCTTCCAAGTTTGAAAATAACTTGGAAAAAAATTGTCCGCAATAACTGACAAAAAAAAACTTTTAAACTATTTTTCACTTTAAGAAAAAGAAAGCATGACAGTATGTTCTTTTACATACATTGAAAACAATTCGCTCTTTACAGTGAGATAATCGCACTTATTGTCGACACGAATTTTGTTTCCGGAAAGTAATATTACAAAATAAAGAACGCTATGTTTTATGAATACATATTGAAAAAGATATTCCGGATTCTTCCTATCACTAACCTGCAGTTTTCTTTGTTGACAATGCACATACTGTCGTAAAAAAGTACAAATATAACTGCCTGAATATTCTACTAAGTTTTGTTGTAACATGACTGACTACGTTTTAAACCGTAATTTTGAAAAAGCTTATGAA
Organism: Trichonephila inaurata madagascariensis; assembly: GCA_019973955.1. Taxonomy (NCBI): domain Eukaryota; kingdom Metazoa; phylum Arthropoda; class Arachnida; order Araneae; family Nephilidae; genus Trichonephila; species Trichonephila inaurata. The sequence continues at coordinate 32,070 of BMAV01013826.1, read as the reverse complement.
CGGATAATTTTTTTTTAATCTTTAGTGTCATTAGAATATATATATAAAATTGTTTTACGAATATTATCATAAGAAAAATTATTTAATGCAATTTTTGGACAAAAAAAAATGAAGAAAGAATGACATATTTTCAAAACATTCTCCTTATATGGAAAATGCTTCTATAACAACAATACTTAGCTTATGTATAGCGAAGGCAGTACAGAGCCTGAACTAAGAATTCAAAATTTATAATTTAGAAGTGGATTTATTCATATTTTAATATATCGGAATGAAGAAATTTTAGCAAAAACATCTGTTATTGTTTCAATTGATAATAAGTTTGGAAATGTGAATGTCTTAAAAATTCTATTTGGACTCTGTAGAGAAGTCGCAACTTTATATAAGCAAAATATTATTCTAGAAGCATTCTTTTCCATAAAAAGTAGAATGTTTTGAAAATATGTTACTTTTTTTTTTTACCGAAAAAATTGCATATTTAAATATTTTTTTGTTACAATAATTTACTTAAAATAATTTAGTACGTGTATTCTAATTCAACTGACACTAAATATCAAAAAAAAAATTTCCTTTATACGATTTTTCAAAATTACGGTTCCAAAAGTAGTCAATCATCATAAATGGTGGTTTTTTTTTGTTTTGTTTTTTTACAAACAGCGTCTAAATCAGGGGAGGGCATTAAGTCGATTGCGATCGACCGGTGGACCGTTTAGACAATTTGGGGGGACCACCTTTACTAAGACATAAAACATGCATATTAAAAGAAGCATATTAATGGAACACCGAAGCCAGCTAGATTGGAGAAAGAATCCGCTTTTCAAAATCGATGCAATTGTGTTTTCTTCAGCAAATGATTCAATGAATATGTAGACGACATATGTACCTTCATTTAAAGCGCGCGACGACGCTTAATACGTTCCACAGGGAAAATATACGATTACCGCGATCCCAGCCGTAGAGAAATTAGTTTTTCCTCACACGCCGACTGAAGGGAACAATAAACATCAATGATCAGCTTTTCCCGCGATAGCCCGCGGGATCGGCTATTAAAGGTTTACCCTAAGCCACCCAACCCGTGGGATTGGGTTCTCATTGTTACCATTCCGTCCCACGATGGCGAAAGACCCGGCAGCGATTATGTCAAGTACATAGGTCGGCTCTTATTATTATGTTTGTATTAAGCGTTTTGCTTTAAAAGCAGTATTACTGCAGTATGTTTTTTTTTTTTTTTTTTCTTAATTTAGTTTTGTAGGCAAGTATATATTCAGTATTTATTATTAAGTTATAATGAATATTGTAGACTTTTTTCAGCTCATTACACCTACGCCACTGGGTGGATCGCAACACATTGAAAAAATTAGAAGTTGCCCGCACCCTGGAAAAGTCTGCCCACTCCTGGTCAAAATTATTTATAACAGTTGCGGTAAGTTGTAATGTAAAAACGAAATGACGAACAATTTCTAACATACACACGTGTTGTGTTGTTAACTTCACTCAAATACAATAGATACTCCACATAATTCAATTTAACTGTGCCATTACACGTATTTCAATTCAGATGAAGGTTGGTTAAGAATAAGGTGACCAATCGTCCTCCTTTTATAGGTTCTGTCCTTCCTCGAAGAGTGTCCTCCTTTTCAATATTTTAAAACTGATCTGTTAATCTCTGTATTCAGAGATGAACTAAACATGTTTCCAAAATGTCGAAGAATGGTCTGAAACAAGTATCACAGGAAATAACAGTTTTCAATGGTATTTTCTGACTTGGTCTCAAGTAAAGTGGGCAGATATAGAACATTACGTTGAGGTTTTTATCGAAAGAAATGCCTGATATTAAAATCGATGACAACTGTCTGTTTTAAGTACAAAGAAGACTGAATGTATTTTTAAATTCTAATAAATTAGAATAATTGGAAAATCAACATGCTGAGAAATTGGTAAAATATGGGTGAAATTACTCAAACCATTTCAAAAATAAACACATTCCATATGAAAATGTAATTGTTCTTGTTGAATTTACGTAGTGCTGCCCTGGAACTAATGCACCAGTTGAAAGAGTTTTTTCAGATCTTAATAATTTTTGTGAAGTCACTAATGAGAAATCTAAATTGAATGTTAATATTTTAGCTACGATGCTTACTGTAGAATTCAGTATGAAGGATATTTTTTGCCCGAACTTTCCGATGTATTAGAAAATGATATGTGGAGAAAAAAAAATTCATTCACTGGAAAAATACTCTTTTAAGATAATAATTAAAAAGAATGTAAGCGCAATCAGCGTATTTTTGTTTGAATTAATAGAATGTTTCATATATTTAAGTTGTAATTTTTTCTTGAATTTTTTGTCCTCCTTTTCATTGTAAAAAAAAAAATGGTCACCTTATTAAGAAGATACCTACAGGATGAAGCAATTGATAAAAAAAAGTATAAAATAAAATTTACGAAAAAGGATAAACCGCCAAAAATGGTAACACTCAACATCAATGCTTTTATGCGTTCCCTCAAAAGTAAAAAGACACGTGCAGTTGTTGCGGTTATGACTCTGCCTCTCAGAACTATTAAAAATTTATCTTCCCTTTATAATTCCCCAGTTAAGATCTCCCCTTTTCCCATCACTCTTCCGTTTTTCGCCTCGACCTCTCACCCCTTTTAAACTCTTCTCTTTGTCAAAACAAAAAGAAGCAGTTAAAGAAGATACATATTAATCGCTCTCCTGATCTTAGTTCTTGAAACCAAACTGCTTCTAAGAAAAATATATAAAAAAAACAAAAAAGTGAAGCACAACATTACTAACCTCTTAATGATTTTAAGGAAAAAGATGAGCAAAAAAAAAAATTTTGAAATGAAAAAAAAAAAAAAAAAAAAAAGAGCAGAATAAATGACATGCAACTAACAACAACTAAAAGAACGTTTCGGAAAAATCGCTCTTTAAAGCTGATAAATGCTAAAAGATAACGAGGAACCTTTTTTTTTTAACTCGTTGTTGTCGTTTTCACTCATGATTTTTAATTGTTGAAAATTTTTCCAAAACTGTGCAAAGTTCGTTATTGTTGTATGAAACTCGTGCGTGTATGTACGATCCGATATCTCGTGATTTTATTTTCTACAAGATATTTTCAATAATTCCAATTTAAGAAAGCTGAAATATAAAGCACTTTTAAAATCTCAAATATATATTTAAAACACTAAGCAGATATAATTAATATAAATATTACATATTAAGAAAATTAATTTTAAAACAATTGTACTAAATGAGGTGGATTCATGTGACGTCATAGTCACATGATAGTGAAAGCCACGTGATTCTAGCCAATCAATTCAAGAACTCATGTGACGTCATAGTCACACGATAAAAACTATCTTGTGTTTCCAACTAATCAGTTCACGCCCTCCGGTGTTGCCAAGTTTTGCTCTTTGAAGAAACTTTCTCTTAAAAAGAACATATGTATACAAAATGCATTTTATTTAAAAGTATAAGCATAAAATACGACTTTTTTTTAATTTAAAAATATCTTTTTGAAGAAATTTTTTCCCTAACATTTAAACATCTTTAACCAAATATGAAATTTAAAATTTTATCTGAGTTTTACAAATAGAACAAGTACAATTAGTTTAATGTTTGTTTTGAATTCAATGGAAAACACGTGTTTGCTTTTATCATGTGACTTCATGAATCAAGCCCATTCGGAGATAAGATTTCCAAAACTAAGTACATTGATATGTACCTCTATACCTTCCTTAAAGGGCTAAATCCGTAAAGGTCACATGGTAAATGCAATCACGTGTTTTCAAGTGAATTCACAGTTGACATCAGACTTGTAAATGTTGTTCAAATATTAATTCCAAATTTGATATTAAAAGATTCATCAAAAAAGGTTTGCAAAATAAAAAATAAATAAATCTTATATCATAAGATCACTATTAAACCAAGTGCATTTTGTTTTTTGTGCTTTATTATTGTAAATAAATATGTACTTTTTGAAAGAAAGTTTCCATAACAAGAAAAAATTGGCAACAGAGAGGTGTATGAACCGATTATAGCTGGAAACACGTGACTGCATTTATCATAGAACTATGACGTCACATGAATTTAAGCCCATTGCTACATTTTTTTTTTTTACTTTAAGGTGAATATATTTTTTCAAATATCAAAAGGGCAGAAAACGAAAATGTCCGCCCCTCCCCTCCCCCATCAAAAATAAAGATCGATTTTAGTAAATTTACATTTAATTGCTTCTCTTGGAAAACATTATATTTTCAATATTTTTCTTATATGAATTTTCTTTTCAGAAAAAAATAAATAAATAAATAAAAAATAAGAACAAGAGTTGTTTTTTTTTTCTTCAAAAATATAGATTACAGTATTTATTCGAATGTAAGCCGCCTGCGATTTTCAGCCACACCCCAAATTCTCAACACGTTTTTGTGAAAAAAATAGTCTAAATTAGTCAGTCGATATGAGACTTCTACGAAATTAAAAAAGAAGTTAATGCGAACTAATAAGTGAATAATTAATTTATTTTACCGGTAAAAAAACTTTTAAATACATGTATGAACCTGTCATTGCTTTAACTCTCTGCCACTGTTTTGTTCAATTTCCCCCATCCAACGTATTTTTCCGCCTTCGATTCTAAGCCGCACTCGATTTTCAATAGCACTAACACTGGGGGGGGGGGGAGAATACGCGGCTTAGATTCGAATAAATATGGTAGAAATTTGAAATATCTCTAATTTTGAAATTAGAAACTGATTTACTGAAAATGTAGTTACAAACTCTATAACAGGAGTTTTATTGATCCACAGTAGGTTGCCATAGCAACCGTTTTCTTTCAATTTGCAACATTGTAACACATCAAACGGGAAATTTATGTACCAGAATAAAGAAAAATATTGAAAGTATTTATTAATGTGATAAGCAGTTTCAAGTGACATCTCAAGCAAAAGTGAAAGACTTAAAATTATTTTCCTTT
>BMAV01013824.1:0-52182 GCA_019973955.1 Trichonephila inaurata madagascariensis | reverse complement strand
TTTTGAATGATGTTTTTAAAAAAGGTGCGTTCTTTGAATTTGGTACCAAAGGGTTGATTTATAGAAGTTGTGGTAAAAAAGAACTTTTTTAGGGGAACTAGGGGGAATGAAAAACTTTTTTTAATTTTAAATAGTGCTGGCAAGTCGAAGGAAATGGCTGGTTAGAATTGATTCAAAAAAGTGTACAAAATCTACAGAAAAATATAATTTAATAAAAAATATAAAACCAAGGTAGAAAAGGTTTTTTGACTGCATGGAAAGATCTACAAATGTTCAAATATCTTTTACAGAAAGTATTTCAATTCATGCATTTAAAACGTCGACAAAAATTTCCCCCACAACTGGAAGGTTCTAATCAAAACAATAAAAAATTATGAAAATGGAAAAAAACTTAAGTTGTTTACTTATTCTCGAAAAGACCAATTTTTTGGGATCAGCTCAAAAGATTACTGGTCAAACAATTTAAAAAAAGGGGAGATCGGATGTTAAGTTCCTTAGAAACCCGATGCACCCAGAAGGGATTTGGGAAGCTGGATGGTCACAGCAAATTTTAAAGTGAGATGCATTTTCGGTTTCTTTGTTGTTACTAACACCCCAAGTCTGATGAAGTCAGGAGACAATAAATCACTGACTCTCAAAAAGTCGAGACAGAAAGGGGTTAGTGTAGAAATCTTTTGGGAGTTCCATGCAACGCATTGTGTGTTCGGGGAAAGCCTGGTGATCTTGACACTTGCACAGATGGAGATCTTTTGTTCGCTGAGAATGAGACACTTCATGGACCACTGGTAAGAGAAATAGTTTATTTTCGAGGATCTGTCACTTTTTTGGTGGCTGACGGTCTATTACACGCATCCCAAAATAATGAGTGAGCCACCTAGAATCCTTACTTTTTTGAGATTTTTTAAGGAGGAAAATTTCCCTGATAGGGGGTAGAATGTGGAGGAAGATCCAGTCCTCCTTGCTAGATTTTCCACCATTTCAACGTCATGAAGTTTGACTTGAGATGGATAAACAGAAAATGAGTATCATTTACAGCGATATGTGTTTTAGTTTGTGAAGATGGAACCTGGTTTTTTCCCTCAACAATAAAAAAATTTGTAAAGGTGTTCGCCAAACTACGGCTATCGAAGAACCTAAGAAATGCAAATCTTCTAAGATAGTATGGCTTCAAGTACCGCATCAATGGGTTTTTAGTCCACTTCTGAAAACTGAGTCGAAAATCAAAGAAAAATATTTTAGGGATCCAATTCGTTTGGGAAACCCTTTATTTTCCAAACTTATAAATGGATAATATTTATGATATTTAGTGTCTTGATTAGAAAATATATATAAAATTGTTTTAAGAATAGTATTACATAAACCATTATTTAAGTACAATATTTTGAGCAAAATGAACATAGAATGACCCATTTTCAAAATATTTTCTTTTGAAAAGACTTTATTAAAAAATATTTTGCCTATATAGCTCAGACCACTCTACAGAGGCTCAACTAGAATTTTTGAAATATATAACTTAGAAGTGGGTTTATCCATATTTTATGACAACAAAGAGGAGCAATTTTAAGAAAAAAACACTGTTAATTATTTCAATTGGTGGTAACTCTAAAAATAATATGAATTTTTCAAAAATCCTAGTTCAGACTCTGGATAAGTCTTTATTTTATATAAGCGCGCGCGAAATATTATTATTTTAGAAGCATTTTTTATAAAAGGAGAACATTTTGAATAAAAGATTATTCTAAGATAATTTTTTGCGGAAATATTGTATTTAAACAAATTTTTTTGTCACAACGTCCTTAAAACAATTTTATACATGTATTCTATAATCTAAGTAACACTAGATATCATGAGAATTGTCCATTTATGCGCTTTTTTAAATTCACAAATTCAAACGTAGTTGGATACCTTAAAATTCCCACTGCTTTGTCTAGGTAGAACAGTCTGTGAGCCATGGTCACATTTGATTTCCAGCAGTGAGCTAGGGGACGTTCCAGTGTGTCATTGGTGCTTAGGTGGAATACGAAATATTAAATTAAATTTAGATCTTTTATTTGAGTATAGTGTTTGATAAGTAAGTGAACAGCCAATGGTCGTTTCATCCCCACTACACTTTTGACTTGTCTTCCAGGGATCTCATTACCACTAATGTCAACATATAATGAGATCCATTGGAGGTGGATATCGTGGGTCTGAAAAATCCTTCTCAGTTTGAGCAGAATAGAAACTACTCTGGTTTCGTCATTTAGAGGACCAGCTGGTAAGATGTTGTAGTGCACTGAGGCTGTTCGATAAAAAAGTCCACAGTTCTCTCAAATCACAATTATGATAGCATCAAGAGATACATTAATCATCGATTTGAGCAGAAAAATTGAAATGGGGTGAAAAAATTTTATCTTAAGGAATGAGAGGGAAAAAAAATTATATTGTTTATTAAAAGAAATTTAACTCCTTTAGGGTCCTGATGGCTACAGACAACTTTTTGGAATGATTTATTCATTAAACAGAAATAGGAAAATCAAATTCTAAGACTTTATCATGAAACAATATCATTGTATATAATAAAATCATCTCCTTATAAAAAAATAGGAAAAATAACACGAGCAAAAATTTATCCTAAAAAAATTGATAACTTTGTACAAACCAACATGGTCTTATTGATTTATTTTGAAACATCTAAAATGTTGAAAAAAGTTTTTACCCCTTCGAAATAAAATGAGTTTTATCTACGTACAGCAAGAAAATGTATTTTCAAATATATATTTAGTTGGTTATTTAGTGATAATGTATTTAAAATCAGATCATTAGCTAAAAATCTTACATTTCTTAAAAAAAAAAATTGGATTTTGTCCTTATGATTTCTGTATCGCTGAAAATAATCCCTTAAAGTAGGAGATTCCATTTTTTTATTGATTTATTTGATCGAAGTTCCGTAAAAAATAACTATTCTCAACTTTTTCTTGCAAGAATAAATCTAATACAAAGGAAACAGGTTTTTTGATCATTGAATACAACTAGACGTTCCTGTTTCTGAACTAGAGTAATGATAAACTATTATTTTCATTTATAAAGAGTGAAAATTACTGCTCTATTACAAATAAAAAATATATAATAGGGCTAAATTAATGATCAATATTCAGATAAAATACATATTCAAAGGAATATCATATCTTGATAAAAACAAATTTGAAGAACATGTTTTTATCACCATATTTGGAAATGTAAAACAAGCTAGAATTAAAACAAAACTATAAAAACAAGAAATTTAAACAAATACTTAAAATAAATTAGTTTAAATTAAAGTAATGACATTTTATTTCTTGAAGAATATTTCGGAATTTTCTATTTAATAAGGTATTTGTAGTGGCTTTGTTTTCTTATATTATGTACAATGTCGTAGGATTTTTCGATTTTTGTTTTGACTTCCATGAACCATTAGGAAAAACAGTTGCTTTCTATTTATTTTATACTGTGTATACTACAGTTTGAAACCACCTTCAGGCTTCTTGAAATGAAGTTATTATTAATAATTATCAACTTATTTTTGATGTGTAACATCTTTCCTCTCAATCGCTGGATATTTCTAGGAGTGATTTCCTGAAAAGGACGGAAATGTGCAGCAAGATGTCGGGGAAGCGTGTGCTATTTGATTTGACCAATGAGCGCGCAGGTGGTGTCTCTTCGCTACCCTCACATCGGGGTCCAACTCTAGTAGCCATCAAGCTGCCAGTTCGCATATATCAGCAAGTCTTATTAGACTCCACCCAGGAAAATCTTACGATCCTTATGCTCAATTGCCTATGTCTCAGGGCTCCCCAAACAGATTTCGACGACGTTATTTCCCAAACTTGTACGTTACTCATGTTGACAGAGACGTGGTTAGATAATGACGAACGTGTGACGATACCTTATTTCAATTGGTGCGTACAATTTAAAAGACAGGGCCATAGAACAGCTGGTGTTGCGATCTATCGCCAACAAAACCACTCACGTTGTGTCTCCTCATATGGGCATTACTTATCGTCAAACAAGTGGACTGGGTATTTGCAATCAAGATATTAGGGACATATGTGAAGCAGAATGCTTATTTGAAAGTAGACAAACAGTGATTTCGGTGGTCGTATAGTTCGAATCAAATGGTTCAAAAATCTAAAGATTTCTTGCACTTTGTACTTTTACCATATACCGAAGGTGGTTCTGCTCGTTTAAAAAAAAAACTATCACTCTTTTCCCATGAATTTTAGTGGCAATTTTAACGTTAACTTAAGTTTGCCAGAAACTGAGCCACTCATAGCTTTTTTGAATGATGAACTCAAGATTGAAATGAACACAAATCGAAATGTTTTGACAACTTTGATGCTGTTTTTCAACGGTTTTTATATACTTTGAAATCACAAGTATATCTGTCATATTTCAGTTATCATAAGTCTATTGTCTCCGTTCTTCCCAAAATTGAACAAAAATAATTATTTTTGATAAAAAAAAATTGCATTACTCCTTGTATTATTTAAATAAAATTTTCATTAAAGATATAATTATTCGATAGAAAATTATTAAATCAAACCCGATTTTTTTTTCAAGATTTAAGTTACTATTGCGTATTTACCACGATAACATGTCGGGATGTTACCATCTTTGGATACTAAAACGATTTTTTTTTTTTTTGTTATTAAATCTGGAATTTTTTGTCAAGCATAGCACTACAAAGGATTAAAATAATGGGTTTTTTAAGACTTTCTATTTTTTTTTGGGGAATGTGTTTTGGGTTTTTCTTTTTTTCGAGACCTTTAACGATTGTTGCAATGATTATAAATTTAAGGCTTTTTTTAAATTTTTGTTCCACGGTACCCAAAAGGGTTTTTCCTCTTTCCCCGACCGGCTATAGTGATTTCAGCTCAGTGTGCCATGGAAATGTGTACAGGGGGCCGATAATTAAATCTTTTGATACCAAGTCCCCGCGTGGTTGGGGTTAGGTGGGAGGGCCCAACGGGAGTCTTTCACTTTATTAAGAGGTCCGTTACCCAAAAGAATTGTTATTTTGTATTGCGATTGAAATAACCCCCCTTTTTAACCCCTTTTAACACCGCATTATGATTTCTTCATTTTTTTTTATGCAATATATAATTGTTTTTTTTAATCACCTTTTAAAATTAAGGGGTATACATAAACAAAAAACTCAACTTTGGGAAATTTGATCCAGCAATTATTAAAAAAAGAATTCAACGTTAATTTTAAAACTGTTCACTTAAAATAAATAGTCAAATAGTTTTCTAAGGCCTTATTAACATACAAGAGAATAAGCCTACATTTTGATTTAATATTTTTGGAACAAAAAAGACAACTTCGCAATCCGCAAAAACCCGGACAGCGAAAACACAATTTCTTTTTTAAAAATTTTTTCGCCTCCGCAAACGCTTTTCATAGAACTGTGCTAATATATCTTTGGGGAAAAGGATTTAAAAAAAAATATTCCTGCTAAGTATCTTCCCGGGGATTTTAAAAAAAGGTTATTTATGTAATTTTGAAGGGGTGGTATTATAAGTACCGTCGGTAGAAAAAGGGTTGAAATTTTGACCAAACTTTTAAAAAACAAGATCCAGTGCCCCCCGCATCATTCGACACTGTGTTTTCTAATTTTTTTAAGTATATTTAAGCAATCATGTTATTTTTCAGAAAGCCATATTAGTATTTTTGTTTTGTTTTGTTTTTGTTTTCCTGAGGTAAATATCTGAAAATATTCTCCGCGGTTCATTAAAAATGCATTTATGTGACTTAAATTTTAAATAAGAACTTATAAAATTTATTTTTCTCTTTTTAAATGGCTGATATGATTAATGACAGCGCATTATCGACCTAGACATTTTATCGACACATAATTTTTTAAAATTTTTTCTAAGTATTGATAAAAAAATCACAGATATATTCTTGAAATAATTTTTTTAATTCTTCAATGGCTAGGTAGCAAATAATAGATTTTGTACGTTGTTATATATATATAAATGTATTTTGAATTGAAAATTTTGGGAAGAGTAAAGTACTGCATTTCACTACCCATTGAAAATTTTTTTCATTGAAACATGTTGAAAATATTTTTCAAATGCCAGATGTTTTTTAGAAAGTAAACTTTGAAAGAAAAGGAATTGAATTGATCAAAGAAAAATTTAAAAAATATCTCCATGTTACTTCCCTATCGAATCTTGTATTTGCTTCTTTAAAAGTTGGTCCTTTAGTCAAAATGGAAACAAATGGAATTCCTTAGTCAAAAATGTCTTTTTTGATAAATGATTCTTGGAACTTAACACAAGAAAGGATATGTCATTTCAATTGCGTTGAAAAGCTATGATTATTTACTGTTGAAAATATATTTACAGTACTTTGTCATAAATTATTCTTTTCGAATCTAGAAATAGATTTTTTCTCCATACTTCGTACAAATATTTACTAAAATTGTACAGTTTATTGTTGTTCATTTATCTTCTTTCGTTAACGACTTTTCAATGATTCATTGGATTTTAAGTACATATAAAAATCTATGTCCTCAGGAAGAATTATGGTAGCAAGAGAAAGATGTTCTTACAATTACAGTAATTTCTTTTCGATTTGCAATGATTTCCAATATGCAATCTAAGAATGTAATTACCATGTAATATTTCTAAAAATTTTAATTGAAGTAAAACGTTAATGTAATTCTTTATATAACAATAAATCATATCTTAAAAATTTCAGAAATTTTGCAAAAGAGTTAAATTATCTTGTGTTGTATAATTTAAACTATATAATAGGCTACACTCATGTAACGTCATGTGACGTTTTGTTGTAGGTTTCTTTTAAAAAACAAATGTTTGTCGGTAATAATAACACTCGTGCACATGATTAAACAAAAGTCACTTAAATTAAAACAAGTAATATAAAAAAATAAGTCCATTCCTATTTAGGTCAACAAAGAAAATTTTTATTTTTTTGTTACTTATTAATTATTATTAATTTGTATATACAAATAGCAGAATCACACTATTAATTGACAGAATAGAAAGCGATTTTCCTTGCCATTTTCCGTTTTCCTCTCTATATAGGGTGTTGGACTACTTTTCGTTTGTTTGTTACTATTTATTCATCCATTAAATTTAATTATTCTAATGAAATAGTACAGTGAAAAAATTGCCATTTTCAGAAATTAGGTCACCCCATGTAGGGTTCGAACCCTCGCCTTTTAGATTTGAAGTCCAACGCACTTTCCACTGTGCTACAGGGAAACAAAGAACAATTTTCCCTTCTATATATGTTGTTGGACTATTATGTTTGCTTATTACTGTTTATTTATTTTTGTAATTTAATTAAAGAATAAATATTTGAAAAAAACTGCACAAACATCCAGTTTCATCCACTACAAGTTTAAAAAAAGGTCTTTGAATTTGAATGGATGAATAGAAAGTATTTTATGAATGATTGAAAATTTGAACAAGATATATATATATATATATATTGTAATGTCCTAGCCATGTAAGTGATGAAAACTTGGTTGGTATTTTGAAGGTTTATTTTCAAGCTCACAGGACAGTTCACAGACACAAACAATTTATAGTATTTACACGTTTTAAGTAAAAATCATTAATATTCCGAGTCATGACATTTGTAGAGAAATAATCCGTTAAGCTCGCTGGTTGAGCTAAAAGTACAATCTTTCTCGTCGAGAGGAAATCCTCTCTCCAAATCTCCACACTACGCTCACGGATGGAGCACAAAAACTTGACCTCTCTCGTTGAGAGGTAATTGCTGAATCCAAATCTCTACACTGCGCTCACTGGCGGAGCACACAAAATCGACTACTCTCGTTGAGAGGTAATCACTGACTGATTCTGGCTTGACACTCGCGCATACGCAGTGCTTCGGATCAGTCCACGTAGCCACCTAGAGTTTCAGAACGGGTCTAGAGTAATTACATATATAATATATATATATATATATATATATATATATATATATATATAGGGAGAGAATGAACTACTAATAAGAATTGAAATACACATATAATATACGATTTTTTAAAAAGAAATTATGAAAGCCTGTTAAAAAATTTTAATATATACTGTAAATTCTTTACTAATCCTGAAATTAAAAATTATATATAATATTTACAAGTAGAACAAGTAGAAGTATAATGTAAGTTTTGAATTCAGTGGGAAACACGTGATTGCTTTTATTATGTGATTGGCATAATAAATAGCCATGTGTCCGACTGACAATCTATTGAAGTCTTAACATTCATATAGACTTTCGGCTTACTTATTAGTGTTCGTTACTAAGTGTATAGTCTATGAAATAACGTTAAAAAATAATTCATAATGTTTTTAAAATCAAAATTTTTGATATTTTCCACAGCGGCTAATATAATTCTCTTATAAATCGAAAATTTATACATGTGTAATGCACCCTTGGTTGTTGTTATTTTAGGACAAAATAATGAAGACCGTGACAGGTACAGGGACAAATAATATTTAATATAATAATACTAATAATATTTAATTTATTTTCCATAACACAAAAGAACGCAAAACGTAGTACATAACACACATTCTGGAATGCATCTTACATCTTACGAGGAGAAAACATAATTCCTCTCCACATATATGCTCCATCTTAGTCGGAACTCCTTCTTGGAAAGAAGAAATAATTTTTCTGCCAAAAGCGCCACCTGGCTGTCGATGATAGTAAAGGGAAGCTTTTAATTATACAGTGATACACGTGTATTTTTTTAAAACTCCGCTTCAAATACATTGTAGTTAATTTATTATTATTTTAAAAACTCATATTAAAAATTCGTGTTTTACTATTAAAAGTACAAAAAGTTTAATTACATAAAACTATTTTTAACACGCTTTTATAAGTTTCACTTGAAAAAAGGAATCTTTGGACACGATTTTTACCCACTTTAAAAGGTCAGATTAATTCGAAATTTTGCACAATGGTCAAGGACCGATGACAATAGAAAAATTTCATGATTTTGTTCCATTGTCCTGGCACAGATAATCAGGAATAACGATTCCCAGATTTAGCCACTAATTCCATATACTAGTTCCAGATTTAGCGACTAAAAGATTAACGTGCAACCTTAAAAGCGAATAGGCGTGTGGTTGATACAAATGACACAAACAAAAAAGTGTTCTTTATGTGAGAAAGGAGAGGGTGGTTGAGTTAGCAATTCTTACCATAATATAAGTCTAGTTTTTTAAAAATGGAAATAAAAAGTAAAAAATAAAAAGACTCGTGCATGTGAAAAAAAATTTCTTCTAACTGCTAAATATTTTTATGTTGATAAACAATACGTTTTAGAAGTGATGATATAATCTAACATTATAGCAATACGTTTAAAGGTGATAAATTGATGTTCAAACTGCTAAATATTTTTTATGTTGATAAACCCAAATAGTTTAGAAGTGATGATACGAATTAACATTATAGCTAGTTTAAAAAAGGTAAAATCCGATTGACATTTAATGGAATGACAAATGGAATATTTATATTTTTATAGGGTTTTCAAATTTAACAAGATAAAAATTTTTAAAAAAAATCAGCCCAGAGATAAAAATATTTTTTTAAAAACAAAATTTTTGTTTAAAAATTTCCGAAATTTCATTTTAAGAAGTTACAACTAAAATTTTTTCTTTTTTTAGTTTCCCTTCAAGCAAACTTAGTTATTTTTTTTGTTTTTTTTGTTATTTAAAAAAGTCTTCTGGGGTTTAAAAAAATTTACAACCCGAAATTGCCAAAAACCCTTTGGGTACCCTCTTTTTGAGTACGATAAGAAATCATAAAAAGTTCCATAAAAACTTTTGCACAAATCACCCCTCATTTCCAGATATAGCCTGGTTCTACGATTTCTTAAGTTTGCGAAACACGACACTGCTTGCCTTTTGTATACGTTTTCATCATAACTTAGTAGTTTATTTACTTGTTGTGTTTTTATGAATTTATATGGTTAAGTAAGTTTTATCATCCATTTTATTACGTACCGTACAAATGGGCGAGATTTCTTTACTAAGGCAATATATTTTTATTCTAGTTTTATCACATTGTTTCATACATTCAACATTTTTTGGTCTACATTTATTACGAATGTTACATGTAAGTAATAACTTGCACATTTGTGTTTACTATAACTTAATTGATAAATAATAAAAACATCACTCTGATATTTTTTTAATTCTAATAATTCCAAGAGTGATAAGAATGGAAAAAAAGTAAAACTGTAAAAAAAAAATTTTTTGGTGGTTTTATGTAATTTGATGTGTTGATCTCGAAAACAGCCACCATTAAATTTTTCCGTCAAGTCAGGAATTTTCGTAATATTAATATGGATATTTGTGCTAAAAGCCAATTCGAAAAGCAACTCTCTCGAACAATTTAAAATAGATCATCTAGCAATAGTAGTTTTTATCTGGTTAAATCTATGTAAATATAAAGATTCTTGATGAGGTAAATTGATTTTTCAATACATTGATGAAAAACCACTTTCAACAGATCTCACGAGTTGCTTCTGGTTGAGAGAAAATCAAGAAGTTTCCTTAAAGTTTAAACCTTTTATATCCATTTATGGTACAGTTCCTATAGAAAAATCAGCAACATACTATTTTATTTAGCTTTTATTAAGGTAATTTATATAAAATAAACGATTGACCAAGATGAGCAAAATGAAAATGGAAAATTTGAAACAAGTTTTAAACTTCGCAAAAAAAAAAAAAACTAAACAAAGTTTCTATTTGAATGCTCTCTCTTTTTTCCTTTGAAACTTATTATTAATATTCTTCTTTTATATCCAATCTTAGACCTATCTCGTGTAACCATCCAAAATACGCTTATGTAGGCAAATTTAATAATAACATTTCTAAAAAAACGAACCATCATCGTTTAAAAAAAAAAATTGAAGTTCCGAAATAATAAAGAAGTGCATGTGATTTTCAAAAATTATAAATGATGTTAAAAAATTTTTAAGAACTTATTTGCAATTAATAGCGAGTACCTATAAGGAAAGTTTGTATTTTAAGGTGGATGCTTACTGGAAATAATTGTTAGATAATTTTTAAAGGATCTGCAATTATTGTTGTAAATTAAACCCTCATTTGTCAGAAAAATATATAACACAAAATATTATATGCAAAATGATATAAAATTTTACTCCGATGATATATTTTCTACCCTAAAGCCGCTAAATCGCTTCAACAAAACTGAAACAGCTTCTTTTTATCAAAAGTATGACAAGATTTATTATAGAAAACTTTATATATCTTCTATTATTTTCATGGCATATGACGCTAAGTTATCATCGAGTTTTAATTTCATCTTCAAAGTGAACTTCATTTTTATACATTTGCTGAATTAAAAATCTATGATGCCTGGCATGGTGATACATAATTAATGAATTTTTCCAAGGATCATTACGCTTCCACTACGATGCATTTTGTGACCCTCAGTTCATAGAAGTGATAATCTATTTCACTTACTGCGTTAAGAAAGAAGGAAAAGAAGAAGCGGCATCCGCCAAGCCCCCCACCTCCAGAACATTAGTGGGCTTAATCTTTGGAATTCCACAAGATAAATGCCACAGGATGTCTATCTGAAACTGTAGTATAAAAGGACTTACGAATCATTAACACAGAAAATGGTAAGGCATTTATCGAGAAGTGACTACCCTGCGTCATAGATGAAGTTTCAAACTATGTTTGCATAAGAATTTGAATGTGTTTGCCACAAAAGGAAATTCAATTACGTTCATTTATATATATACGCTATTCGTTAAAAGAAATACGTATATTTTCTGATGTTAAAAACAATTTGAAAGTTATTTCAGCAAAAGGTACAGTAAAGCCTGTTTTTGTGCGGTAAATAGGGACCTATTAAAAGTAGTCTCACAAAAAAATTATAAGAAATTTTACAAATACATACAAACAACAAACATTTTAGAACGACATAATAAATATTTTTTTAAAAATTTTTATACCGTGGAGATTGACCGCATAAAAAAGTTGCACTTAGAAAATATTAACGAAATGCATTCGAAAGAGAGCTTCCTGTCAAAATAACTAATTAAGTTACACATGCAAACATTTTAAAAAGATTTAAATTTTCTTGCTATACATGGAGAAGTTTTCAAAATGGGCGTACATAATTCACTGCAACTAGTCATAATCCAAAACACGCATCTTCTTGTGATGAATAAGTTCAAAATGGCTTTTGTCACTCCACGATACAATTTTGAATTGACTTATTTCAAATTGATTGCCTTATTATGTACAATGTCGAGAAACTTTTTTAATAAATGAACACCGCTGTTTTCTATCATTGTGCATATGTACACTGATAAAAAACATAACAATGGAACAAATGCTGTTAAAAACATATACTGCATACAAAAAAAATCACACAAAACACAAATCGCAAGAAAAAGGACCGAACAAAAATAAAATCGCTTAAAAAAAGGATAGCATAAAAACAGATTTTATTGTACCATTCAACATTATATATACTTCCACCAATAAACTTTTATCATGTTGCATAATAAGGGCAAAAATTTAAAATATTAAGTTTTTCCAACAGCAACAAAAATTATTAATCACTATAAAAATATAAAAACTATTTTAGCTATTCAAAGCGTCTGTACTGGCCGTGGTATCCTAGTGGTTATGGTAACGAACTCGTGGCTAGTCTGTCACAGGCTCGAGTCCAGTTGCCACTGAAGACTCACCGCGTAGAAATATTGATGCATGTTAAGTCTGTCGTTGCTCAATGTCATTTCATTGTTATGGTGTGGAAGTTCCAAGAGGGGTGCCAGCTCAAGTTTAGTTTTTGGCACTTGACCATGGTTCAAAATTGATATGTCCGTTGCCAGTGGCTCTCGTGTTGATTTGTTGTGTCACGTTAATAAACACTCACTCACAAGGAGTTTGTAATAGAACTATGTAGAAAAAGTACAGTTGTGACTTTTTATTTTATTTTTAACAATTGTGTCTCCGTAAATTTCTTTACACAATTATTTGCAATGCGATTGTTTTGATATTTTTTAAAAAAATTGTGATGTCACAGGTATTGAATAACAATTGTAGGATTTATCAGCTGCTCGTCATACAATTTGAATTCATACGGTTTATTTTTTTACTTCGTATTTTATAGTTGTTTATTGTTAAATAGCTATTCTGATACATTTTATTTGATTATTTTTAATGTGTTATATCCATTTTTATAAAAAAAAAATATGTTCATGGTACTTAATATTTTTTTAAAAATTATTTTTGATATAACTTCTAGAGACTAATGTAGTCTTAATTTCCAATAAAAAAACGATTTAAGTGCTTCATAACGACAGACACTAATAATAAATGTTTTCTTAATACAATATTTTATTTTAAAATGTTTTTCTATCAATATTAATCTTTCAATGCTCTAAATCGAAAGACAGCATTTTACTTTTTCAACTTACCTCCAAAGAATTTGTTCACAGCTGAAAAATATATTGTTGTAGGATATTAGTTATTGCACAACAATTTATGTAATATTTTATTTCAGTTTATGCTGTCTTGTAAAATAAATCAAGCTAATACTGAATTCAGAATTTACCCTTATTTTGTTGTTTAACTCGCGAAACTAAATTACATATACTATTTATATTTTTATTCTTAAATTATGTTTTGTCCATTGCCTTAATTTATTTAGGTATCTAATATTTGATTTCAAAGGTAGAGAGAAGTTGAGTTACATATTGCGTGCTAAATAATATTAGAGTTCTTAATTAAATACATTTCAAAAGTAACCCGTAGATGCATTTTGAAGTGCACACAAAATTTTCCGTAACAATTGAGTTAGCTTCAAACTGTTCAATAAACACGAAATGAAGTTTCCATCCACAACAAACAATTCATATTTTAGATTAATATTTTCCGTAACTTGTAGTGCAACGTTACCGTGTAAATATTTTCAAAGAGCAGTAATATTTTAATGGACTGATTATGTCTCTGTGAAACGATGTTTATGTACTGAATTGCTTCAACAGAATTTAACAGGTAAGGCTTTATTTTGTGGGGAAAGCAAAGTAAGATAACTTTTTACTTATGTTTACTTTAAAAGAAATATTTGTTTGCGTTTCTGTTCAAACAAAATTTAACATTGTTTACTTGATTGATGGATAAAATAACAGCATTATGAAAACAAAATGATTTTTTTCTTTTTTTTAAAAATATATTTTAACTTATTTCATAGTCACTTCTGTATAAAATGAAATATATAAAGGAATCACTGCTTTATTGTACGAAATCATATTTATAAAAAAGTGTTTTTAGTTTAAAAATACTTTTTCGTATTTACTAAGTAATACTCAATTAGAGTATAGTCTTATTTTCCCATATTTTTCTCCCCATACGAATTTCCCAAAAACTATTAAAAGGGTCGTCCAAATGAAAGTGGACAACAGCCCTTTTTTTTTGAGACTCTAGGGGACGTTTCGTTGGGGTGAACCCTACCCATCTATTCCGAAGTTTTATTCCAAACAGATTGGGTGACAAAACACGTCGGGGGTCATTGTTTATTGTCGGGTCGGACAAAGGGCAGACATCGAGTCTGGAATTTCAATAACCCAAAGAGTCCCGGTGACAATAGGTTGACGTATAGGCGAAGCCGTATGAAAGTCGGTCCCGGAGAAGGGGGCATAAGACCCGGGTTTGGGGGGGATGAAGGGGAGTTTCGAATTTGGGATGAAATTATGGCACCCCTTAGATTCCAGACAGACGAGGAATGTTTTTGTTTCCCGCACAAATGGGAGACGAATGGGCGGGATGGGGGCAGATTTTTTTTGCCTGCCAATGAGAAAGACGAGGGGCGTGTTGTGGATCTGCTCCGGGTTTTTAAAAAAGGGGTTGATTTTTGAGGACGACGAAGGGAAAAAAAATTTGGGAATAAGCCGGGGAAAAGATGGAGCCCGGGATGGAAAGAGAGAGAAGACCCTGGGGGGAAAAATAAAAGGGGCCCGGGAGGAGAGGGAGATCGGCCCTGAATGGAAAACTTGATGTAGAGCCCTAGATGGAGAAAAGGGGAAGGGGAAACCCGGAAAAGCAAGGGATTGTGAGTGCCTTTCGGAATAAGGATTGAACCCGAGAAATAGACTCCGGGCGTTTTTGGTTTTTTATAACCTATGAAGCAAATAAATACTGCTTTTTTTTAAAAAATGAGGCGTAAAAATTTTCTTGTGTGCTTTTTCCACCGACGTTACACTAGGTAAATTTTGTGTGCCGACAAGAAAAACACAAGGCTTACAGACGTAAGTCAATACTCAAACAATAGTGATCGAAAGTTACATGTAGAAGGATATAAGCACAGATGGGGAAAAAAAAGGGGGGGAAAATGAGAAAAAAAAGTGGATGCAATTACAATAAATACAGAAAAAAATACACAAGATAGCTCACGCAAACGGATATTATAATAATTAAAAAATTTTACAATGAAAAAATAGAAAAAAATGATCAAAAAAAAAAATTTTCAAAATACAAATAATAAAATACATACACGCATAGGCAAAAATGTGAAACATATATATATATACATACACGCACACATAGGCACACATGTAGAAACATATATATATACATACACACACACATACATATATACATACACATGTACACATATACATATGCATATTCATGTACAGTAAATGTTAGCAAACACTCAAAATTTACAATCTAAATAATACAGGAAAAATGCTATAAATGTATGCACAAAACGATGTAAGAGATGATTTGATGAATGGTTTAATGCTATTAATGTAAATAAGTATACAAAGGAAAGTATAACCGATGAACAAATAGGTTAGACAAAGTCCCTTTAGGTTGAATCAGTGTCCCAGCAGTTAGACATGATGGATACCGGATGAAGAAGTTTCGGTTTTGTTTGTAATACCAATTTTTAACAGCAACTTGAACCTCATTATCGTTGTAAATTGCCTTCAATTTAAAAGCTTCTGGAGGGACCGAATAGGGGGTATTCCCACGACGACAGCTCCCTGAGAGGATGTTCAAAAACCTTTCCCTCGGAATTGCTGTTAAAAATTTTAGCTGCCTCAGCCACATGAGAACGAGGGGAAATCATGAAGTTGGTAAAAACCCCCCCGGGGAAATGTCACGTTAGCGGGGTTTTTTGATATTCTTTTTCAATTCATGCAATAGGGGCCCAAGGGGAGCATTGGCAAGGGACTGTTTGGGGGCATCCATAAAAAGAGTGAAGCTTTTTAAAGGGTCCCATGGTATCACAACAATCTGGCAAAATCTGACGATATCCATGCATTCCCCCAAAATCTGCACCTTCCCCCCCTGAGCATGCGCAGCATCTTTCTCTTCAAATAGCGGATATATTCAGAATGCCACTTTATCGGGGGAAACTTATACAAAGTAATTTTCGCATTTTTGAATTAAAATTATATGTATACAAAACAATCAAATGTATTCCTAAACTGTATCAACCGAAAACGGATAATAAAATATAAATATTAGTAAAAAGAAGTTTAAACTATTCAAATAATATTTAAATACAATGCTATGAATATTCACGTATTAAAATGGTTTGGCAGTCCCTCGTCGTCTGTTCTTTTTACCAGAATAAATAAATGAACCTGATTGGGGGATGCTGAAATTAAAAGGTATAAAAAAATTTAAAAATACACTCCATAATAAGTGCTGAAATTCTGGTAAAAAGTTAAGTTCAGCATTGTCCTTACGTTAACCTCGGTCTAAATTGTGACCACGCTTAGCTAAGTGATCCCATTCACGAACTCAGTCTAAAGTTTTGTAAGTCCAAGCCTAATGCCACGTAAAGACCTGCAGTGAAGAAGAGTTGTTGTATGTTAAATCTGTCGAGTCTCAAAGTCCTCCCATTGGCGTGGTTGGAAGAGAGGAAGGTACCAGCTCATTTGAGTAACGGGAATATTGTTGTTGCTGTGTTACTGATGCCACTGATCGGCAAAGGCCGAGATCAAGTGACGCCTGTCGTTTAGCTGTAGCTTTGAGAACCATACAAGTGACCGTAAGATTTGGCTCTTTCCCCACAATTTATGGGAGGACACCTGGGGTGGTCAGGGGCCTCCCACCTCTCTACCCCTTCCTTCAACCACACGAAAGAACTTGTGGCTCGACGGATATTTAGAGTACCCCCATGCTGCAAAGGCACTATACATTTACAAACAATACGTATACGGATACAATAAGTATTTGGGATGAGCCTAGAATCCCCAACATACGCCCTAGAATCATGGGGTTCTGCGATAAAGTTTTTACAGGGTGTATGTTACACCACTGGTATATATATATATATATATGTATATATATATAATATAGTATAGAAATAAAAAATGCTATAGCGTACAGCCCCGAGAGCCTCATTATTCTACGGGGCCTGACTGATGTCAAGTACATATTTTAAATATTATCCCGCGATCACTCGCGCGGGGTGTTCTGTACACCCCAGCAACAAGAAAATCCTCCCAGGATTCTAAAAAGAATGCGCAGAACCACGATTTTTTCTGTAGCTGCATATTTTAGGTCATTTAACCTTCAGGCCTGATGCAATCCTTCTTTCTCGAACGATTGGAATATGATGACTTTCAAAAGTTTATCTGGGGGGCTGAGAACTCCCGCGAGGAGTTAAGCATATGTATACAGTCTGCTCTGAATGTTTGGAAAATGATTAAAATATTACTTTTCTACTTGCTACAATCATTATCTCATTAAGTATAAAGTATATTTATTACTGGTATATACGTTTTATATATATATACTGGTTTATGAAAAAATATGAAATTATGTGTTTTAAAATGAAAATTTTGTATGTTTAGTTTAAATTAATGTTAGTCTCATTTGTATGCAATAAATTTAATAATTTTATTTGTATAATACAAAACACATCTTGTACTTTATAAATATGTATCATAATGACTTAATTTTATTTTCATAATTAAATACACGTGTTAAAAGTTTTGGGGGTGTTTTCTACACCCCACGAGTAACGACGGCAGCAAAAACAGGCGCGAGTGACCACGGGTTATATAATAGATGAGGAATACGAAATAGGAATAAATATATGTACGAATACACGAATATATATTTACGTGTATTCGAGCATACATTCATTTGCATTCCGTATATATTCCTCCTTTACTATATAATATTTAAAAATTCAATAGAATATTGAACAATATATGTAAGCTAAACGTATTTAGAAAACTGAGCCTTGAAATTACGCCCGAACAATGGTTGAAAACAATTTTCCAGCTTAGAATTTGACATTCGTTAGCAGTACAAAAAAATAAGAATATTAAACCAGAATGAATAGAGGGATCGTTAAGTATTTTTTATTTAATTTTTATTACTATTTTTTTTTATCTATTTCACGCCAAAACAATAAACTGCTAAGCAAACTAGCAAAAAAAATATTAGTTAACTTGTTTAATAAGATATTGTCTTTTATCTCCTAATGATGTACTTATACTCATAAAAAGTTACATAATTGTAAACAATCAGCTTTAATTATTCTATACCTAATTAAAACGCATAATCTAGACATAATTGTATTCAAAGCTTAAAGAAAAGGTTTCTAAGAAAAAAACTAAGTGAATAAATATAATTAGTGTTTGGCCAAACTACTGCCCACATTTTTTTTTAAATATTGTATAGACACTGGTCCAAAATCTCTGATATGTTTCGCCTTTTTTCAACACAGAATAGTTTTAATAATTCAGAAAAGTAAGTGAGAAAGCATGTCCTTGAAACCAATCAATAAGACATCGAATTTTTCTCTTCAAGGGGTTTTTAATAGAGTCGTAGAATATTCAAGCTAAGGAACGATAATGTCCTTTTAATGTAACTGAATTCCATTTCCCTGGAATCCAATAGATTTCATTAAAAAAAGCTGACTTCCGAAGCTGTTGGAATGTGTACTTACATTCGAAACAAATTACTGAAATGTTTGATCAGTGCTTTAATAATTTTCTGCTGTGTGAAACAATGTCCTTGTTTAAGAGTAAAAGAAGTTAAATGAAACAGCGAAGAATAAATTCCGAAGAGTGGTAACAGAATGCCTTTTCGATTACCGATAAAACGAAGCATTTGGGGAGAATAATGAGCTAACGGCATTGTTTTATTCTTCAGTTTTTCGACTTTATTTATCTTTTAAACGTTTTTTAATACTTGAGATTAAAGCAATTTAATGTAGCAGGTTATTACTTGTTAAACTTTTTTATTCTGTACGAATGCATACATTCAGCAGGTATTTAATGTATTCACAGAATAAGTCATAATCGAATATAATGTTTTGTGCAGATATTAGATGTATTCACAAAATGAGTCATAAACGAATATAATGGTTTTTGGAGATATTTTATGTATTCACGAAATGAGTCATAAGTGAATATGTTTCTTGCAAGTATATTATGTATTCACAAAATGAGTCCTAAGTGAATATGATGCTTTATGCAGACATGCCATGTAGTAGTCACAAAGTGAGTCATAAGCTTAGTGCAGATATTTGATGTGTTCACAAAATGAGTCAAAATGAATATGTTTTGTGCAGATATATTTGATAAATTCACAAAATGTGTCGTAAGTGAATATGATGCTTTGTGCGATTGTTTGATGTATTCACAGAATGCAAATCGAATGTTGTTTTTGTGCCGATATTAGACGTATTCACAAAATTAGTTAAAAAGTAATATGTGTCTTGTCAATGTTCTATTTGTTGTAAAAAAATTGGATTATAAGACTGTAAGGCGCCCCCTTTGGGGGCCCTTTCTTTGATTATCGCGTGAGCTAGAGGTGTAGGAATAAATGAAGAACTGGTTTCCAATCTTTAAAATGACTTTTTTTAAGACATTAAACTTAAAACTCTAAAGTTAGGGTTTATAACAATATATGTGAGAGATTCTACGGTGGGTAAAAAAAATATATATAATAGAAATAGCGTAACCCCACCACTATCAAAACTAACTCGCCTAAGTTCAATTACACTTCTAAAAGATCCAAATATTAAATAGTCACTCCTACCTTAATGCGAATGAAGAACGATCAATCCAGTTGAAGTTGCGATTCACAGGAGTGCAATGGTATAAAACCTTTACCTAAGGGCTTTTTTTTCACGGGGAAAATTTGTAGGCTGTCACTTTAACCTTTCAAAAACTTTTCACACTTGAATCGGGACTATCATAACATTCCCCAAATTCCCACCTTAACTTCTATATTTAAAAGATTCCCAATTTGACTTTCCTTCACGCCTTTTGGGTTTGGTTTGGAAAAGAGTTCTTAATTTGGCCCAAAAAACCCGGACATGTTAATGAAAAGACGCGTGAGCCCGTCAAAGACGTTTCTTTTTATATTTTACGGTGTCATTGATTTTTTTAAATTTTTTCGTGATACACTAGCGTCAGGTAAGCTTTGGTATAACAAAGCATTTGATAATAATAAGTAAAACATTAAAAAGCAATTTGCTTCAATAAAAACCTTAAAAATTATACGCACTGCTAACTTTAAAAGATTTTTGAAATAATATAACAATGAGGAAAACTATGAATAGTCACACTTGTAGTTTAAAATTTTTTATGTTTCCTGGTTTTAACTGTTGGCATCAAGATATATTAGTAATAATTACTTTAAGCGAATAGAATTAATAATACGCAAGTACTATAATAAAAAATTGATTTTGGGAAAAAAAAAAAAAGATCACAATCGGCTTTTCATTTATTGACTTCAGGACTCTGCAGTATACTACAAATAATTTAGGACTCTCCAACATAATAATTCTTTCGACTTATTCTGCAGCTGACTCATAAATCAAGATTGATCCAATAGTAAGTAAATACGCCCCCCCATTTATTCTTTAAAAATTTAGCAAGCAAAGAAAAAAGTAGTTAAACTCCTATCCACGAAGTTCTTTACCTTCTTTCTTTCGTTTTTCTCCTCAGCACTTTTGTACCTTTTTCCCATTTTTCGCTCAGGACATATCAAAATAGCTTTTAAAATTCCAGGATATAAGGAGAAAGCATGTCTGCGATACAAATCAATAAAATATCGAATTTTTTTTGTTTCAACAGACTTTAAATGGCTTTCAAAAATGATATTCAAACCAAGGTACGATAATATCCCTTTCATGTAAATCAATTCCAATCCTTTAGATCTTATATATTTGTTAATAAAGGAACTGACTTTCAACGCGTTCGCAACATTTACTTAGATTTAAAACAGGTTATCGAAATGTTTGATTAAGGTATTAATAATTTTGAAAGTGTAAGCAATGTTCTTTAAAAGTAGGGTTGAATAAACAAATGTATTAAAATCAATCATGAGGAGCAATGACAAAATGCAATTTCAATTTTCATTTTGAAAACCAAGCAATAGTAAATGGGTGGGTTGAATATAATTCTGAAGCAATTAGTTTTGTTCCGAGTGTCGTTTTAACTTCCAGTGTTTGTGTTTAAAGATTTGAAAATAGCTGAGTGTCATTTGTTTTAATGTTCCAGTTTACGATGAATAATTGGAATTCATTTGGATTTTCATGTAATTTTCTTTTATTAATACATTTATTTTGAGTATTTATTAAATTCTTTGTTCAGTATATGCATTAAAGGGTAACGCTGTTAAATTGAGAAAAAATATTATTAATCAGAACCTTCCTACACTGAAAAAATATTCTATGGTATGGAGATTAGAGAAAAAATTTAAAAAATAATAATTTCAGAATTTAATATCTTTTCAAAAAGGTTAAGTTTTTTCAAAAATAAATAAATAAAAATTTTTTAAAAATGACTTAAATTTTGTTTTGATGGTTCTTAGACTCAAAATAAAATTATTTTTCTATAATATAAATAATGAAAGAAGGTGATGATTGATAAATGACTACTGATTAGTGAAGAATACAGTGTATAAGAGTTGCCCAAACGAAAAGTGGACGAATTGAATAAAAAAGAGTACACTTATTGGAAATCAAAATAAATCGCCATGGACGTTGTAACACAGGTCTCATTGTTTGACACTAAGTCTATGTCTTCGTTGTTGAGAGATCGGGGTTAATTTTGAAGAAATCCTACATAGCTTCTTTTCGACTCATCGTCCGAATGGAACTGTAATGCTCTCTTAAGTGGAGAAAAGTGTGAAAGATTTTAAAGAGACAAATCTGAACTGTACGGTAGGTGTTACACCACATTTCAACGGAATTTCTTTGGTTGTCAGGGTTTCACGGGAGGCGTTTGGGTGGCATTGTCGTAGGGGATCTGATATTGTTTGCCATCCTTCACGAAAACTTTTGCACCAAATGTTCGAACTAAGCTGTGCTCTCCATGGACTGCTCCCATTTGCTGATACATACCCACTTTCAGCTCACCTTTCACAATCAGAAACCATACTACCGAGCATTGCTCCAATATGGACGCATCCGTGGATAACACGAATTTACTTTTGATCGATATTTCTCTACCACGAAAGGGTTTCCTTATTGCATATCTTATGCAGTGTACACCTCCTACATTCTTTGTATCTATGTTAGGTAACGCTTCTATAGCTGCAATCCTTCTGAGACAATTGCACGTGTCCACTTTTCATCTGGGCAACCTTTATACATTATAACAGTGTTTTTCAAACTTTCAATATTGGCGACCCGATTTTCAATCAGAATTTTCATCGCGCCCTCCTCCGTACAATGACAATGTACTGAATTTTATAGTAATAATCTTTGACGCCAAAGCTATAATACGATCTTAATTATAAACTGTACAAATTATCAATATAAGTATAACATTTTGTATACGTTACTTTTAAGTAATATATACTTTTTATTTATAAGATAAATATTATGTTACTTTTTCATAGTTTAGAATGCATTTTGTTTTGCTTCATTTTTTTAAAAATAATAATTTATTTTCGACTTTTCGATATGCTTGAGCCTCCCACGTAGGGTAAAAATGCCACCTTAAGGGTACCCCCCACAGTTTGAGAAACGCTGATTACAACCCTTTTCCTAATCCGAGCTTCTCACCCTTCCCTTCGAATCATCGGTTTTTTTTCCATCTTCTGTTTTATTGTGTATTGCCATTTAAATTTTACTAATTAGTGCTGTTTAATGACCTGATGTTTTTTATTGTAACTGTTTACCCTCACCGCCATAAATGTTAGAAATCACTAAAATACTTGTTTCTCTATAATAATAATTTCTTTGATTTTTTGCCATTAAAAAGTTCAAATGCCTAATGTGGTAGTATTTTAACATAAAAATGGGGGGTTTTTAAAAAATTATTTTCCTCTTCATCTTTATACTGGGGAACGTCTTTTTCCGAATAGGTAGTTTTTTTAAAATTCTTACAAAAATTTCCCATCCACCACAATATACATTACATGCCATTAAAAATGCAACAAGGAGCGTCAATAAAAATTTTAAAGAAACTAGAAAACAGAGAGAGAGATAAAAGTGAACGATAAGTAATGTACATTTTAAAATATTACTCGTGAGACACAAACGGAACGAGGTAGTTCAATAGATTGTTGAACCACTGCGAACCGTGATACACAAAGCAAGACATCTTCATACAGAATCAATGAAAGTACGGATGACGTTCTGAGGGATGTTCCTCTATTCTCTGTTAAATATTTGCTTAAGTTCGTCAGCTAAACCCGGTGGTTAGAGAGAATACAAGCAGCTTCCAATCACGTCCCAAACGTATTCGATTGATGAGAGATCAAAAGAGAAAATAGCGGGCAGGAAAGCATTTATCCATCTTGCTGAGATGTTGGCCGATGCATACAATGTACATTGCTTTGCAATCATCCTTGTAAAGGGCTTTGAGACCACTCCCCTTCCCAAAGAAAGATATATCTTATTGGCCGAAACAAAACCTGATGTCTGGGTCTTATTCTTCAATGCGTTTTTTGTCTTAATTTTGGGAAAAACGAATATCTAATTAGAATTGCATTGAAGTTGTGCAAGAATTCAGAACAGATTATAAAATTGGTGGCTCATACTTCAAGATGATTGTAAAATAAATTATTGCTCCTCATTTTCAATAATTCCGATAAAATCTTTTTTAAAATTTTTAAGGGAACTACTACTAGATATTTTTTATATTTAGAGCCAATTAATTAGAATATACATATAAAATTTTTTTGAATGTTATTATAAGAAAAAAATGATTTAAATGCAATAGTTTTGGCAAAAAATAAGGAAGAGAGAATGATGTATTTTCAAATCATTATTCTTTCATGCTTCTATAATAGAAAAGGTCACGCGGACGAAATACACGTTGCACTGCAGTCACTGACCGACTGATCGTTAGAGAAATACGCCTCCAAGACAAAAGTGTGCTGCTGCCTCGACCAAAACATATTTGAATCTAAGACGGTTGGGAACACAAATATCGCATTCCACTTTTTCAACAAGTCTCTCCCCTCCCTGCGAACAACATCGCAACACGTTCAACACAGGATGTTCTTGCGGCCCATGTCGTATATTAGAGAACATTAAGAGCTGTTAAGGTATCCAACTACATACGTAACTGCGATTTTAAAAAAGCGAATAAATGGATAATTTTCGTGATATTTAGTGTCACTTAGATTAGAATACATGTATAAAATTGATTTAAGGCCATTTTGACAAGAACAAATTTAAATACAATGTTTTGGCAAAAAATTAACTTAGAATAACCGTTTTTCAAAACGTTCTCCTTTTATAAAAAAAAATGCTTCTATAATAATAATATTTTGTGTGCTTAGATAAAGTAAAGAATTCTCCAGAGAGTCTGAACTAGGAGTTTTGAAAAATGCACATTATTTTCAGAGTTACCACCCATTGAAATAGTTATCGGCGTTTTTTTCTTAAAACGTCTCCCCTCTGTTGTAGTAAAATATGGATAAATCCACTTCTAAGTTATATGTTTCAAAAGTTCTAGTTCAGCCTCTGTACAGAGGTCTGAACTATTAACAGGGAAAATATTATTATAATAGAAGCATTTTTTATAAAAGGAGATTGTTTTGAAAATTGATCAGTCGATGTTTATTTTTGTCAAAATATTGTACTTATATAATTTTTTTATTGTAATACTATTCTTAAAACAATTTTATATACGTTTTCTAATCTAAATGACACTAAATATCATAATAATTATCCATTTATACGCTTTTGTAAAATCACGGTTCCGAACGTAGTCGGATACCTTAAGCGAAATAATTTAAGCGAATCCTAATTATAAACATGTTGCAAAAATGTTATGTACTCAAATTTATGTGGAATTACGATTGCAGATTTTTAGTAGATTATGAGACAGAGTGTAAAGAGAGGAATTATAGTAGTAAATATGTGTGTCTGTGTGAGACAAATATTAAATCAGAATATCTTCCAAATCAACATTTTATTTACAGAACAATAACTAACTGAAATTCTATTCAATTGTCAGAAAATGTTTTACATTTGCCAAGAAATAAATTTCAAAGTAAATCGTCTGCTAAATAATGCTATTTGATAAATAAGAACTATATAGTTTTATTAAAATATTAATACATAAATTATATATATTATTTAACAAACAATTGACTAATAAATAAATCAATTAGTTAATTAATAATTAACAAACAAATAACAATTTAGCTAATTTTAATTATATTTTTAATTATGCTAAAGGGTTTTCCATTTTAATTTTAATTAATTGCCAAGAAAAAAAGTAAGAGTGAAATTTAATCTATACGATCTTCATCTGCACAACTAGAATTTAAAGGCAACAGGAGTCACAAAAGATGTAATACAAAGCATGATTTCATGACCATGACCACTCACCTACCTTGGCCACCAAATCTTTATCCAAGATGGTATTAGCCGAACTGTCAAGATTCGCCAGTTAAATATCATTGCTAATGTACCTTAACGAGTACATTAACAGTAGTGGTTTGAATTGAATCAGTGCTACTCTAGAGATGTAATTGGCCATATAAGCATCAATCTTGGACATGTGAACATAGTACTGACATCTATTTGTTAATTGAATATTATGTTTACCTATTAACCTGAGTTAATTGTATATAACGTTTCCTCTATTTAGAACCTGTTTATATAGTTTATGTAGGATAAAACTGCGTACATACAGCTGAAAGGACAAAACAGGTGTTTTCTTGTTTTTAGTGTATCAATATGCAAAGACTTCTTTAGAAAATCTAATATTTTAATTATTTTTTTAATGCGGCATTACTCAATCGCTTTTTTCACATTGTTTGATTTTTTGTTAATGTCATACTAGAGACAACGTAATAAAATTTGGAATGATGAAACTCGTAATTTTGAATCACAATTAAATCAAAACACCTGAACAGACATCCCTGGTCCACATATAATGTTACTCTCTCTATATTTGGCCCAATCAGTGTACTGCGTATGAGCTCCGGTACATGATGGCTGTTTAATACAACAGGGACCGAGTCCCACGACCCCTTATCAACAAACATCACACACTCCTAAGAAAATGGGGGGAAAATGGTTAAATCTGTTGAGGTTTAATATATCCGACTACGTTCGGAACCGTGATTTTAAGAAAGCGTATAAATGGATAATTTTCGTGATATTTAGTGTCATTTAGATTAGAATATATGTATAAAATTGTTTTAAGGACATTTTGACCTAAAAACTTTATTTAAATACAATATTTTGGCAAAAAATGAATCCTTAGAATAACCTTATTTTCAAAATGTTCTCCCTTTATAAAAACCGCTTCTAAAATAATAATATTTTTCTTACATAAAGTAAAGACATCTCCAGAGAGTCTGAACTATTTTTTTTAAAAATAATTCATATTATTTTCAGATTTACAACCCATTGAAATAATTATAGAAGTTTTTTTCTCAAAATTTCTTTCGTGTGTTGTCGTAAAACATGGATAAAATTACTTCTAAGTTGTATATTTCAAAAATTCTAGTTGAGCCTCTGTACAGAAGTCTGAGCTATATACAGGCAAAATACACATTATTATAATAGAAGCATTTTACACGCAAAAGGAGACTATTTCTGAAAAATGAGGTATTCTATGTTACTTTCTTGTCAAAACATTTTGTACTTAAATAATTTTTATTGTAATACTATTGTAACAATTTTTATATACATTTTCTTTATCATTTTAAGTGACACTAAATATCATAAATACATATCTATTTATGCGCTTTTGAAAAATCACGGTTCCAAACGTAGTTGGATACCCCAAAGACCTCCCGTTGGCGTGTGATGTGAAAGTTAGAAGACTGAGATGTACTAGTTCGTGACATCATGTTCATTACTTGACCATGGTTTCTTATATAGGCAAGCGTGCCTTTGTGTTGTTTTTTATATTGCGAAGTTCGTTAACACAACTCACCTGTTATAAATATTAGTTGTGTAAAGTTAAAATGTTTATATGAATTTTATTGATATATTATATACTTTTTAAGTAAAAGTAACCGAAAACTCTGGTATAATGTAGAGCAGGGAGAGCATTGGGTCGCTCACGGTAGACCGGTTGACCGCTAAAAAATTTGAAAGTGACCAGCTGAAGACTAGCTATTAGTAATTATACACCGAAATATTCCTAAAAATTGGCTGACAGTATGCAATATGCTAAGTCTCTGATTATAACTGCAATAACTAACTTGAGATGATTTTCTTTTAAATTTAATTTGGTACTAAATGGCTAATTGGTATTATTATATTTGTGGCCATATTATGTTTGTATCTTGCGTGTTTTACTTTAAACAAGGTCTTATAAGCGTAGGTTTTTATTGTAAAGTTATGTAGGTAAATTCATATTGCGTATAAGTTATTCCGTATTAAGTTATAAGAAATATTGAAAAGCTTTTCTTAGCCTTCCTCACCACCTGCATCACTAGGTGGACCGCAAAAACCTGAAAAAGTTGGGTAGTCCGTACCTTGGGAAAATTTGTTTCCCCTGGTGTAGATTAACAGTTTTCTAATTAAATAAAAATAATAATTATCTATTATATAAACAACATAAATAATTTTAAAAAATAATAAAATTCGTTTTAGTGGTTAATTTGTGAACCATGCGGCTCTTCTCACAATGCATTTTCTGTTTTTAATCCGATTATGGGCTGGTGACCTCTAATTTGACTACTCTAATTTCTATACCAAGTGTAAGAGAATTCAAAACGCTGAGAAGTTAAGTTTTTTAGTCCACGGTTTGCTGTAGAGAACGCGTTGCATTTAATCTTGTATAAATTGAGGAATTTAGAAAAAGAATTATTTTAAGATTTTTTATTACGCTAATGTACGAGGGTGGCCTCCGGAAAGTACCCCTAATCACTGTAAAAAATAAAACCACGATTATTGTGGTGGGGAAAACTTATTTACATATCAATGGTACAATCCCTCCCTCTATTTTTCAACAAAGTTTCCTCGCAGTCCAAGCAATTTTGTCGTACCATTTTACCAATTCACCAAATCTTCAAGTAAAAAGCAACAGCCTGCTATTTAAACCAATGAGTCGTATCGATTTTAAGTTCTTCATCGTCAGCGAATTGCTGTCCATCAAGCCACTTCTTCACTCTCATACAAAACTGTCCGAGAATTGTTTCGAAAGTTTCCTGAAAGTTGGGACATTCACTACAGACGGCCTTCCACTCCGGGATTCCTTATGGAGGTTTGTTCTTCATTCCTTGAAAAAGGGTATCAATTGACGCACTGCACCTTTACTCATAATGTTTGGCCCGTACAGGCCCACAATTCACAATGGATATCCGCTGCTGACAGTTTTTGGCCCTAAGAAATCTTATCACTTCTCACACCTCACATTTCGTGGGATTTTCCATGGCGGTACACATTTTATCAAGTTATAACTAGCAAACTCTTGGCTCTACGACATTCTCACTCGCCGACTGGAAGCTTGCTGAATCAGAGATTGCTCGTGCATTCGAATGAGGGCACTCCGAACCATACTTACAGCGGCACGCACAAACTGCGGTTACTTTTGGAATTGCCCTCGTAATTAACATAATAGAAGCTCCTAAACTAAAACTTATTAACTGGCTGACAGTTAAAATGTGTGAATAACGTGATCATTTAGCTCACTAAGTAGTCGTCAGTGAGTGAGTGAATATTAACGTCGCACTGTTCAGCTACTCGATGGCTTTTGGCGACGGACCTCGCAATTTTGAATCATTTTCAAGTGACGAAGACGACACATGAGCTGACGCCCCTCTCCTAACTACCACACCACACCAACGGGAGGACGTTTCAGCTCTCGACAGATTTAACGTGCATCGCTGCCCTATATGGTGGGTCTTTAGTGGTACTGCGTTCGAAATCATGACATGCAGGATTCGATACAAGTAGTCATCAGAAGTTATTCTATAGATATTTGCAAGGTGGTGCAGGCAGGCAATGACAATTAATAAATCGATTATTACTCGCTCACAAAGGAACGCACCTCCTTATAAACACAACAGGTTACGCGTTGAATCAGAAATCAAATTTGAATCTGGACCAGTGATTCTTAATTGCTGTGTCGTGGCACTTTTGTGTGCCGCCAAACTCTTTTTTAAATTATTAATTATACCTTGTGAAAATAATAAAATCCGGAACCGAATCATTCGGCCGTTTTATAGAAAGAAGCTAGGGGTGTTGGTGTTATATTTAACTTATCATTTTGTGGATAGATGACTATAAAAATAAAAAAAATTGGGTTCGTAAGCCATTTGTGTACGGATACATCTGTATATGAATTAACTTTAAATGAAGAGAAAAATCTAATATCAAGCTATAATAATCGAGATTTAATTTCTAAACATTACGAAGAGTCAATTAATTCATTTTTGCTTTTACACTGAGGAAAATATTTCATATTATCCAAAAATATTTTTTAAAATATTTTTTACAATATGCTACATCATATTTGAAAATTCGAATTTCCGCATTAACAAATATAAAAAATGGAAAAAAAAACAAAACAAGTACAGTAAAAATTAAGTCAATTTCACTAGATGAGCAAAGAAAATTTTTATTTTTTTAGCTACTTTATTAAATAGTTACAACTAATATAAATATGTATATACGTAGTGTGACGTCTCTCATGTCTTTCTGTTAACATAACTTCTATAAATGGACGGCCACGATTAATGGCAAAAACTTTTCCAACCCAATACCAAGAAGATAAACAAAGATATTATGCAAATGAGATTACTATAAAAGGATAGAAGCTTTTGATGATAGGATATAGCGTGGCAAACCTAGATATATCGTGGCAAGCTTAGATTTTAGCGCGGCAGGCTCAGAGATAGTAGTGGATTCATTCTGATCGATAGCGTGAGAAAGCTTAGTGTGAAATCTTACAGAGCAAGAGTTAGTGGTCTGATAGCTTTAGAAGGAATAGAAATCCTATATAAAGAAGTTGGAATCATATAAAGCGAAAGATATATATATCTCTTTTAGGTAAAGGAACCAGAACTGAAAAAGGTAATATTGATATAAGTAATTAGAGGAATAAGATTATTAATGATAATTGAGATAAAGAATCTAGCGGTGTGATCTGACTTGAATACGTGATTTAATTTGGCTTGACTCTCACTTTAATTAAAATTGTCAAATTAGAATTTAAGTAATATAAGTTATTCTTAATAAAAGTTGTATTAAGAATTATTATGTCTCATCATTTCCGATAATCCCACACCCTAGCTTATTGTGCGGAACCGGCACGACATGGTCATCACAGGATGGCTATGTCGCAATGGCGCCCGAACATCTATACTCCTTGGGTTAGGTAATGTAGGTGGAAATACGGTTCTACCTGAAATGTACTTTCAGGGTCGGAGAACGTTGCAGAGTTTATAGAGTGTATCGATAATAACATACAGTTACTTGAAATCCCAAGTAATCTGTCATGTGCTTACTTTAAAAAGTCATTCAGGAAGGGCTCAAGATTGGTATTCGATATTTGTCTGCTTGTTGGTGCAAAATACAGCCACGGATTTTGCGCGGCAGCCTCAAAAGCTGAATTAGCGAAGGCTTTCCTGCGGTCGTAACAAGAAAAGAACTACAGTCGGAGTTTATGCATCCCAGCAGGGAAGAAATCAGAGGCTACCGATTTTGTGTATGATTACTAAAAATAGAGAGAGAGAAGTTTAGAATTAGGGAATGTCCCGCTGGGTGACTTGTAGTGGGACTGGTTTCAGTTCGACTCGAACCATTGGTGATACAGGACTACGTGGAAGTCAGAAATCCACAAAACACGATACAACTTTTTAGAAGTCTTGGCTAAATTCGAAGAGAGATATTCTTTGCAAATTACAAAGGGGTTGAACGATAATATAGAAAGACGAGGTCAAAATGCGCATAGTATTTTTTCCAATTTTAATGCTAATGGTAGAAAACTGGAGGAATTCTGAAGTAAGACATAACCAAATAACAATAGAAATGAGTTCTACGAGAATAGCCGTCAAAGTAATAGAGGGTTCGAGGAGGAATAGGTTTCAGAACAATGATCAAAGATTCAACAACAGGGGTTACCATTTCGAAATGAGCGAAATGATAATTTTAATAGAGGGACCGTAGAAATAAGGGTTCGAGTGATAATTTCAATCGAGGCGATAGGACGCAAAGGGGACGATTAAATATTGTAAAGGTTAATGATCAACCTCAAGAGGTGTCGACAAGAGAGACAATTAGACTTTCTCCAATATGTATAGCACCCGTAGAACTTCCCCACGTCCTATTTATTAAATAACACATTTTGAAAGCGCTATGGGACACCGGAGCAGATAAATCTTTATATCGGAAGAAGTATATAGAAAATATTTTTTCTATAAACAAATAAAAAAATCGCGAGCCCAGGTAATAACAGCACAGGGTGCGAAATGCCAAAACAGGGGGATTGTAGAATTGAAAATTAGGATCAGACAATTCGAAAGAAATTGGTCATTTCATGTGTTGAAAGATTTAGAATACCCATGTATTCTAGGTATAGATTTCATAAGTGCGTCAAGAATCGTATTAGATTTTAATCAAAAATCGTTGAAAATTCCAGATTCTCAAATAAATAAGGTGGTTGAACCAATTAAAGAGGAAAAAGTTGAGATAGATTTATCTAAAACAAAATTGGGGGAAGTAGAAAAACAAAAACTACAAAAATTGTTTAGTAGTTTTAAAGGGTTATTTTCAGACAAACCAGGTCTTACTCATGTTTTATACCATGAAATTGACACGGGAGATAACCCACCAGTAGCTTCAAGGCCTTATAAGTATGATCGCACTAAGCAAGCAATAATAGATTTTCACATACAAAAATGTTACAAGAGGAAACGATTGTTCCAATTCAGTCCCCATACGCGTCACCTGTTGTATTATGCAAGAAAAATAATGGGTTACCACCGGATAATCCGGAAGCATATAGATTTGCAGTAGACTATAGAAAATTAAATTCGATCACAAAGTATCCGCGATACCCTTTACCGTTAATAGATGATTTATTAACGAACATACCATATACAACAATAATGTCATCTCTTGATCTAAGAAGTGGTACTTTCAAAAAGGCAGTAAACCCCAGCGATATAGTTAAGACTGCATTTGTAGTAAAAAGTGGCACTTATGCTTTCAAGCGGATGCCATTCGGTTTATCAGGAGCAGCTCCCAATTTTCAAAAAGCAATTGACATAATCCTAAAACCGGTGATAGGAAGTTTGTGAGTGTTTACATGGACGACGTTATTATACGTCTCCATCATTCACTCACCATGTTGAACATTTAAGGGAAGTTTTTTCGTTGTTAAAGGATGCAGGATTGACATTAAATAAGGAAAAATGTAAATTCGGGTGCGATGAATTGAAATATTTGGGATTAATTATTAGTAAAGAAGGAATTAAAACGGATGAGACAAAGGTTAGAGCTATACAAGAGATGAAACCACCCCGTAACTCAAAAGAGGTATCTAAGTTTTTAGGTATGTCCCAGTGGTACGCGAAATTTATTAAAAATTATGCGGATATTTGTGAGCCACTTTATAATCTTAAACGAAAATTTAAAAAATTTGTCTGGTCCAATGAAGCACAAAAGGCATTCGAAGAGGTCAAGGAGGCGGTAACAAAAGCGCCAGTTTTAAAATTACCAAACTTTCAGGAACCATTCGAGTTATTTACAGATGCCAGTTCGATTGGTTTAGGAGCAGTACTTAACCAACAAAACAGACCAGTGGTATTTGCGTCACGTACACTGAACAACGCAGAGAGGAATTACACAGTAACCGAAAGAGAATGTCTAGCAGTAGTATGGGCGTTGAACAAATTTAGAACATATTTAGGAATATTACCAATTAAGGTAATAACAGATCACGCCGCATTAACACGCCTAACACATGGCAAAAATTTGTCGAGTAGGATGATTAGATGGGCACTAAAGTTAGCAGAATTCAATATAGAATGTGAACATAGACCGGGAACTCAAAATGCAGTGGCTGACATTCTTCAAGGAATCCAATTAATAGTATAATTCGGTGACAAATTAATGTGCCATAATCAAAGATTTGGTACCTACTTCGCGGGAACAATTAATAAATGAACAGAAAATGACCCAGAATTCGTGGTCAGCAGGAGTATAGATATTTAGAAACCCTGAAGATAGTTAACTCTCGGTTAATGCAACGATATGTGAGAATTGGTCCCACGATTTCCCGTTTAATTGAAGGATTGTTATTTTATGCGAAACACGCAACGTCATTAGGTGAAATGCGTGTATACATTCCAAAAATCTTAAGGAATGAAATAATGAGAGAATTTCATGACAAGCCAATAAGTGGACACTAGGGCAGATTTTAAAACGTATCATAAAAATTCGACGTTTGTTATTTCCCGTACATGAGTAGGTAATCTCTTATTGATCAATATGTCTCTACATGCCATAAAAAGCAAGTTAATAACTATTATAAAACGCGTTACCAGCTGGTCGGTTAAATCCAATTATATCAAATTATCCGAATGAGATAGTGACGTTAGATTTGTTAGGCCCGTATCCTATCGAGAATAAGACGTAACCGCTATATTTAGTAATAACCGATCATTTCCAGCAAATGGGCTGAAATTATACCTCTTAAAAAAAGGCCTCATCTCGTATAATAGCGATATTTTGATAACTTTATATCGCTATGGAGCCCAATAAAATTAATAAGTGATAATGGTCCCCAATTTATATCCGAAATTTTGAGCACTTAAGGAAAGATTAGGCATAAGGCATGTGAAGATCACTGTTGCATATCGACCACAAGCAAATCGGACTGAAAGAGTTAATCGAGATATAGTGCAAATGATTGCAAATTATGTTAATGATCAACACGATACTTGGGATCAATTTACGTGAGTTTGCTTTACGCTATTCGTACAGCGGTGAATGAAACAACGGGAAAAAAACAACACCGGCTGAATTATTTTTAGCCTGAAAATTGATTACACCCATTTCAAAACTAGTTACGATATCGGAAAGTTCAAAATCTCAAAATGCAAAATATAGAGAAGTTATTCAGGAAGCTAGACTAAGTACGAAAATTAAACAGGAAAGGTGGGAAAAATATTATAATAGACGTAGAAAGACATAAAAATAAAGGTAAATGATTGGGTCTTATTGGAACACACCCTGTAAGTTCAGCAGCTAACAAAGTATGTGCTAAATTTAAACAAAATTTGAGGGACCTTATAGAGTCTTAGAAGTTAAGAATTTTAATAATATTGTATGGAAATCAGGGAAAAGATTAACAAAGTTAACGTAGATCAAATAAGAATATATCGTCATAGAAATGTGACGAGGTCGAATTAGGAACAGGTATCCCAAATAGTATAAGATCAAGTCAGGAAACTCGTACTTCGGAAAAGTACACCAAGGGATTAAAATGAGTCACAAATATGGGAAAGAAAAATCTGCGGTGAAACGTAGGTTAGAGGCAAAAGGGATTGGTAACCAATCAAATCAATATAAAAATACAGAGAGTGACCCATAAAACAAATCACTGGTCAGATCACTACCTAGTTCATTAGGAATGAAAATAAAACAAAAAGGTTTAAATATAACCAGGGTATTAAAAAAAAGATCAGGTGTGTTTGGGGCAAGTGGACCTCACAAAGAAAGTGGCAAAGAAAGGGTAATAATAATAATAAAAGACAAATGTCATCCAGTACTATTTCCAAAAAGCAGGAAAAGAATAGGAAGAGAGTGCACTGGAAGCTACAGATGGAAGCAAGATACAGTTTAAGACCACGACGGAGAACAGAAGAACCCAGACTGGAAGCCAAGGACACAGTTGGGAAGGCAAGGAAAGGACGACAAGGAGATTACAAGCCTTACAACAAGAAATTCCAGTACAACCAAGGAATGAAGAGTGATGACACCTCATCGTTGAACGTGAATGTGGAGAAAAACATATAAAAATCAGGTTGTATTGTTTCATTTTTATGATCTTCCAACAAGTGGTCGGAAGAATTATTGCAAAGAAGGAAGTCTCGGGCGGTGCTTAAAAGTTATAAGCCAAGTCAAACACTACAATGAGTGTTCATTTAATTTTGGAACTTTTGACTTGTTAAAAATTTTTTTCTGAAGAAAACATTTGTAATCACACATTTGTTTGCTTCGATGTATGACTTCGTGAGATGCGAAAATTCCTTTGGTTATTTGTTATAATAGTTTATTGAAAAATGTTTGTAATTGTATAATATGTGTATATATATATGTTGTTGTATTGTTACGTATTATGAGGCATCTGGTTCAGGGAAACGCGGCGTAGTCAGGGCACTAACAATAATAATAACGGCGCTGCGCGGCTCATTGGGAGTTTTTGTTGAAACCAGATGTGGGGATGGAGATGAAAATTTATTGTGATATATAAATAATATATAATTGTGAAATTGATTAATATTATGGAAATAGAGACTCAAACAGTTTTCATTTCAGGGAGACTGACCCTGAAAATCTTGAAAAGTATACGAATTGTAGCTTCAACAAGAAGGGGAGCGACAGTGCCAGCTCCATATGCAGTGTTAGATTGGGTCTGCGCACCCAGAATAATTGTTTTTAAGTGTATAAATATTTTAAGTAATTGAAATGTAAAAGTGAGAGGGGCATAAATTAAACAGTAATTATTAATGTTGGCCTAGTTATTGGAGTAAAATTTATTGTCACGAGTTTAAATTTAAATCGAATATTAAAATTTAATTCTAAGATGAGTAATGAAAATTAAAGTCAAGATAAATTTTGGAAATTATAAAAGTTAAAATTTAAGATTAAAATTGCAATGAAAATTAAAGTCAATATTGGAAATTATAAAAGTTAAAATGAGGATTTAAGATTAAAATTTAAATAAAACTCAGAAAGCGAAGAAATTTAGAAATAGAGATTTAGACACGTAATTTATTAAGGGCATTGAGAACCCTTAAGTAAATCACGTTTTTCTTCTTGGAGGGGGTTGTGACGTCTCTCGCGTCTTTCTGTTAACATAACTCCTATGTTCTTTGACGGCCACGATTAATGGCAAAACTTTTCCAACCCAATACCAAGAAGATAAACAAAGATATTATGCAAATGAGATTTCCCGGGGATAGAAGCTTTGAATAAGATATGGGGCAAGCCTAGATATAGCGCGGCAGGCCCCAGAGATAGTAGGGGAATTATTCTGATCGATAGCGTGGCAAGCCTAGATATAGCGCGGCAGGCTCAGAGATAGTATTGTGGAATTTTTTTCTGATCGATAGCGTGACGCTTGGTGAAACGGGATCAAGAATTAGCAGTCCGATAGTTTTGGAAAGAATAGAAGCCAAGATAAAGAATTTGGGAATCTTTATATATAAAGTTTATGATAATATTTTTAGGTAAAGGAACCAGAACTAAAAAAGGTAATTTTGGGATATAATTAGATGAATAGGATTTTTAAGAAATTGTGAAAAGGGGATTAGTTGGGGGATCTGACTTAAATAGGGATTTAATTTTGGGGCTTGACTCTCATTTTTAATTTAAAAATTTCAAATTAGAATTTGAATTAATTAATCTTAAAAAAAGGTATTAAGAATTATTATGTCCATCATTTTGATAATCCCACACCTCTAGCTTACGGGGAAACCCGGAAAACATGGTCATACAGGATGGCTATGTCGCAATGTTGACTAAGTACAAATGATTAAATTTATAAACTTCTGTGAAGGGTGTTTTCCCGCCAGAATCAGGGGCCCCAAAAGGCCGCCATTGTTGGAGATCACCACGCCACACGCTTCGGCATTATTCAAAGAGATTTGATGTGTTCTTTGGGGAAGCAGACCAAACAGCTTCCACTCGTTTCCAAAGTTTACTGGTGTGGCAGCTGGGGTGTAATCTGGCCACCCCTTGAGCAACCATGGACCCATGTTTCTATCGGTGAAAGAT
Organism: Trichonephila inaurata madagascariensis; assembly: GCA_019973955.1. NCBI lineage: Eukaryota > Metazoa > Arthropoda > Arachnida > Araneae > Nephilidae > Trichonephila > Trichonephila inaurata. The sequence goes on along the minus strand of BMAV01013824.1, from coordinate 14,769 downwards.
CCGGGAGCGAGCCGGCCAGGGGAAAGGGTTCAATCTGGGATTGACGAAAAAACTTTTTTATAATGCGTGCCACGTGGTCGTGCATTTTATGGCTGGGGCCCAAGATAAGGAAGGACAACGAATCCAACACCCCGGAGATGTAGCGCTGGTTGTTTAAAGTACCGGCAATGCGTAAGGGGGAATTTGGGGAGTGATATCCAAACCGCCCCATACCATAAAACCCCGTGCAGGACCTGGGTTGGATGCATAACGCAGCTGTTCAGCATCCCCCCTCCACGGTGTTCAGACTCGAATCCGACCCCTCGTGGTGTTGCAGACAGGCGGGATCGTAAGTAAAACAACTTCACTACATTCCCCCCACCCACATCCCCTTTCATCACACCATTGGTGGGGAGACATCTGTTTCTGCGTCAAGGGTAGACCAAGCAATGGACGTCTTGGTGCAACCACCTGTTGTAAACGGCCGAAGGGGGGACACTGAATGATACGTTACAGACTCAATGTGCTGTGCATTGGCTCGTGATGTGACTGAACGTTCCGTCACTGCATGCGCACAATTTGCCTGCCCTCACGTGAAGTGGTGCATTGAGGTGGATGCGATCGACCACGTCGGTCCGTCATACCCTTCTGCATCCAATGGTCACATATCCGCATTACAGTTGTTTGGTTTCGTCCAACACGACTACCGATTTCCCTAAACAGATAATCCACAATCTCGGTAGGCCACTATCCTTCCTCTCTCGAACTGGGATACTTCATCAAAAGCTGATCGCTGTCTACTACGAGACATAACTGATCGTTTTTGAAAAACCACAAGAAAAACACAATTGCCGAACTTGAAATCGTCGAAATCTCCAAGCCTTAAATAGCGCTTGGGGGTGGCGCATAGGCCGCGTGATGTGTGTCTGCGTTGAAATTCTAACCACTTTGCATATCTCACCTCCGCTAATGCATGTTGTAAATTTCATGTTATTTGCATGCTTCCCTTCAGGGTGTTGCATTTACGGTGGCCAGCTGTGTATATGGTAGATATTTCATGCGGGTCGCAACATGAGGATTAATGGAAAAACATAAGACCAAGGCAAGATAGGACACTTAAAATATGGAAAATTGGTCAAATTATTAAAAGTTATTTTTGGCTTTTATAATACTATATTAATCTTTTCAAACGCACATAACATTTTCCTTTCGGTTTTATGTATTTTTTACTGAGTTACGGGGTATTTTCGGTTCCTTTCTGCCATGACCAAGCTCCTAGTTTACATTCTGCTGTAAAACAAAGCTGTCATGTCGTTTGATAAGTTGATTTTTTTTTTTGAAGAAGTCTTTTTTACTTTTACTTCAAATATTAATTTATCAAGTGCAGAATGGCAGAAAAATTAGTTTTGACTGAATTACGGACTAAAATCAGTATTATTTATTCATAATTAAAACTCATGTTTACCCATTAAAGAGTTATGATTCCAATTCAGTTCGCTACTTCACTGTTACTTGTTATTAATAACCGTTACAGTTACAAAAAGGAAAGAAAAATCTTGCAATTCGTACCCCGATACGATATTGACAGCAAAATTGATAGATATGATTGCTTGATAGATAGAATTTCCTGTTTTATTTTTAGTATATTGTTCTTAAATAATATAACTTTTTATTGCAATGGGCCAAGAGTGAGCCACTCAGAAATGTCCTGCGGGCTGCAGGTTGAGTATCGCTGATCTAGAAGGTTTTAACACTAACTACGCGGTGAATGCATTATTAATTTTTCTTTCAATAAAATACATTGCAAATTTGTATTAAATAATTGTAAAGATTATATACATATATATATAATTTTTAATTTATTTTATTTAAAATTTATTCATTAATTAAAATTTGAACATTTTATACACGTTTTGATATCATTTAATTTTTTCAAAATAAATAATTGTTCAAAAAAAAGACCCCAATTTCTTTAGTCGTTTTTATTTATTACCTCATAAACCGCCAAACAGTGTTTTGACCTGGTAAGGTCATTTTTGGTTGGAGTTTTTCCCCTGCAGGGGCAAGTAGCAGTGTAAGTACATTTACAGAGCTCGAAATTTTCTGGAAATTAGATCTGGTTTAATGTGAAATTTAACTGGTTTTTAAAAAAAAAAAAATAATTTATTATTTATAAAAAAATTTTTTTAAATTTCAAATTTTACTTTTCAGTTTAGTCATTTTTTCCCGTTTAAAATTTCCGGGCAGTGATAAATTTTTTTTACTGCGATGAAATAGGTAAATGAAACCTAAATTAACCCGTGAGTGAATCTTGAAAATGGTTTGATATTGGAATTTTTCCCCTACATTGAAAAGTTTCAATTATGCATTTTGGATGTTTTAAAAATTTTCTTGGGTTATAAAAAATACGCCGATAACCGCCTTGTAACACAAAAAAAAAAATAAAATTTTTGGGTGCGTGTTATACGCGGGATATAAGAAGTAGCATAAAAAATAAAAGGAAAAAAAATTAGATTTCTAATGTATCTAGTTTTCTGAAAAAAATACAATCTGTCCTTAATCTTCATGACATCATGGGAAATTTTTTAAAATTTTTTACTATCACTTTCGTCCTTAATAATCATTTTTCCCTTTTATTTAAAAATTTTAGATACAGCTGCATTTTTTTAAATATTTTATTTTTTAGGTTTAATTTTTCCCTTTATTTATCTCCAAATATTTTTGCTTAAAAAAAGAACACAAAAGTATATTTCAGATTTCTTCGTAAAAAATGAAAATTTGGTATGTATATAAGGCTGATTTTAATGCAAAAAAAAAATACTTTCAACAGTTAAAGTACAACACGCATGTTCGGGTGTAACACTTATCGCAGCCAGAAGGTATGAAACAGCAGTAGCGGGAATATAACAAAAAAAAAACATTGGTTCATAGGGGTATGGTCCTCGTTTTCAGATAAATAAGCCTTTACACCATATTCATAACGAAATAAGGAAATTTATGACTTCTTTTGGTGATTAATTCCTTTTGTTCAGCAACTCTGTTTTCAAGTCTTGGATGGTTCTCGGAGGAGAGTTGCGAGTTGCAATTGCCCTCTCCAGAGCGTCCCAAGAATGCTCCGTACGGATAAGGTCTGGAGAACTAACTGGGCAATCCATTCGGCGAATATCTTCACTTTCCAGAAATTCAACGACCAGCCAACTTCACAAGTAAAACAGGTAACATAAAAAAAAAAAAATGCAATTTTACTTAGGTTAAAAGAAAATTTTTATTTTAGTTACTTTTTACTAAATATAAATTAATATAAATATGTGTATACATATGATAGAATCACAATATTAAGTCGCAAAAAAAATTTTTAAAATAACATTAAAAATTTATAGCTACATTATATTTGTAATTATACTTTTTTAATAAAAATCAAAAATAATAAGAATTTATCTTAAAACTCGGGAAAAGGAATGCTGACATTATACCAGCAGATAATTATTCAGGTTAAGAAATCTTCATCACTAATTTAACAAAAGCTGTTTCATCCAATGGTGCTGCCATCTAGAGGAATAATATCGACTGAAATATATATCTTAAACTATAATTAGTTATAAATTTGATGAATGAATTAATATTTTGAAAAACTGTATTAACATAAGTGTCATCCGCTACAAGTTTAAAAATATTTTTGAACTTAAGTGTGTGGATGAATAAAAAATATTTTATTTTACGATTGAAAATTTGAACAAGATATAATATATATATATATATATATATATATATATATATATATATATATATATATATATATATATATATATATATAGGAGAATGTAAACTAATAGTAGGAATTGAAAAAGAAGAAAATATTAATAAGAGAAAAAAGTTTAAAGGAAGGGGATTATGTATTTAAGATTATAAAGAAGTCGAGGAAAAAGCATTAAAAAATAAATGAAATTTCAAATAAATAAAGGAATAAAAATAAACAAATAAGTTTAAAAGAGAAAAAAAATGTTCATCAAAATGATGTAAGAGAATTACAAGGAACTAAGAAAATCAATTCGTATATATTTTTCTTTTATCAACTTACGAAAATGATAAGAAAATTAATAGTGGTTGATTTCAATCTCAAGACTAGTTCTTTCTTTTCATTTGCAATTTGGAAAAAGAAGCAGGTGTTGAATGTTCTTGTATTCCACCTGCGCTACAAGAACGTAAATATAGGACTTGAACAATCACAATATTTTATCAAGTAAGTCTTGAAATGTCCATGTCGAATTAGAAATTGCACCATTTCAGAGGTGCTTATTTTTGACATAATTAAAAAATATTCTAGAACAGCTTAGTTGTATATCATTTTATTTTTAACGATAATTTAGCTGAAATTTCGTTTCTTTAAAAAATGTCTTTGAAGAGACAAAATTTTTCTGATTTTTTTGGATTGCAATTTTTGTTGTCTAATTTTATTTTTTACCAACCCATCTGCTTTTTGATACCCCAAAACACCTGAATGTTAAAAAAAAAAGCAAGTAGAAGATATTTATGTTAATCTTTGCAGGATAATTTATATCTAGATCTGAAAATTATAGCATTGAAAATAATATGACAACGTTTGATCGCGTAACACTTCTAAATTTATACTAATAATAATCTAAATTTAATACATTTTTAGGTCAACTATTCATAAAATTTAAATCAATATCACACATATTTTAACTAAAATTTAATGTTTTTTGGCTTATCTATGTAGAATTATTTTTCTTTGGTATTTTTTACTTGATGTTTGGTATCGGCAACTTAGTGTTAGTATATGTAGTATTATTCTTCTAATGTTATGGTTATCTTTAGTATAATTGTAAGTTTATTTTTGCTCTAATTTCTTTACCCTGCAATTCAATAGTAAAAGAAAATTACAGGAGAAGGCTGGCAGGTCTTAAAAATATGTTTAACATTGAAATCTTTAATTCCTAAAGCTGAGTTTGCTATTTGCTATTGCTATATTGCTACTTATGAGGCTTTTATTTTTGCTATCTTTTATACTACCTCCTATTTTTGTTTTGCTATTTTGGATTAAAACAATTTAATATATGATTATTTATTGAATATAATTATTTATTGTATATAATTATTTATTTTATAATTAATTATTGTATATGATTATATTTTATACAATAAATAATAATATTTAATATATGATTATTTATTGTATATATTAGCTTAAAACATTGTTCTTTTGCTCACAACTCCAGGAATATTCGATAATGTCGAATCAAGCTAAAAAATAAAATGAAATAAAATTTCATGAAACATTCATATTATGGAAATTTGCCTCGCATTTCATTTGAATGATTTGAAATCTTAGAGAGAGAGAGATAGAGAGACATAGAGAAGAGAGAGAGAGAGAGACAAGAGAGAGAGAGATTACGATTTTTAAATATTTAACATAACAATGTTTAGCGATTAAATTAAGTTACATTAGCAAGAAAAGAGTATTTCAAATGGACAATCTTTATACTTATAAAGATAAAATAGTCTCAAACAAGATTTTTCGGAGAATAGTTCTAGGAATAATATTTGAAGCTTAAAATTGTTCGGATCATGATATTAATGATTACGAGAAGAGGCTCCTTTCGAGAATCTAAGCCCTAGACCTGTACTTTAAATTTACGAGAAATCCCCCATGCTGCAGGGATTGATGAACTCTAAATTTGTCAAAACTCAAACGTTATACGGCAGGAGTATCCAATCCAAATGACCTTGCGGGCCACTTCGGAAAAACATAATCTCACGGGCGCACATCAAATTATGTACCTTTATATCAGATTTGGAAACAACAACAAAAAACCCATTTATTGGAGTGAAAATTTAAAACTGAATGAATTATTATTATTGTTTCCATTATTTTTCAAGAATACATAGACATAGATAATATAATAATGTTTATATAATATATTAATGCAATGATCAAATAACGTTTAAAATATTACAGATGCCATTTTCTTCAAAATTACGGTGTTCCTTTTGAATTGATCTTTCGTTACTCATCGTTGAAATTTGATAGTGCTGTCATTCGCGCAAATGATTAAGTATGCATTGTCCTCTATATCTTAACCGTCCTGAATATTTTTTTAAACTTTAAGAAACATCTCAGACTGCCTCTTGCTTTTTGGGCACTCCAAACAGAAAAGGAGGGGAGAAATGAAAGTCGCACACACAGAGAATCATGTACCATCCATAGTAAAGGATATGCATAATGCAATTCGGAATTTATTAAAAAAGTAATTTATTATAGTAAAATCAAATGTAACTGTTTGATAAAATATAAATCTATTTTAATCTGAAGGACATTTCTATTATCAAAAAGGATTTATTTTAAAACAAGAACAGGTAACAGGAAAATACATTGCAGATTTATATAAATATATATACATAAATTTCCCCTCAAATAAATTTCAAAATGAAAAAAACTTTTAAAAATCTGATATTTAGAAATTTTTTAAAAAGAGTCGGTGGACCCCGCGTATTGGACACCCTTGTTGTATGGTATGGAAGTTTAGAGATTACAGTTCCATTCAAAATTTCCTCGTTCTTGTCACTCCACCAAAGCTCAAAATTACGATCTCTGCCACCTATAGTTCTCTTATATCTTTAAAGAACTCAACGTTAATAAAAAGATTAAAATAAAACTAACATTAACTTATGATTTTTAATAAATTTCCGTTCTAAAGTTTTTAAATTTCATAATTTTTTTATCGGTTATAAGCAAACTAATATGTACTTTAAGTTAGATTGCCATATTAAGCATTAAAAGCCAGGTTAAGTTTTACTTTTCAGTGACTCATCGTCTAAGAATATATTATTTTAAAAGCTAAATTTTTACGGGAAAAGTAATCTTACAAGTTATTAGAAATGAAGATAAATCATTTTAGTCCAGAAAAGTCAACAAATAAAATATATATAAAAAAATTTTAAATGCCATCTTAAGTTGAAGAATTGGTAGTGAATTGTGCTCGCCATATACTCATATCACATCTGAATCCCTTTTGAACTGAAAACTAAAAAATATTAAATTCTTTTATAACATTAACTTTTTTCATGATGTGAATGATTTCTGTAAATAATCTTGAAAAACTGAAAAATACAACGTAACAGCACACAGTTGTTATAGACTTTAACACAGAAAGATATTGGTTCAGATAACACTCGAAGAAATATAACTCACGAATGTCAGGAAAAAGAATTTTAAAGGAAGTCAGAAAGTGTTTTAATCCTATAACATTTTGTTTTCTACACTTATATAATTCCATTATGTGACTTAAAACATAAGATAATCTAATGTTTGTAAAAGAATATTTACTTCAGACAAATTATTTCGAAAAGATTTTTGTGCCGAGCAAATTCGAAATATAAATCAGAGAAATAATGCAAAAATATAGTTTGTAGAATTTTAAGTACAAAAAATTATATACTTAGATACTGTTACAATCAAAAAGTATTTGGATTACTATGAACCTTATGAAAAATCTATTTTCTTAAACAATATTATTGAACATTGGAATGAAAAATACGAAAACTATGAATAAATGATCTGATCATGTTTTTAACAATTTCTCAACTATACATTCTAATTCTTGTTACTTATCACTCATATTACTCATTTTTTACTGTTCAATTTCATACAATAAGAATTTGATTGAGAGTAGAATTTTATTAAAACTATTTGTTGATAATACTAAAATAATTTAAAACATAACGGTCTTCGTATAGCTCTAGAATGGGAAGTTGCATAATCCTCTAACACTGAAAAAGTAGCACAGTTTATTTACTATCTAAGAAGTTTTTCTCTTTCTCAGTTGATTCAATTTAACCTTCTCACTTTAATTAAAATATAAAGAAAACTTTATGCTCTCAATGGAACATTAATAGTTTGATTCCCAGCCATAATCTAGTTTTACAACGTAGTTGAAACACCTTTGGAGCCAGAAACCCAGCCGTAACTACTAAAAAAAAAAGAACAATGACGGAGAAGAAGAAAAAAAATACACTGTAAAAACGACGGGAGAAGAATAATAGCCAATGAATTTTGAGTAGATTTGCATTTTCTCTATTAGATTTCTGGCAGGTGTAGTAGCTCTAGCAGGTGAAAAATGAAAAATGGTGATTCTATGCTTGGCCTCCTACTAAATACTTCGTAAATATGTACACAGTTGAAGAAAAGATATACAATGCGCCAACTGAAAGCTAAAAAAAACGTTCTTGCTTCTGATGTGTATTCTTTATTGCCTTTTAAATGTTGCACCTATTAAGCACATTCAGTTTTTTTAATGTTTTCTAATGTTAAATAGTTTTATTCAATTCCTACTATTAGTTTTCACACTCTCCTCATATATATATATATATATATATAGTTCAAATTTTCAGTCTTTAATAAAATACTTTTCACTCATCCATTCAAGTTCAAATACATTTTTAACTTGTAGTGGATGACACTCGATATTAATACAGTTATTTCAAATATTAATTGATTAATTAATGAATAATAACAAAATAATAGCCCAACATGTATAAAAAGGAAAATCGCTATTTGTATCCTTTTAGCGCAATGGAAAGCGATTTGGATTTCTAAGCCTAAGGTCGTAGGCTCGTATCCCACCTGGGATGGGCTAATTTCTGAGAGAATGTGTTTTCTTTTTTACTATACTATTTTATTAGAAAAATTAAGTTTGATTAATGAATAAATAATAACAAGTAAGAAAATAGACCAACACTCTATATAGATAGGAAAATGGAAAATTGCAAGGAAAATCGCTTTCTATTTTGTCACTTGATATTGTGATTCTGCCATATGTATATACATATTTATATTGATTGTAACTATTTAATAAAAAGTAATCTCAAAATAAAATTTTTCTTTGTTGACCTAAGTAGGAATTGTCTTAATTTTTTTTTATATTACTTCTTTTTTTAAATTAAGACATAATTATTTTCGTTAATGAAAGGGAACGAAAAATTAAGTAAAAATATTCATATTTTCAATCAAATAATTTTTAATTAAATTGTTTTATGTTCCACAAACATGGAACATGCTTTATAAATAATACATGAGAATGAAATGAAAATGAAATTACGGATTAAAAAAAAGGAAAGAAATAGTATTACAAAGATTCAAAGTTTATAAAATGGTAAAAGAAAGTAATAAAACACGAACTTTTTACGCACAATAATGCTTTCCATTTTATTTCAAGATCTTATTAATTGGTCAGTTCATTAAGTAGACGTGTGTGAAAAGTAATTTCGTGTCATTTAAAAATTTTAAAATAATTACAAAATTTACTTGAACTCTTAATTGCGAGATTATTATTGTTTATTTAACAAGATTAAGACATATATTTAGTTATCTGCTTTTAAATATCTGATGTATTATGCTTTCAGAAGTAATTAGAAGTATGGTTTGAAAAAGAAAAACTATTTTTTGTAATAAAAACCATGAGTCGGAATGTGTGATACATTTACACGTATTTACATTGAATTTAAAATATAATACCTATGTCTTATGAGTGAATTAAAGGTTAAATTTTAAAATCATGAATTAATGTATAAATATTTCAACTAACACACATAGAACATATACTGCATTCTTTTCTCTTTTCTTCAGATTTCATAAAATTACGATGCGATATTATAAGTGCAAAATACAACAGACATTCGGTGATATTTATAAATACATAGCATTAAAAAGTTGCATAAATGAGTGTCTTGCAAATTATATCTTCGATTTTTATTAAAACTATTAATAATTATTTGTAAGCATATCCAGCTGGCTGCGTTTAGTCGAGTGATGAGGGAGGGAAAAATCGCCTTTTAATTGTCTTTGGGCCAAAAACCTCAGAAAGAGCAACAGTGAAAACGAATGTTGACTATTAACGAAGCATGTTCTATATGCTGCCCTCTATTATATGCCTCAGGTTGAAACCGATAAACAACAGAGAACAGCCACTGAGCAGAAAATTTTTAGCTAAACCCACTGCCAGAAGTCATGATTGAGGTCTGGTGATCGTAAAAGCCAGGTTGTTAAAAAACGACAGCTGATCTTTCTACTGTTTCCGAAATGTCTCTTAAGCAGTTGCATCGCTGGCTTTGCAACGTGCCGAGAAATGCTACCTTGTATCCCACAGCGCCATCTATTGATATACTTTGGAACTTTTTCTTTTTCCATACTGTTTTGTCCTCCTTCTTCAAGTATATTCACTTCAAATTTGAAGTCATTTTGACCAGTGTTTTTTTACTGAATTTTGAAAGTGGAACTTTAATTATAACCAGCCTGTATTTTCTATAGGTGTAGTGGCATATTTATTTACTTTCAGCCACTTAAGAGGCTACTCATTCTGTAAATGGATAAATTTGCCATCGTATCTTTTTTCAGAATAAAGCTATTGGTAAAATACTTTTGAGGTGGATTATAGTTTAATAATTTCTTGAAAATCTCGTTTGACATTTATAATTAGTAATTATGTTATATTCATTTAAATAAATCATTTGCTGTTTCTGTTCAATTGATAACTGGTTCTAAAATATGATTTGTAAAACTGAACTAATTCCATCACTCGAATTTTGACTCGGAATTAGATTTTTTTTTTATGTGTCTTGCTTAAATATTTTTTTCTAAACAAAAAAATCTTGAATAAAGTTCATGACTTAATTTTCATTTATAAAGAAGTTATTGGATTACTAAGAACAGTAGTTAAAAATAATTTTTAATATTTGGTTTAAAATTTTCGAAAAGAACAATTTTAGCTACCTAGAAGATGTATATTTGTATATATATATACAATCGAACTTCCATTTTTCAAGCCTCTATTTTCAGAACTTTTTCCTGGAACCAACTACATCTTACGATTTTCTTCGTATAATAACCTCCAAATAGAGAAGAGAATTTTCTATTTGGCGAACTTATAATTTTGTATTTAGATTTTTTTTCTCTTTGTTTTTAAAAATTTTCTGTACTTTCGTATGACGAAATACTAAAATTTTTTGAAACAGTTCGATGCTGATTACGGTTGAAAGGGTTTTTGGTGCATTATATAGATGAGTGTGGTGTATTATGAGAGAAAACATTTTTTCAAACAAAAAACTCATTAACAGACTTCACCAGTAATTATATTTAAGGATGCATGTGGTATTGTATGTTTAAAATTAGAAAGTCGTTAAAATTAATTATTTTTAATATAAATTTAATTTTTCAATGGTTAAAATACAGTAACAATAAGTTTTAAGTAAGTAGTGGGCAATTAATTTTTTTTAATTGTTTTCTTTGAGGATTTCTTTTTCATGGGTAAGATATGTAAAATAAATAGATACTCTCTCTAAATTACAAAAAAAAAAAAAGATATGAATAATTACTTTTTTTAAATAAAATATTGTGCTTATGAATTTAAAATTTGTTTTATACTACGTAACAAACTTTTTGAGGGGATTTAGTGACTGGGGGTGAAAAAACTAATTGATGTATATCAGGTCTGGAAAGTTTTACTTAAAAGTTAATTGAATAATAAATAAAAATAGAGTGAGAGCAGTGACGTTCAATAAGAGCATAAACAAGAAGAGAGGTTGGTGACTCCTTGTTGTTATGCTGTCTTTTGTTCCATCCGATTGGACGAAAAAATGGCAACTATTGTTGGAGTAGTTATGCTTGAAGAGTAGTAAACCACAGATGTTTTAAAGATGACGTCTTCCTTCATTTACCAGCAGGCCTGGGGCCTAACATATATATAAACTCAGGGGTTCAACAGCCCATGAGAGTCAAGACCTACTGTGCCCATCTCAATATTCGTGACCTTAGGCGCTGAGGTTAATGTGCATATATTCGGGTCAGGTGGTCAGTCTGACTCAAAACCTCCAGTGCTTAGCTCCCAAGCACAAGCCTGGTACTTATTTATCGACCCACTGAAGGGATGAAAGGTAGAGTTGCTCTTGCCCAGCCCGGGATTTGAACACCGGACCTGTGGCGTAGAAGCGCGATAAATTACCACTCAGCTACTGGGCTTATATATATATAACTCCAATATTTCTTTCTTCTTTGGCATTGTAGGTTTTACAACTTTTTCACTTGGTATCTTATTTATATATATATATGTGTGTGTGTGTGAGTGTGTGTGTGTGTTTTAAAATTTTGAAAAGTGAATTCAAATTTAAAATTTTCTTACTTTGATTACATATATTAAGCCTTTCGCGTATGTTTTCGTTGTAAGTTTATTGTATACGTGCTCAGTAAATGTATTCTTCGTCACGTCCGTTTTCTTATGCAAAAATTTTAAGTGGGGCATTTTTTAAGCAAGTAATAATTATATAATAAAAATATAGTTACGCTTGACATTTCGCAAAATAATACTTTAGCTTAAAGGGACAATGTACAATATACACAATTTATACATTTATATAAAAATGTTTATATGTATTTTTTTTTAACATACATGAAATATACATTGTAAAACAAAAACACCGTTTTAAACCAAACAATTGTTTTAAATTAAAAATTTTTAAAAAATGTACTTCAATATTTTTGAACACTGTTTTTCTAATATTCTTAAAAATGTTTCTCACAATTCTTTGTGTATGATGTTGGTATTACGAGTAATACTACTCCACACACAGAATCATCAAACATGTACAAAACATCCTGAATAAGTTTTAAACATTTTATTGAATATCAAAAAAAATGCCTTAACATTTTGAGTACACGATTATTGTGAAAAATAAAAGAATGAGATAAGGGTGTATAAAGTTTTAAAGCTCAGTAAAAAAATGAAAGAATTAAATGCAAACGTCAAGTATTCTACTTTCGGTATTCACTTTTATACATATACTGTTTAAAAAAAACCCAAAAAAGAACTCCCTGGATAATGTAGGTAGAGCCACAAAATTTTGTACACATATTTTAGAAAAGTCACACAATTAGATGAAGCAATTAAAAAAAATCTATATTTGGTCATTTTCAAGGTAATGGGCCTCCTCAACATCCTTTTATAATTACATTCGTAATACAATTTTTGTTATGTTTTTTTACCAATAATGACAAAAAAAAAAAATTTTCCCCAAAAGTTCCGAAAAGTTTTGGGGTCCGGAAATTGGGAAACCCTGATTTTTAAAGGCGTAAATGGATAATATTTATGATATTTGCCCTTTGTTAGAATACATTTCGGGAATTATGACAAAAAATTTTTTTAAATAAATATTTTTTGGGTTAAAAAATAAAACCCTTTTCAAATTTCTCCTTTTTAAAAAAAAGCCTATTTTTTAATATTTTTCCTGTATTCAGTTCAGACTAGAATTTTTGAAATGCATAACTCGAAATTGGTTTATCCATGTTTTTCGAAAACATAAGGGAAAAAAATTTTGAAAACCCGATAATTATTTCAAAAAAGTTTGAACTCGCAATAATTTGAATTTTTTAAAATCATAGTTGAGCCTCTGTACGAGGTCAGCTCTTACAAAAAAATTAATAAAAAGAAGCATTTTTTTTAAAAAAGGGGAACATTTGGGAAAAAAGGTTATTTAATTAAATTTTTTCCAAAAAATTTATTTAAATAATTTTTTTTTCATAATGTCCTTTTATAAAACAATTGTATCATTTTCACATCCCAAATTTCCCTGAAAATTATTTTAGCAAAATCATGGTTCCACTTTTTCGATACTTAATTTCTAATTTTTGTGCCCGTTTTGTAGAAATAATAGGATATCGATATGCCTGACTTAGGATCTAGTATTTCTTTAAAAATTGACAAAAAAATGTTTAACTTTGTAAGTCAATTGTGATTAAATTTATAAAATTAAAATTTTTTTTTTTTCTGTTTCTAGTAAAAAAGTTAAAACTGTTTTAAAGATCGATCCTTTTACCCCGGGGGGTTTTTAAAAAACGCGTTTGAAACAAAATTAGTTTTCTCTGAAAATTTGAAACGGGAACAGGTATTTCTGAAAGAATCTGAATTAAATCTGAAATTTTTTTGTATATATTTTGTGTAATATTATAATCGTTTTGAACTTTTTAAATTATACAATCACTGCATTACTACAAAATTTATATCAACTTGTATAAATAGAACTAGTGTTTTTTCAAGCAATTCCATATATTGACTAAGATAAAGAACTTTATTTTAGGCAAAAACTCAAAAATCTCTGGATTACTTCAAAAATGGCTGGAAATGTAACTTATAAATTTTTAAAAACTTAAAATGCCTTCTTAAACATTTTGATCAGAGCGGATGACGTTTACGAAACTTTTCTATAAATTTTCAGCAATTATTCCCCATTTTGGTGTTAATTTCATTCCTTACGATTATAGCATTTCTTCATATAATTTACTAAGCAAATTTGAAAATTTTTAAAAAGAAACTATCTTAACATTTCTTTAAAAAAATTCACGCATAGTTGGTCCTAGTATAAAAAAAAATAGGTTTTGCATTATTTTTCTATATTACGTATTTTTGAAAGTAATTATGATTAATTTATTAGAAATGATACTTATGGATACTACATATTTTTGTAATCCTATATGTTAATTATGTTACCCTTAAATTTAATTTTTACTTATTCTTTTTTTTTGACATAAAAGAGATTGTTAAGAGAGGAGGTTTAAAATTGCTTATAACAACCATAAAAAATATTCCCAAAAGCAGGACTTTTTTCTTCAGTTATTTTTTTATAAGTCAAGTGTTTAATCCCTTTTTCCATAAAGCCAATTAATTAAAATTTAAGTAATTTTGATTTAAATAGTTAGACCTTTTTTTATAAAAAATAGACACAATA
>BMAV01013823.1:217035-227405 GCA_019973955.1 Trichonephila inaurata madagascariensis | reverse complement strand
TTAATATGAAGCAGCTCCCCTTATTCCTAACATTTCAGCTGAAAATTAAAAGAATCGTTATATCTATTAAATTATATCCAGAACTATTAGACCGATTCTAACAAAATTAGTTACTATACATGTGTACAGGTTAATATAATGCAAATATATATTATACAATAGTTATTGAATACACACATGACCTTGTGTACGATTTATCAACGGAGAAAAATCTAAAAGAAAGGTAAAAATTTTGAACAAAACTGATTTAATATGATATATTGATAAATCTAGAATCTCTTAGAATTGTACAGTTTTTATAACGTGGGTTCATACCGGAATCAGTCATTTCATCGGTTTCTTTCGCAGTCTGTTCCACTCCTCCAGCAACGCTACTTTCAAGCCATGCATGATTTATGGTGGAGATAGGAAACTTTATATTGTTCTCCGAAGATTAAAATATATTTAAGTTTAAGGACAGGAAATGACAGATGACTAATCCCTTCTCATTCATCTCAAAAAACTAGGTTCACCAAAGAGGGTTTATAGTTGCAAGATTGGTCCTCAAGGAAAAAGCTACTACTCCTACCAACATTTATTAATAATTCAATCTAATTTACGTATGTACATACCTAATTCACATAAAAAGCAAAAACATAGTTTTTACACAAGAACAGTGCTCCTCAAACTTTAAATATCTGTGACCCAATTTTCAGTTATAATTTTTATCTCGCCAGCCTCCTCCCCCATACAAGAACAACGTATTGAATTCAATAATAATGCGCTTTGACGCTAAAGCTTCAATATATGACTTTAAAAAAAAAATTATAAACCAAACAAATTATCAAGATCATTATTAAATTTTGTATATAATTTTATATATGACAAGCCCATGGCAGTCGCTAGTAGTAAACTTATTTTTAATTTAGTATTGATAAATTAGTTATGAAATACATTTTGCACTCCTGATACACTTATAAGTATATCAGTGTAAATGTGTATTTTGTTTTTATTATGTCAGAATGTATTTTGCTCTGTGTGTGCTTCCTTTCAGTAAATTAATAATTATTTTAAATCTTTTATTTTTGACTTTCTGATATGATCGCGCAACACACGTTGGCTTATTACGCCCCTCTAAGAGAGCGCACCCCCACAGTTTGAGAAATACTGCATTAGAATGTTTTTCTTCGAAAGTAGATGCATGAAAATTGATTTGAACTACGCAGTATCAAACTGAGAATGAGAATTCCCATCCTAAGAATTAATATTTGAAAAGGCAAATATGAAAGATAAGACTAATATACGACTATCACGAACTCTTTTTAAAATTGTAGAAAGGAAATCAAATTCACAATCGTTATTATTAAATCAATTATCGTTAAAATAATATTATTTCTGAAAACAAGCAACAAAAACTGTGATTTTATTCACTTACTTTAATAATTATATAGGACAAATATATAAGATAATATTTATAACCTTAAAATTTGAAAAAGTAATTGACAAAAAATGTAAACAAGCTCTTACAAATGTAATTTTTTTCATTTTTTCTCTAAGTGAGTGAGTGAATATTAACGTCGCAATGTTCAGCAACTCGAGGGCTTTTGGCGACGGACCTCGTAATTTTGAATCATGGTCAAGTGACGAGGATGACACCTGAGCTGGCATCATCTCTCCTAACTACCACACCACACCACACCAATGGGAGGACATTTGAGCTGTCGACAGATTCCTACATATCTACACGGTGGATCTTTAGTGATACTGGGCTCGAACTCATGCATGCCAACCACAATACGATACCTTGACCACAAAGCTACCGTGTCCGCATCTTTCTTTTAAGCACAATTTTTTGCTTTTAGGTACACTTAAAAGAAACTATTGCACAATATAGTTTCTCAAATTTCTTATACTTCTTTACAGGATACTTGTACATATAGTGAACTTTTTTTTAGTCGAAGTAGTACATAGTTTTTTTTAAAAAAAAATATTTTTATGCATAAAAAAGGGAAATAAATAAAAATTTTCAAAATTACAAAATGCTATAATTTTTTTAAAGAAATTATCTTAATATTTTACTAAAAAAATGTTTACTATATTTTGTGTATTCTTTTAAATATGTACAAAAAAATGTTTTACATATTTAAGAGATCAAAAATTATGCCCAACATTAATTAAACAAAACAAATTTTAGTTAAAATTTTTTTATTTTATTTCTACAGAATGATTAAAATATCTTTAGTAAAGTCACAAAAAAAATCTAAGCTCTATTGGAAATTAAAGATTTATGTCCAATCAACAAGGAGTCTTAATTTTGACCATTTTACTCTTTCGAGCATGCCCTGGTACATTTAAATTATTAAAGTCGATCAATCATTGAATCAGAAGCAAGCTTAAAAAACGTACAAGGTACGAGTACAAAATTCTGCTAGTGAAGGTCCAGCGTGTATACATAGAACTTTGATAAGCAGGATATTAAAAGTTACGAATCGATCGCTTGTTTGTACCTGAAAAGGAAATAACGTAAATACTTAGATAATAGGCCCATATTAGCCGAAGGGAGGTGCCTTTATTTAATTAGAGAAACACCGCTATCACAAATAAAATATCACAAGAAAAAGCAAGTTCTTCATAATATAAGGAATGAGGTCAGAGTAAGTACGACAGTAAATAAAATATATAAGGGCTAGAAAAATATATACTAGAGAATACTTAATCGCAACATATTAAAAAACACCTACCATCATATGTAGGTGTAACTTAACACTATCACTAAATATGAACATTACAGTTTTAAAATATGTACTACATACTGCAATTTTATTAATAAGTCAATGTATCATGAAAATATATCCATTTCAGCTAGATATATTTTTATATCAAATACCTCTTTAACAAAATTTTGTAGTTCTTTTTTTTTTTTCAAAATCAGATATCATCACATTGTTAACTATACGAACTATATATATATACACTTTTGAAATAGATTTAAACTAACTTTTCCGCTTTTAGGACCAGTAGTAAGTTACAAAACGAATAATCACTACGATTTTTGTTTTTGTAAAAATATTTTTACAGTGCTGAAATAAATCAAACATTTAAACATTTATTCTCAGAATGAATTTTTAAGATATTCTTATCGTTAGATAACGTTGTGAACTGTTATCTACAGATAACAGTTCAAACAAAAGATAAAACATCTTCATAGGCACCGACGAGATTCGAACTCGTGATCTCCTGTTTACTAGACAGGCGCTTTAACCAACTAAGCCACGGCGCCACGATATCAGTGATGAGTTATTGCTTTGAGTAATTTTTGAAAGGTTATTCGATGACATTTATAATTCTACCTGAATAAGATAAAACAAAAATCTATAACAAACATTTAGAAGAAATATGCCTACGTATAAAAACCTTTATTATTTTGATATAAATCGAATAACCAAACACAGAAAAGCACAATCCAAAAACTACGAATAAAAAATTGTTCATAGTTATAACAATACAGAGTAAATACTCTTTTAATGAAGTATTCTTTTTACGTAAAACTCTTTTCATATAATTCTTCGTAAGTAAATTTAATGAAAAATACATTAATCGAACATTTGACTCGATGCGTTGTCTGTTTGGAACATGACTGAGGATAAACTATTGTGATTGGTTGAAGTAAAAAGATGTTTTTGTGATTTGATTTGATTGATTATTAATTTTCCACTCAAAAGCTACATGACGGTTGTAGGGGACACATCTTACAAAATTGATCCACTATCGATGACATCTGTGAGCTGGCACCTCATCCTCCAAACTTCCACACCAAGCCGATGAGTTGACTATGAGACCGGTATCACACGAGCAAATTCGCGTCAGTCATCTCGTTTTCTGTCACCCTTCCTCTCGTCGTACCGGATACAAAGTTGACTGAAAGGGAAATGCTGGACTGTCCGAAGAAGTAATAAAAATCTTTTTACTTTTTTCAATACAAAAATAGCCACGTATGAATAGCGTAATTTCCACAATATCCTTTTTGATGAGTCAACTAGTGGGGATGAGGACATCGTTTTCAAGAGCTGGGGAGATTGGCCCAGTAGGGAATGCCAGTTGGTCATGAGTAAATGATCCAGGTGATTTTTATTCAACACTTTACAATGCTGTCTGCTCCTTATGTAATGTGCGGTAAAAGTTGACTCGCGTGAACGGGCCCTGAACTTCGATGGATTTAATGCACAACCACCCCTCTACACGGCAGGTCTTTTCTAGCGCACACACAAGGTTTCGGAAATAAAAGTAGGTGAAAGAGTTGACAAAGATATTTAAAGAAAAGATGCTTCTGTCAACATAAATACTTATTACGAATATTAAATTCGAATTTCATTTTCGTCTCATTGTGATTTATAGATTTCTTTCTAAAAGTAATTTTTGTCAATAGCCTAGTTTTAGTGACGTTTTTTAGTACGTAAGTCAAGATTGCAGTTGGTACATCGATTGGCGCGAATGTTATTAAAATTCGACTTTAAACTAATAATTTCAATAAAAGTAATAATATCCATCTATTCAAATGATTTTATGCTTCACGTAAATTTTATTATTATGTATGCTAGTAATTGGGTTTTTTCTAACTCTTATTTATTTACGTATATTGTAATTAATTTACCTTTTTAATTTATTTTTCTTATTTTATTAAATTTAGTATTGTCTTTGATTTATTTTTTTAAATTTGTTATTGCCTCTACTTTTCAATACATAAAAAAATTGGAGTTTCCTCTATAATTGCTGTGTGTTAATGGATTAACAATATCGAGAATTTAGATATTAGGGCTTTTTTTTCCTATTAGAAATGGTTGTTTTTATGAATCTGGTGGTATTTATATAGTCCCCCATTATTAGAAATTCGATCCAAGTTGAAAAACATAAGTAAACATATGAAAAGCACCATTAAAATTCTTTAAAACTCCACAGAAATTAAGAGCTAAACAGAAGAAATACGTAACTATTGTGGGGCCTTGGTTTAGTTGGTTAAAGCGCATGTCTCGTAAGCAGGAGATCATGTGTTCGAATCTCGTCGGTGCCTTCGAGAAGAAATTCGTTAGTTTTTTAGAAAGAAGTTACCTAACAAAAATATTATCAGAAATATTTATTTCAAGAACGAATATCATACTTCGATTTATTACAATATCGAACAAATCGGTACAATTTGGTGAATTTTCATTGCAACATGAAACAAGATGGAGTCACGTTTAAAAATCAATTGACATTGTTGCTTATCTAATGATCATGGCATGAAGTGTGAAATTGGAATTTTAGAAGAAGGTACAATGAAAAAGACAAAAATTTAGAAAATTCGTTGACCCAATTAAAATCATTAGGATTCCTCAATTCTAATTACAACTAGTTTAAAAAAACACGGAGGAACTTTTGTCCGTCGTTTTATTATAGTGAAACTTTATGCAAGCATTACATATTTTCTTTCTTTTTTTTCTTTATGTATTTTTGATGATAATTTCACTTATGATTAAAAAAGAATAAATAATTATGCATAATAGGCATATTTTCCCACTTGAGGAAAATAGAAGTTTAAAAAAAAATGAAATGAACAGTAGCAGTTGTATTTCCACACATGTGGGGAAAATGTTTAAATTTCGCGCTGTTTTATAATTTAGTGGGTTACGAGAGAAATTATGGCTGCCGTTTCTGTGAGCATATTGTCACTTTAGCACCAAATAATCTAAGAGAGGTATATCAAAATAGGAGCCCGCCAAAAAATTCATTTGTTTTTTTATTAAATTATCTTTAATTTGATTTATTTCAATTTAGATAATTTTTGGTTAAATAATAATGATGATATCTAACTTTTTTGACAATGATTCTGAAATTAATGTCAACTCGTTTGATTAAGTAACAATACACGACTAACAGAGTCTTAAAAACTTATCCTTCCAAGCAATAATTTCATGCAATGTCACACTTAATTAACTAAATACAAATGCATGCTTTAAAATTGTTACGGCTAGTTATTAACTTATAATAAATCTATAGGACATTCCAAAGGAGTATTCTACTTATCCCGTTGTACAACCATCATAAATTGAAATCACAGAATAAAGTGAGCTAAAATAAGGAATTGTAAATTATCTTATAGTGATCAAGATAATGTGTTTGGAAAAAGTAAGAACAACATACATGATTTAAAAAGTTTTTTAAACGTGAACAAAATCAAAATTATATCATATGACAATATTAGCACGTATTCTTGTCACAACTGCTAGATGGAGCCACCAGATCGAGTACTAGTTCGGTTTCCCTCTGACGGAGGAACGGAAGCCACATGAGAATGAGTTAGTAGGCTCTTTGAGATCTAGTGTGCAGCAACACGCAGGAATCTCTGTCAATGAAATTTTCTGGTTTTGGAAGAAATGGAACTGTATAATATTTTGTAGCTAGAAAAGTATGTGGCTACATGAAGCGAAGTGATCTGATTAAACTATTAAAATTTCTTTATCGTCACTTGGTAATACTATATTATTCATATTTATTTCCACTAAGTAGAATGTCATGTAGCAATGTGTCTCATATGTTTTCTCTCGGTAACAAGCAGTATTAAAGTTTATTTGTTCTTTTATGACTCGCGTAACATCGTTTAAATCGTAAGTAAATATTTGAACATGCATTATAAAAATTCAACGACTCCTATCAACTCAGCAGTGTAGAAAAACCCAATAAGTGCCTGTGTACAGGTAATAAATTATATAAGCCCGGAGATAGAACATTTGTGTTTGTGAATGATTTTTGAGGCATCATAAAATCTAAAATATTGTCACAAAATAATGGAATAATTGTTATAATAAATAACAGAAAAAATATAATGAAATGCGATGAAAAGATCATTAAAAGTTGGTTTCAAATCTGACTATCGTAAAACTTATTACCACTGTAAAATTCAAGTAATTTAATAGAATATAATCATGTTCTAAATAGTATCTGCTATATTTCTTTAAATATTATTTGATCACTATTTTTGTGAACTACTTATTCTGAATTATGTTCTTTATTTGCATTAATTTCTGGAAGCATACCATATATTTATTAATAATATTTAATATCTAACACAAATTATTATTTTAACACTAATTTGTTTAAAGAAATAATAATTACGGTTCAAATAGTTAATACTAGATTTTTCCAAATTGAAAAATAAATTCCATAAAAATACCCTGTTAAAATAGTGAAAAGTATAGTTAAATAAAAAGTATCTAATTTGCCGTACGTAATGTAATTTATGATTTAAAACATACAATGTTGCATCTAGCACAGTGATTTTCAAACTGTGCTGCGTGCTCCCTTGGGGGGCACAAGCATATTCAAATGTCTAAAATAAAACATTTAAAGAAAAAATTATTAATTAATTGAAAGAAAGCTAAAACAAATATATATGCATTTTGACATAATGAAAAAAAAAACCATTTTTACACTGATATAACACTTATAAAAGTAGAAAGGAAAAAAAAAACAGTACTATCTTATTTCTTGAAATTAAGTCACTTAAAATATCTATTACTTAAAAGTACCATGAACAAAATTTAATTCTTATCTTGATAATTTGTACGGTTTATATTTAAGGTTATAATGTAGCTTTAGCGACAAAGTACATTATATTATTCTATCCAATACATTGTTATTGTATCGGGGGCGATGAAAATTGTGATTGAAACTTGTAAGTTTGAGAAGCCCTGGTTTAGCTGGATACAAAAATATTGGGTATAAACACACTATCTTTAACAAAACCAGCAACCTATTTTTTACCAACGTCTCTTATACTGTGGTTCGCGGACCCCCGACGTCACTTGACCATGGTTCAAAATTACGTGGTCCGTCGCCATAAGCCCTCGTGTAGCTAAACAGTGCGACGTTGATAATCAATCAATCGCGGACCCCCGGGGGCCTGCAGCGCTTTTGTATGGGATCCGCGGAAGTCTTTCAATTAATGTTAAGAATTTCCGCTTTTCCAGACTCAGAAAGACCTGGTAGAAAAATTGGAAGAAATGCCATCTTATACTAGATCACTAAATTGCCGCCAATGAAAAGTAACTAAAACATGTACATTTCGATTAATAATATTAACTCAAGAAGAAATGTTCAAAATCTTGGGAATCTCTTCCACGTCAGGCTAATAAACTAGACAACATCAAAAATGTTTCGGTCTCAAAAATAGGTTATGAAGTATTTTGGCCCGCTAAACACGAAAGTCACCATACAAACTTCAGATTAGCTCCTGTGTTTTCAAGAAACAGAACTCCTCTTTACTCATATATAGCTGTATTTCCACTCGCCTTTACATTCTGTGCATGTTCTTTGCGATGTTCATTTAAGCGAATAGACGGAAGAACTTGTTTCAGGATCAATTTTTAACTTCTACGAAAGGCGTGTAATAACCCTGTAGGTGTGTCTTGCAGTAACCTAGAGCGTCAGCAGAAAAAAGAACAGGTAGTAGTGCACGATTCAAGTAATGAATCCCTACAGACTAAATTAATCAGAATCGAGGGAACTCGAGAGATGTATTGACTCTCCAAAGCAGAAGGCAGAGCTTCTGGCACCTAGGGGGCAGCAATGGAATCTACTCTAACCAGGCGTCAAGGTTACAGAATACAGGACGCGTGAAAAGAACTACCTTCATTTCTTTAAGAATGAACAAGTGGTTGCATGTATTGATGTCAACGGCTTGGCGAATTTCATGAACATTAAAATATTTACATGTAATGGCATAATTACCAAGAGAGCTTTATCCATATAAAGGATAATGGAAGTTTTCTGAAAATTTTAATCTTATTTTTGTTATTCCTGAAAAAACGCAATTAGTTTTGTAGTTTAATTCCATAAGAGAGATATTTCAACCTCAATTTAAAATAGGATTCCACATTTTCTATCGTTACAGTTATTAAGTCATCATATAAATCGACTGTCATTTTGAAGAGTAAAAATTATACATTTATTACTATTAATTGTGGGTATGTTTAAAACTATAGTACGAATAAATATACATAGAAGATAATATTATAATACTAATTGTATGTTATTATGTAAAAAAAAATATTAATGCATAACGGTATAATCCACTGAACTATAGTGCCAACATACAGGAATATATTTTTACATAGGTGTTAATACGTTGAATTACTTTAACTTTTAAAATGACCTTCATACATTGACTAAAATAGCCTCATTGATGGCTAAAAATACTATAATTAATGTTCCTAAAATATAATTTTATTTTTTTCTCTAAGTAAGCCAATTTGAAAATAATCATTACATCTTTTCAAGCGAAAGTAGAGCTAAAGTGATATGAAAAATAACATGCAAAATTTATAAGGAAAATTTTGCTTACTGTAACAAAAGACGCGTTTTAAATGCTTCGTTTTCACATAAAAATTGGATCCATAATTTGGGTTTGGTATAATAAGGAAAAATTAATTTTATTTTTAAAATCTGCAAAATTAGTTTCAAGTAAAGTGCGCATACTAACACTTCTTTTTTCGAAACTCAATTGAGATATTATTTCTAATCAACACAGTCTTCCTAATCTATGCCACAGGTTTTCACATTCGAGGTCCTTTTTAATTAGGAAGAAAATAGAGAAACCCCGAAAGAAGATATTTCCAACTGCGTGTGACCCAACGAAGAGATCGGGATTACCTAAATGCGAATTTCTTTCTTTCTTTTTTCCTACTATGTTTCCTAACGAACCGGGCTTATTTACTAAGTATCTACTTAAATAAGACTTTGTTGCTTGCAGCATTGCAGATTTTCTCTTTTCAGACGAACTTTTTCCAGATGTACTGAGAAATTTGTTTCCTTTCTTGTAAAGTAAATTATCATAGCATTAAAATCTATTTCTTTGCAATGAATAATAGAAAATTTACAAACGTTATGATTGTATATTACAAAGAAAAAAACTACATAATCTTATAATTCATGTTTAGCAAAGTCAATTTTCATATAAGATCGAAATGCGAAAATATATATTCAAGTATCGAACACCCATCAAAAAGAATTGTCTAATATATATTTTAAATCTGAATATATGTACATATATATATATTGTACTTACGTATTGTACCAACCACCAATTTTTCCAATCCAAGATTTCACCAAATGCTTTAATCGTTATTATTTTGGAACATGCGCGGGAACGGTTTTCGAATATTGGTTGTATATCACGGCTTTTGACGAACTTTCGATTTGGAAAAACTCATCGATGGTATAATAAATGAGTGAGTGTTTATTTACGTCGCATTTTAAGTATCACGAGGGCTGTTGGTTATGGACCTCGACATTCTAAGCCATGATCAAGTGACAAGGATGACACCTCAGCTTGCATCTCCTCTTCTAATTACCACACC
>BMAV01013823.1:172293-184462 GCA_019973955.1 Trichonephila inaurata madagascariensis | reverse complement strand
TTTTTCTTTTTTAAATAATTACAAGGAATCGAACGGCATTAATTTCCGTTTTGGTCACTTAAAGAGAACGAAAACCTGAGTTAGTACTTTGATCTTCTAACTTCGTCACCACCCGTTTTGAGAACTTCTAAGCCCAGTTCAACTTAAATCTAAGCTGTTTTTATTGTGTACAACAGTCCTTTAACAGAATCACTATCTAACTTAAGACATGCAGTTCTCATAAACCTAGCTACAACGGCTCTATGTAATACTTGGAAAAAGAAATAAAAATGATAGATTATTAGTTATGCTATAAAAATCTACTCTAAAACAAAAATAAACAAACTGCAATAAGCATTTAGGAAGGTATATAAAAATATACAGAAATAGAGAATTTCTGGAAAATAACTGAATGCAGAGAAACAGAAAATTACGGGGAAGAAAAAGAAAATTCAAAATAATTGAGTAGTCAATAGATAAATATAGAAATATTTGTCACAGATTTTGCAATAAAATGTTACATGCGGAAATATATTACTGCTTTCATTTATTCTAAAAATAGATCAGATACAAAAATGTTCATGACAATCAGATCGATTAGGCTGATCAAAAGAAACGTATTTCTTTAAAAAATATAGCGACAAAAATTAGAAATTTCAACTTTAAATAAAATAAAACGTATTCATTATAGTTCTTGGACAGATTTTTAGTCACGAATCTCTATTGCTACTTTTATTAATGACACTTATTTTTGTCACATGTTCAACCTCATAGTAATTTGTAACGTCGTCAGTCATTAGTACACAAGAAAATTTGTCACAGCCATATTTAAAAAATTTAAATAGTATTTAATAGATTCAAAAATATTCATTAAATAGGCCAAAGCCGGGCGGACAGTCTTTATCACTCGAGGTCAATCCTTATTCCGCAAGGCACTCGACAATCCCTTGCTTTTCCGGGCTCCTCTCTAGTTTTCTCCATGGTTCTCTGTTTCCATTCCGGGCTAAGTCCGTCTCACTCCAGGGCTCTATCTCCAAGCTTCTTCCCTCTCCGTTCGTTCAAGTCTTTCTCTTCTCAGTTTTCTCTCCGTCCGTTTCTCAAAATTCATCCCTTTTAAAACACCAGGGGCGGGTCCACCACACGCCCCTCGTTTTCCTCATTGGCAGGTCAAAAAAGAAAAAGGTCTGCCCTCGTCTTCCTCATTGGCAGGTCAAAGAAAAGGTCTGCCCTCGTCCCTGGGCCACTTTGGTCTCTCATTTACGCGGCAAACACAAACACATTCCCCGTCCGTCTGGAATCCAAGAGCGCCATAATTCTCATCTATTCATCTCACACCTGGGCCTCACAGCCCCACTCTCTATGCACCGACGTGCATACAGGCCTCGCCTATTCAAGACCCTCACACAGGAATGCCCATTGTCACCTGCACTCCCTAGCCATTGTAAATTCCAGACCAGATGTCCGCGCTTGACCGAGGCCAGACAACAAACAATGACCCCATGGCCACCTGCACTTGTCACCCAACAGCTGTTTGGGGATGAATAGATATAGTGACTTCAGAAGAATTGACAGGGAGGGGTTCACCCCCAATCGAAGACGTCACAAATTGTACATGGTTTCAGTATGAATTACTGAGGCATAACTTTCTTTTGTGTTATTTTGTTTATACTAATTACATGATTTATATTTCAAACACAAGATATAACTTTGACGGAATTAAATACAACTCATTGCTTGACTTTTAATTTGATCTTTTTATTGGTATTCCACTTTAAACAGGAGGTAAGTTTCACTTTAAAAGAAACACAGTTGCGGAATGGCCAAGGGAACCCAGTTCTGCCAAAAAGTGTAAAACTGCATGAGTTAGTTCACATGGAAACAATCACCCCTTTATATTCCTGTAATGCGCCTGTATGTATACACACAAGAAGTTTACAGACAAGTTTCAATAGAATTTGTTTAAAAAGGAATTACTTGGCTTTCTTACATTGATAACATAGTTTAGAAATTATAAGAGGCTACATATCTTAAAAGTACAAAAAAGACTAAAAAATTATTTTGGAAAACTAACTCAGATTATACATTTATGTGATACAGATTATACACCCCCTCCCATTTCCTCTCCTCTCTATTAATTTTTTTTCTCTCCTTTTTTCCCCTTCTAAATACTTTATATGAATGAGCTACAACATGAGAAAAAAGGGAGTTCTTTTTGGAGTACCTCTTTATTAACAATAGAGTACAAAGAATTTCTTTTACAATTTCCTCTCCTCTCTCTCTATATTTTTTCTCCTTTTTCCCCTTCTAACTACTTTATATGAATGAGCTACAATATGAGAAAAAAGGGAGTTCCTTTTGGAGTACCTCTTTATTAATAATAGAGTACAAAGAATTTCTTTTACAATTTCCTCTCCTCTCTCTATTAATATTTTTTCTCCTTTTTCCCCTTCTAACTACTTTATATGAATGAGCTACAATATGAGAAAAAAGGGAGTTCCTTTTGGAGTACATCTTTATTAATAATAGAGTACAAAGAATTTCTTTTACAATTTCCTCTCCTCTCTCTATTTACATTTTTTTCTCCTTTTTCCCCTTCTAACTACTTTATATGAATGAGCTACAATATGAGAAAAAAGGGAGTTTCTTTTGGAGTACCTCTTTATTAATAATAGAGAACAAAGAATTTCTTTTACAATTTCCTCTCCTCTCTCTTTATTAATTTTTTCTCTCCTTTTTTCCCCTTCTAACTACTTTATATGAATGAGCTACAATATGAGAAGGAAGGGAGTTCCTTTTGGAGTACCTCTTTATTAATAATAGAGTACAAAGAATTTCTTTTACAATTTTTAAATGGAAAGACAAAATGAAATTATTTAATTAGAGAACATAAAAATACGTCACAGTTATCGTCTTCAAAAGAATGGCTAAGACATTTGGGGGTAGTTTATAATTTAAAACGATACAAATAAGAAATAAAAGGGCCATGGTTACTCACACACAGGAAATGTTTAATGTGACTTGAATGTGGACAAGTATCTAAATTGAGAATGGGTAAGTAAAATTTCCCACTAAGCCACTATAAGTGTTTCACCAAGAAATATCACACAACCCTCGTTTTATCTTTATTTTAATGACATAAAAGTGAACGATGGAAACTCCCACCTATACACCATTGGTAACAGAAACCTTAACATAATACAATCCTAAATATCATTAAAGAAGTACTTTTCTTAGCCTTCAGCTAGAAAATATTACAAATTTCTCGACAGATAAAAAGTTTCTTCTTTTTTAAATTAAGAAGCACAGATTTATTGTTAGAGCCCCTTTAAAAAAGAACTGTCGCTATTTTATAGGCTTTAGTTTTCGTTTCAGATTTATGGGCAATAGCTATTGTCATGAACCTCTGTAAAATGACGACACTGGTGTTGGTACCCAACTAGCCAAACTTCCACACCATGCCAATGCGAGAAATTTGAGTCTTGACAGATTTAATGAGTATCAGCTTCTCTACATGGAGGGCCTTCAGCGACAAAGGGACTCGAACTCACGATTCGACTTTGACAGCCTTTAGTTCGTTTCCTCGATTACTTCACTACCTTTGCCTACAATTTATTGAGGGTTCAGAAAGAAGAGACTGATATATATACATCATTCTTTTGATGTTGCCCGAATCATTTGGTTCAAGTTAAAATTAGATTTGAAGAAAATTCTCTCCCTAGACATAAAAAGTGAACTGCAATTTTGATATTTTTTGAAGAAATTATAAATAGAAAATACTTTGAACTTTTTTTATTTGTTTATTCTTGAAGAGTTGAATTATACAGAGTTTTAAATTCTTCATAGGCATGTAATTATTTCAATTTGCCCCAAATCAAATGAAGTTGTTACGTTCGATAATGACATTTTTTTTTTCAAACGAGGAATGAGTGTGTCTGTTTTTATGGCAAAATTCATGAAAAGTAACTTTATGGTTTTAATAAATAATTAAGACATTCCTGACATTATATTTTGTTTACGTTTACTTACTGTAAAAGAAAAAATAATAATCCCTTTTTTCTCTTTTTTAAATGACTTTCATGTGCCTGATTCATAGCTTAAGAACACCTGTATTTAGTTATAATTTTCAATGCCTACTATTAGCTCACACTGTCTCTCTCTCTATAAATATTTATTTATTTATATATTTCTATATTTATTTATTTATCTTGGTGGAATTTTCAATCGTTAATAAAATACATTTTAAAGCGCTGAATTGAGCTGAAATTTTATATACAGGATCATTTTGGATGACAATGCAATAAATTAATTATAATTAATAAAAATTAATTTATTAAAACTAATTATTTAAAGAATTACAAATACAGCCACGTTGGCGACGTAGCGACCCTTTTGGCGACTTATGTCAAAACTTGAAAAGGTTTTTTTCTCACGTGTTAAAGCATTCAGTTGGACTGAAATTAAAAGGACAATACGATACTTTAATGATAATTAAAAAAAACTAATTACCACTTAATGTTGCGATTCTCTCCTATGTATATACATATTTATATTAATTGCAACTATTTAATAAAAAGCTAAAATAAAATTTTTCTTTGTTGATCTAAGTAGGAATTGACTTAAAAACTATTTTTTTATATTACTTGTTTATCATAAAGATAAGTCAAATATAAGTAAATAGCATAAAGAGAAGTAGATTTTTTCTTTTGAAACTCAATACTGCACATCTGCTACTTGCGATTCATTATATCATTCATATTTCTTTTTAAATAAAATACAGACGAACCTCTATATTGCGAATTTTTCTATATAACGAACTTTTTCCTCTAACCTTGAACATTTCACGATTTTCTTCGTAAAATAACCTATCTATAGCGAAGTGCATTTTTTATGTAACGAACTTTTTCTTTTGTGATTCAATTTTTGTTCTCCCTTTTTTAAAAGTATTTCGGAAAAAAATTCAAGTTATTCTTTCTTTAACACATTTTATAGTGGTCAAAAATCTTTAACTGGTTTTTTTATTTAGTGCCTAATCCTAATTCGCCGAGATCAATAGAATTCTGGATGTTTCATCCAAGAAGTGCAACCTTTAACCCGCCATTGCCCAATTCACTAGAAACATCTTCGATATCCTTTTTCACCCTCAGTGGAGTTGCCTCGTGTCCCCGTGTTCTAATTATAAAATAATATACGATTAATATTACTTGCATGCTTTAAATTATAAAATGTCCTTAAAATTCATTAATGTTAGTATAAAATTATTTTCTTAATATTGGAAAATACAGTGAATTCTTCGACATTTTTTTTCTTGTTTTCCTTGCATTTTTTCTTTCTTTCTTTTTTGGTGGGTAAGAGAAATAAAATAAACATATATTAATTTGAAAAAAGGCATGAATAACTTTTTTTTAAATATACAGTGTTTGTGAATTTAAAATTTTTTTATGTGGTTTCTAAAGTATATTAAAAGATGAAACTCTATATAACGAATTTTCCAAATAACGAACTTTTTTCCCGGATTTAGTGTTTACGTTATTAAGAGGTCCGACTGTAGTTTCTTTTTGAATTACATTTTAAATAAATATGTTAAAATTAAGATATGGTGATTATTTCTGAGGGAAATTCTCTCTAATAACTATATTGACACATCTCATTCAATCTTCTTAAAAAGTCCTTCTCCCTTCCTAACAAAAAAACTTTCACAAAATATCCTATTTACATGTGTATTAATTTGTAAGAGGTTCCAACGTCTTTCGTTATTAGCATCTCTTGCGAGAAAGAATCTCCTTTGAGAGTAAATAAGGAAAAAAATTGCTTTTTTAGTCTCTTTCTCTCTTTTTTGTAGAAGCTAGATAAGACCTAAAATATGAAAAAAATTACATGTTTATTTTTTCTTTAGCAGAAATAATTAGGAGATGAAATATATGCCTTTATATATTTCATAAACATATACTTTCATAAATTTGCCTTTATTCTTGAATCTTTTTGAGTATTTAAGAAGCAATAAACAAAAATGCGTAAATATGTGATGAAGGTTTTATTTAACTTGACCCTCCCCCTCCGTAGATAAAAAAATCTAACAACCAACACTATGCACAATTTTATACAAAGTATAAGTAGAAAGTATCATATTCAGCATGTCTGAAATCTGTAATTTATTCTTTTAATGGAATAAGAAGAGGAAGTTGTTTTTTTTTATTCATCATTTTCCGAAATATTAATGGATTTTAAGGTGCGTGAAAAATGGAACTGCTCTCTTGTAACGAATTTCAGAAGTGCTTCATTCATACGTTTCAGAGAGAAAGAGAGCATTTCAACTTTATATTTATACAGAAAAATAAAAGATATTCCAGATAAGCTGATTTTCTCCCATCTAAAATATTCTTAATCAGCATTTCTTAAGAACTGAAAATTGATACATTTTTAACCTCTTAAGTGGTCAAACTTTTAGCCCAAAATGTTCCAAAAAAGGGAACATTTTTTGCTGCATATAACTAAGCATAATAATAGTTAAAAAAATGCGAAAATAGAAGAATTTTATTTTAAATTTAAATTTTAAGGTATTCACACTATTTGTTTATTTTATAATTTTTTGCACTCGAAAACCCCTAAATGTTTGCTTTTTAGCACTTTTTCATGAGCTTCCCTTGTATGTAACGGGGAATCTTTGAACTTAATTTTTACCCACTTTAAAAGGTCAGATTAATTCGAAATTTTACTCATTTGTCCAGGACCAATGACAATACAATAATGTAATAATTTTATTTTATTGTCCCGATCACAATCATCAGGATTAACACGATTTCCCATTTTCAGATCCTCTCCTGCATCTGGCGACTCATTTCAGGTCCCATTTCCAGATTTGGCGACTAAAGGATTAAGTTACAAACAGTTAGTTGGATTAACTATAAAAGGGTGTTTTTTATATTTTTTTAACCACATTTTATTATAAGTACATCCTGCATCCTATAAAGAATGTTCCATATATCTTAAGAGAATTTCTCTCATACAAAAAAAAAAAAATTTAATGTTCGTACCACTTTTTTAAATAGTTGAAGATTTTGTGCGTGTGTGTGCAGATATGTATGCAAGCGCAATTTGAAGCTTGGTGTCTAATATTAAGTCTTACATTGGAATGGGGACAAAGATACTATCAGCTTTTTTGGACAATCTCTTTTGGATTTCTTCTCAAGCAACAAATTGACCCCTGCCTTGCCAATCCCTGTTAACTATTGAATATTTTCAAGAATCTAAATTCTTTCCTTTAGTGAAAAATTCCCTCCCCTTCACCACAAAGAAAACCCCGGAAGGGAAGCATTTCAGTACCAAGGACAAACTGTATCTCTGAAAAAAAAATAACACTAATAATCGCACTATAAGAACTGAAAATATGTGGAAATCAATGACAGAAAATAAGAAAGACCAGGGAAATATCAGAAGAAAATATCATGGACCGTACAGCGTACGGGAAAACCAGTTGTGACCAGCTTTCGGTAGGTTTTTTGGTGTACGGGTAAACCAGTTAAGAGCTTAAGAAAAGAAAGAAAATATAGGAAAAGGCAATGAAAATTTTTGTATTCATCATTTTGCAAAGTAGTAATGGATTTTAAGGGGTGTGAAAAATGAAATGGCTCTCTTGTAACAAATTTCCGAAATGTTTCCTTTATAAATTTCAGTCAGAAAGGGAACATTGTGTTTTTACTTGTATACATAACAAAAATAAATCCTTAAGATGTTCCAGATTTGATTGTCTCTCCACGTAAAATTTTCTTAATTTACATTTCTTAAAAACTGGAAATTGAAAACTTTTTTAAATTATGTATACTGTTCTTTGCAATATCATAGTGAGATAAAAGAGATTAAAAGAGACTGGTAATTAAACCTTATTTAAATCTCTCAAGAAAATGAACTAATATCAAAAGAATTTTAACAGTCTTTCGTTGTTTTTGGTAAATAATCAAGTACACTCACTTCCAAAAGTTAAGCACGGAGAGGAAAATGCTAATTTCCGGAAGCCAATCAGAATTGAAGAGGATGCAATTCGCTGCAGAGGTAGATGGAAGTATGCAAATATGTTAGGTAACAGCTTTCATGTCAAGAAATATACAAAAAGGGCATTTTTATAAGAAGCCAGCTTTATGAAGGGTTACAGAATTTGATTGTGTGTGTGTGTAAGTGCTGATGGAAGGTGTTTAAAACTTTCATTTGTTGTGTTTCATGATTTGTTTTCAAGACATATGTGTTAATATGACTTTCAGAAAACGAATGGAAGATTCTGAGAGCTGGCGTGCTGTGGAGCGCATTGAAGCAGGGCAGCCGATCACAGATGTTGCTCTTTTCTTCAGTGTTCATCATTCTGTAATTTCACGTTTATGGAAATAATTCCAGACCACACAGACAGTTGTCCGAAGGCCCGTAGGCGGTCACCCAAGGGTTACAACCCCCGCGGAAGATCGATATGTTGCTATTGTAGCCAAGCGGAACCGCAGAACGACCTCCACACGGTGACATCTATGGTTACAGCGTCCATTGGTAAGGCTATATCTGCAGCTACTGTACACCGAAGATTACATATGAATGGACTGTATGCCCGGGTACCTCGAGTTTGTGTTCCTCTATCCGTCCAATCAAGAAGGGCACGATTAAAGTGGTGCCGGGAACATGGCAATTGGACTGTGTCTCACTGGGGCAATGTCATGTTTACTGATGAGTCAAGATTTGCTCTAGAGCCAGATGACAAGCGTATAAGGATATGGCGTAAACAAGGAATACGCAATCAGTCCCAAAACAGCACCGAACTTTACGCATTCCGAGGCGGCATTATGGTGTGAGCAGGGATTTCATTAGGATACCGCACCAACCTGCACATCTTTAAAAGGGGTTCTGTGACAGCTGTCCGGTATCGAGATAAAGTCTTAGGACCTTTTGTGAGATTGTACGCTGCAGCATTTGGTACTACTTTTGTTTTAATGGACGATAACGCACGTCCCCATAGAGCTGACATCGTCGATGACTACATGGAAGGAGAAGAGATTGCGCGTGGGGCGTGGCCAGCATATTCGCCCGACCTTAATCCCATTGAAAATCTTTGGGATGCTCTTGGCCATGCAGTATCTTCATGTTTCCCACCTCCAGCCACTCTTATTGAGCTGGAAACTGTTCTACAAAAAGAATGGCGATTGCTTAATTCGTGGTGGTTGACCACCTAATTGAAAGCATGGTTAGAAGGTGTTAACTTTACATACAGATGAGGGGGGATTACATACCCTATTAACGTCCTTTTTTTCATTTTATGCTGTTTATTTTCACTTTATACATAATTATGTTTAAGTCTCCAGTATGACATTATCTGATAACTTACAAAAATTTAATATTGTTTTCATTTCTGTATATAATTATTGATTTTGTTTTATGTATAAATATATATGCTACTTTACTGCCAAATTTTGTGCCAATCAAAGCAGTATTTGCTGATTTTTTTTGCATTTTACATCTTCGTACTTAACTTTTGGAAGTGAGTGTATTTGTAAAGTTCCAGGAAATAAAAGCACTTATACGAGTTGAAAACATTACCCAACGTATATATATTTTGATTTTTACGTCTGGCACAATAATATTTACCACTACTCTCCCAAAGAAAACTTAGAGAAAACAATAACTTCCTGCTTGTCTTGATAAATATTTTCAAGAGTCATTCAAACAATTGGTTAGTGCAGTAAATTTGGAAAGAGAATTTAATCTATTTTCCTATCCCTTCCGGAAAGATTTTCCAAAGCATTTTTAGCAAAGAGGAGATTTTATTTTTAGTTTAAACTTGGGTAAAAAAAAACTCGCACATTTTATCCTGTTAATAAATAATATTAAAAAAGTTAATTTACACGAAAATTAATTTTGGACAAAGCGATTTTTATGAGTTTTAGCTATTGATTCTTCCATTCCTAAGCTCTTAATTTCAAAGAGAATGTGAACCGCGGTAGCCGATTGGTCATTGTGAAGAACACGAGGCCAGCGAGTCAGGAATTTGAATCATGAAGTCAGTGAAGACCTGCTGTGTAGAGAATCTATGGCAAGTTAAATTTGTTGTGACTCAAAGTCATCACCTTGGTGTGGGGTGGAAGTTTGGAGGATGGGGTACTAGCTCAGGTGTCTTCCTAACCACTTGACCTAGTTTCAGAATTACGAAGTCCATTGCCAGTAGTCCTGGCATGACGCTTATAAGAATTAAAATCAAAAGGATTGTGTGAGTAAGTGAGGAATTGGATATTAACGTCTCAATGTTCAGCTGTACGATGGATTTTGGCAATGGACCTAGTAATATTTAGCCACGGTAAAGTGACGAGGAAGACACCTCAATGTTCAGCTGTACGATGGATTTTGGCAATGGACCTAGTAATATTTAGCCACCGTAAAGTAACGAGGAAGACACCTCAGCTGCCCCCTCCCCTCTCCTAACTTCCTCACTATACCCAAGGGAGTACTTTTGAGCCTCTACATATTTAAGGTGCATCGGTCCCCTCTGCACGGCGTAATTCGAGCGGGTACTAGGCTCGAACTCATGACACGCCGGTCACGAGTGTGTTACCTTAACCACTAGGGTACCGCAGACACAAAAAAATGTGTGGGGGTGGGGTAGATTTGTTTTCATGTATTTAAAATAATATTTGTTTTCTCACAGAAAGTTAATATTTTTTTTTTTCTGAAAGAAATTACTCTCTTCCTGAGCTACGGCGTAATGCCTCTTCACACAGAAAAAATGATACTGTCTTTTAATTTTTAATGTCAACCTTTTAATACCACTTATCCTTTACTAATTGAAATTTAATCTCATAAAGGGAGAGAGATATTAAAAGTTTAAATAAAGTAGCTAAGAAAATATACTATTTTAATGTCCAAATATTCATTGAAAAGTAACTTAATACTTCTTAAAGGCGAATGATATCAACCACTTGGAAGTCATTTTAGGCCTTCAATTGAAACCCGATTATTTTTGTACATTCATCGGTCTTGGAGATCTTAACAAAAATTAATACTGCTTTAATTTTTAATAGAACCAGAAATAAAATTTTATGCGATTAATTTTGAAAATAATTAAATTGGAATCAGAAGAATAAATAAAAAAAAATTTTAATGCAAAAAAAAAGTTGTTAAATTTATTAAGCCAATTTTTATTTAACTAATGAATAAGTATATGTAATTAAAACAACAAATATAAAAAAAATATTAAAGCCAATTCCTACTTAGGTCAACAAAGAAATTTTAATTTAAGTTATACTTTATATTAAATAATTACAATAAAATGTATATACATATGACAGAATCGCAATATTAAGTAGCAAAACACCTTTTAAATTAACATTAAAAACTTCTTAACCACACTAAATTTGTAATTTCATTTAATAAAAGTTGAATTTTATTGGTAAGAATTTATATTAAAACCCATGTACAAGGAATGTTGATGTCTAACTAGCATATGATTAAAAGCAGGTTAATTAAATCTTCATCACAAATTTAACAAAGCTGTTTTATCCAATGGGCTGCCATCTAGAGGACTAATATCGACTGAAATTTCTCTTAAATTATAATTAATTAATTAGATTTAATTAATGAATTAATATTTGAAAAAAATTTATTATATAACATCAAGTTTCATCCACTACAAGTTTTAAAAAAATATATTTAAACTTGAGTGGATGAGTTAAAAGTATTTTATTAACGACTGAAAATATGAACAAAATATTTAACATATATAGCGAGTGTGCGAACTAATTGCAGAAATTGAAAAAAATAACTTCCCTTCTCATAAATGACAAAACTTTATTAAATATTATGCTGATTGTTTAGTTTAAAAATAGCCGGTTAGCTACGCAAAAAACCCATACATGTAGAATACTGGTAAAAAATTAAGTTTCTGGAGATAATTTTTTTTTTTTTTTTTTGGAGTTTGATACATATTTAGGAATAGCACATACTAATAAAAAGGCGTGAAATAAGATTACATATCATTCAAAGTTATTGACAATGTTATGCTTGAAAAAAAATTTTTTTTAGAGATTCAAATGACAAATTTAAATTAAGACATTTAATAATATACCAAATTCTCTTTTTGTGAAACAGGTAGTAAATCCTCACATTTGTGTTATTTTTCTTTTCTTTTTCATTTACTCTGGAGCAAGAGGAAATTTTATTTTATGTCAAG
>BMAV01013823.1:150750-161120 GCA_019973955.1 Trichonephila inaurata madagascariensis | reverse complement strand
TTAATATGAAGCAGCTCCCCTTATTCCTAACATTTCAGCTGAAAATTAAAAGAATCGTTATATCTATTAAATTATATCCAGAACTATTAGACCGATTCTAACAAAATTAGTTACTATACATGTGTACAGGTTAATATAATGCAAATATATATTATACAATAGTTATTGAATACACACATGACCTTGTGTACGATTTATCAACGGAGAAAAATCTAAAAGAAAGGTAAAAATTTTGAACAAAACTGATTTAATATGATATATTGATAAATCTAGAATCTCTTAGAATTGTACAGTTTTTATAACGTGGGTTCATACCGGAATCAGTCATTTCATCGGTTTCTTTCGCAGTCTGTTCCACTCCTCCAGCAACGCTACTTTCAAGCCATGCATGATTTATGGTGGAGATAGGAAACTTTATATTGTTCTCCGAAGATTAAAATATATTTAAGTTTAAGGACAGGAAATGACAGATGACTAATCCCTTCTCATTCATCTCAAAAAACTAGGTTCACCAAAGAGGGTTTATAGTTGCAAGATTGGTCCTCAAGGAAAAAGCTACTACTCCTACCAACATTTATTAATAATTCAATCTAATTTACGTATGTACATACCTAATTCACATAAAAAGCAAAAACATAGTTTTTACACAAGAACAGTGCTCCTCAAACTTTAAATATCTGTGACCCAATTTTCAGTTATAATTTTTATCTCGCCAGCCTCCTCCCCCATACAAGAACAACGTATTGAATTCAATAATAATGCGCTTTGACGCTAAAGCTTCAATATATGACTTTAAAAAAAAAATTATAAACCAAACAAATTATCAAGATCATTATTAAATTTTGTATATAATTTTATATATGACAAGCCCATGGCAGTCGCTAGTAGTAAACTTATTTTTAATTTAGTATTGATAAATTAGTTATGAAATACATTTTGCACTCCTGATACACTTATAAGTATATCAGTGTAAATGTGTATTTTGTTTTTATTATGTCAGAATGTATTTTGCTCTGTGTGTGCTTCCTTTCAGTAAATTAATAATTATTTTAAATCTTTTATTTTTGACTTTCTGATATGATCGCGCAACACACGTTGGCTTATTACGCCCCTCTAAGAGAGCGCACCCCCACAGTTTGAGAAATACTGCATTAGAATGTTTTTCTTCGAAAGTAGATGCATGAAAATTGATTTGAACTACGCAGTATCAAACTGAGAATGAGAATTCCCATCCTAAGAATTAATATTTGAAAAGGCAAATATGAAAGATAAGACTAATATACGACTATCACGAACTCTTTTTAAAATTGTAGAAAGGAAATCAAATTCACAATCGTTATTATTAAATCAATTATCGTTAAAATAATATTATTTCTGAAAACAAGCAACAAAAACTGTGATTTTATTCACTTACTTTAATAATTATATAGGACAAATATATAAGATAATATTTATAACCTTAAAATTTGAAAAAGTAATTGACAAAAAATGTAAACAAGCTCTTACAAATGTAATTTTTTTCATTTTTTCTCTAAGTGAGTGAGTGAATATTAACGTCGCAATGTTCAGCAACTCGAGGGCTTTTGGCGACGGACCTCGTAATTTTGAATCATGGTCAAGTGACGAGGATGACACCTGAGCTGGCATCATCTCTCCTAACTACCACACCACACCACACCAATGGGAGGACATTTGAGCTGTCGACAGATTCCTACATATCTACACGGTGGATCTTTAGTGATACTGGGCTCGAACTCATGCATGCCAACCACAATACGATACCTTGACCACAAAGCTACCGTGTCCGCATCTTTCTTTTAAGCACAATTTTTTGCTTTTAGGTACACTTAAAAGAAACTATTGCACAATATAGTTTCTCAAATTTCTTATACTTCTTTACAGGATACTTGTACATATAGTGAACTTTTTTTTAGTCGAAGTAGTACATAGTTTTTTTTAAAAAAAAATATTTTTATGCATAAAAAAGGGAAATAAATAAAAATTTTCAAAATTACAAAATGCTATAATTTTTTTAAAGAAATTATCTTAATATTTTACTAAAAAAATGTTTACTATATTTTGTGTATTCTTTTAAATATGTACAAAAAAATGTTTTACATATTTAAGAGATCAAAAATTATGCCCAACATTAATTAAACAAAACAAATTTTAGTTAAAATTTTTTTATTTTATTTCTACAGAATGATTAAAATATCTTTAGTAAAGTCACAAAAAAAATCTAAGCTCTATTGGAAATTAAAGATTTATGTCCAATCAACAAGGAGTCTTAATTTTGACCATTTTACTCTTTCGAGCATGCCCTGGTACATTTAAATTATTAAAGTCGATCAATCATTGAATCAGAAGCAAGCTTAAAAAACGTACAAGGTACGAGTACAAAATTCTGCTAGTGAAGGTCCAGCGTGTATACATAGAACTTTGATAAGCAGGATATTAAAAGTTACGAATCGATCGCTTGTTTGTACCTGAAAAGGAAATAACGTAAATACTTAGATAATAGGCCCATATTAGCCGAAGGGAGGTGCCTTTATTTAATTAGAGAAACACCGCTATCACAAATAAAATATCACAAGAAAAAGCAAGTTCTTCATAATATAAGGAATGAGGTCAGAGTAAGTACGACAGTAAATAAAATATATAAGGGCTAGAAAAATATATACTAGAGAATACTTAATCGCAACATATTAAAAAACACCTACCATCATATGTAGGTGTAACTTAACACTATCACTAAATATGAACATTACAGTTTTAAAATATGTACTACATACTGCAATTTTATTAATAAGTCAATGTATCATGAAAATATATCCATTTCAGCTAGATATATTTTTATATCAAATACCTCTTTAACAAAATTTTGTAGTTCTTTTTTTTTTTTCAAAATCAGATATCATCACATTGTTAACTATACGAACTATATATATATACACTTTTGAAATAGATTTAAACTAACTTTTCCGCTTTTAGGACCAGTAGTAAGTTACAAAACGAATAATCACTACGATTTTTGTTTTTGTAAAAATATTTTTACAGTGCTGAAATAAATCAAACATTTAAACATTTATTCTCAGAATGAATTTTTAAGATATTCTTATCGTTAGATAACGTTGTGAACTGTTATCTACAGATAACAGTTCAAACAAAAGATAAAACATCTTCATAGGCACCGACGAGATTCGAACTCGTGATCTCCTGTTTACTAGACAGGCGCTTTAACCAACTAAGCCACGGCGCCACGATATCAGTGATGAGTTATTGCTTTGAGTAATTTTTGAAAGGTTATTCGATGACATTTATAATTCTACCTGAATAAGATAAAACAAAAATCTATAACAAACATTTAGAAGAAATATGCCTACGTATAAAAACCTTTATTATTTTGATATAAATCGAATAACCAAACACAGAAAAGCACAATCCAAAAACTACGAATAAAAAATTGTTCATAGTTATAACAATACAGAGTAAATACTCTTTTAATGAAGTATTCTTTTTACGTAAAACTCTTTTCATATAATTCTTCGTAAGTAAATTTAATGAAAAATACATTAATCGAACATTTGACTCGATGCGTTGTCTGTTTGGAACATGACTGAGGATAAACTATTGTGATTGGTTGAAGTAAAAAGATGTTTTTGTGATTTGATTTGATTGATTATTAATTTTCCACTCAAAAGCTACATGACGGTTGTAGGGGACACATCTTACAAAATTGATCCACTATCGATGACATCTGTGAGCTGGCACCTCATCCTCCAAACTTCCACACCAAGCCGATGAGTTGACTATGAGACCGGTATCACACGAGCAAATTCGCGTCAGTCATCTCGTTTTCTGTCACCCTTCCTCTCGTCGTACCGGATACAAAGTTGACTGAAAGGGAAATGCTGGACTGTCCGAAGAAGTAATAAAAATCTTTTTACTTTTTTCAATACAAAAATAGCCACGTATGAATAGCGTAATTTCCACAATATCCTTTTTGATGAGTCAACTAGTGGGGATGAGGACATCGTTTTCAAGAGCTGGGGAGATTGGCCCAGTAGGGAATGCCAGTTGGTCATGAGTAAATGATCCAGGTGATTTTTATTCAACACTTTACAATGCTGTCTGCTCCTTATGTAATGTGCGGTAAAAGTTGACTCGCGTGAACGGGCCCTGAACTTCGATGGATTTAATGCACAACCACCCCTCTACACGGCAGGTCTTTTCTAGCGCACACACAAGGTTTCGGAAATAAAAGTAGGTGAAAGAGTTGACAAAGATATTTAAAGAAAAGATGCTTCTGTCAACATAAATACTTATTACGAATATTAAATTCGAATTTCATTTTCGTCTCATTGTGATTTATAGATTTCTTTCTAAAAGTAATTTTTGTCAATAGCCTAGTTTTAGTGACGTTTTTTAGTACGTAAGTCAAGATTGCAGTTGGTACATCGATTGGCGCGAATGTTATTAAAATTCGACTTTAAACTAATAATTTCAATAAAAGTAATAATATCCATCTATTCAAATGATTTTATGCTTCACGTAAATTTTATTATTATGTATGCTAGTAATTGGGTTTTTTCTAACTCTTATTTATTTACGTATATTGTAATTAATTTACCTTTTTAATTTATTTTTCTTATTTTATTAAATTTAGTATTGTCTTTGATTTATTTTTTTAAATTTGTTATTGCCTCTACTTTTCAATACATAAAAAAATTGGAGTTTCCTCTATAATTGCTGTGTGTTAATGGATTAACAATATCGAGAATTTAGATATTAGGGCTTTTTTTTCCTATTAGAAATGGTTGTTTTTATGAATCTGGTGGTATTTATATAGTCCCCCATTATTAGAAATTCGATCCAAGTTGAAAAACATAAGTAAACATATGAAAAGCACCATTAAAATTCTTTAAAACTCCACAGAAATTAAGAGCTAAACAGAAGAAATACGTAACTATTGTGGGGCCTTGGTTTAGTTGGTTAAAGCGCATGTCTCGTAAGCAGGAGATCATGTGTTCGAATCTCGTCGGTGCCTTCGAGAAGAAATTCGTTAGTTTTTTAGAAAGAAGTTACCTAACAAAAATATTATCAGAAATATTTATTTCAAGAACGAATATCATACTTCGATTTATTACAATATCGAACAAATCGGTACAATTTGGTGAATTTTCATTGCAACATGAAACAAGATGGAGTCACGTTTAAAAATCAATTGACATTGTTGCTTATCTAATGATCATGGCATGAAGTGTGAAATTGGAATTTTAGAAGAAGGTACAATGAAAAAGACAAAAATTTAGAAAATTCGTTGACCCAATTAAAATCATTAGGATTCCTCAATTCTAATTACAACTAGTTTAAAAAAACACGGAGGAACTTTTGTCCGTCGTTTTATTATAGTGAAACTTTATGCAAGCATTACATATTTTCTTTCTTTTTTTTCTTTATGTATTTTTGATGATAATTTCACTTATGATTAAAAAAGAATAAATAATTATGCATAATAGGCATATTTTCCCACTTGAGGAAAATAGAAGTTTAAAAAAAAATGAAATGAACAGTAGCAGTTGTATTTCCACACATGTGGGGAAAATGTTTAAATTTCGCGCTGTTTTATAATTTAGTGGGTTACGAGAGAAATTATGGCTGCCGTTTCTGTGAGCATATTGTCACTTTAGCACCAAATAATCTAAGAGAGGTATATCAAAATAGGAGCCCGCCAAAAAATTCATTTGTTTTTTTATTAAATTATCTTTAATTTGATTTATTTCAATTTAGATAATTTTTGGTTAAATAATAATGATGATATCTAACTTTTTTGACAATGATTCTGAAATTAATGTCAACTCGTTTGATTAAGTAACAATACACGACTAACAGAGTCTTAAAAACTTATCCTTCCAAGCAATAATTTCATGCAATGTCACACTTAATTAACTAAATACAAATGCATGCTTTAAAATTGTTACGGCTAGTTATTAACTTATAATAAATCTATAGGACATTCCAAAGGAGTATTCTACTTATCCCGTTGTACAACCATCATAAATTGAAATCACAGAATAAAGTGAGCTAAAATAAGGAATTGTAAATTATCTTATAGTGATCAAGATAATGTGTTTGGAAAAAGTAAGAACAACATACATGATTTAAAAAGTTTTTTAAACGTGAACAAAATCAAAATTATATCATATGACAATATTAGCACGTATTCTTGTCACAACTGCTAGATGGAGCCACCAGATCGAGTACTAGTTCGGTTTCCCTCTGACGGAGGAACGGAAGCCACATGAGAATGAGTTAGTAGGCTCTTTGAGATCTAGTGTGCAGCAACACGCAGGAATCTCTGTCAATGAAATTTTCTGGTTTTGGAAGAAATGGAACTGTATAATATTTTGTAGCTAGAAAAGTATGTGGCTACATGAAGCGAAGTGATCTGATTAAACTATTAAAATTTCTTTATCGTCACTTGGTAATACTATATTATTCATATTTATTTCCACTAAGTAGAATGTCATGTAGCAATGTGTCTCATATGTTTTCTCTCGGTAACAAGCAGTATTAAAGTTTATTTGTTCTTTTATGACTCGCGTAACATCGTTTAAATCGTAAGTAAATATTTGAACATGCATTATAAAAATTCAACGACTCCTATCAACTCAGCAGTGTAGAAAAACCCAATAAGTGCCTGTGTACAGGTAATAAATTATATAAGCCCGGAGATAGAACATTTGTGTTTGTGAATGATTTTTGAGGCATCATAAAATCTAAAATATTGTCACAAAATAATGGAATAATTGTTATAATAAATAACAGAAAAAATATAATGAAATGCGATGAAAAGATCATTAAAAGTTGGTTTCAAATCTGACTATCGTAAAACTTATTACCACTGTAAAATTCAAGTAATTTAATAGAATATAATCATGTTCTAAATAGTATCTGCTATATTTCTTTAAATATTATTTGATCACTATTTTTGTGAACTACTTATTCTGAATTATGTTCTTTATTTGCATTAATTTCTGGAAGCATACCATATATTTATTAATAATATTTAATAT
The DNA here is from genome assembly GCA_019973955.1 of Trichonephila inaurata madagascariensis. Classification (NCBI taxonomy): domain Eukaryota; kingdom Metazoa; phylum Arthropoda; class Arachnida; order Araneae; family Nephilidae; genus Trichonephila; species Trichonephila inaurata. The sequence continues at coordinate 154,044 of BMAV01013823.1, read as the reverse complement.
CTAACACAAATTATTATTTTAACACTAATTTGTTTAAAGAAATAATAATTACGGTTCAAATAGTTAATACTAGATTTTTCCAAATTGAAAAATAAATTCCATAAAAATACCCTGTTAAAATAGTGAAAAGTATAGTTAAATAAAAAGTATCTAATTTGCCGTACGTAATGTAATTTATGATTTAAAACATACAATGTTGCATCTAGCACAGTGATTTTCAAACTGTGCTGCGTGCTCCCTTGGGGGGCACAAGCATATTCAAATGTCTAAAATAAAACATTTAAAGAAAAAATTATTAATTAATTGAAAGAAAGCTAAAACAAATATATATGCATTTTGACATAATGAAAAAAAAAACCATTTTTACACTGATATAACACTTATAAAAGTAGAAAGGAAAAAAAAAACAGTACTATCTTATTTCTTGAAATTAAGTCACTTAAAATATCTATTACTTAAAAGTACCATGAACAAAATTTAATTCTTATCTTGATAATTTGTACGGTTTATATTTAAGGTTATAATGTAGCTTTAGCGACAAAGTACATTATATTATTCTATCCAATACATTGTTATTGTATCGGGGGCGATGAAAATTGTGATTGAAACTTGTAAGTTTGAGAAGCCCTGGTTTAGCTGGATACAAAAATATTGGGTATAAACACACTATCTTTAACAAAACCAGCAACCTATTTTTTACCAACGTCTCTTATACTGTGGTTCGCGGACCCCCGACGTCACTTGACCATGGTTCAAAATTACGTGGTCCGTCGCCATAAGCCCTCGTGTAGCTAAACAGTGCGACGTTGATAATCAATCAATCGCGGACCCCCGGGGGCCTGCAGCGCTTTTGTATGGGATCCGCGGAAGTCTTTCAATTAATGTTAAGAATTTCCGCTTTTCCAGACTCAGAAAGACCTGGTAGAAAAATTGGAAGAAATGCCATCTTATACTAGATCACTAAATTGCCGCCAATGAAAAGTAACTAAAACATGTACATTTCGATTAATAATATTAACTCAAGAAGAAATGTTCAAAATCTTGGGAATCTCTTCCACGTCAGGCTAATAAACTAGACAACATCAAAAATGTTTCGGTCTCAAAAATAGGTTATGAAGTATTTTGGCCCGCTAAACACGAAAGTCACCATACAAACTTCAGATTAGCTCCTGTGTTTTCAAGAAACAGAACTCCTCTTTACTCATATATAGCTGTATTTCCACTCGCCTTTACATTCTGTGCATGTTCTTTGCGATGTTCATTTAAGCGAATAGACGGAAGAACTTGTTTCAGGATCAATTTTTAACTTCTACGAAAGGCGTGTAATAACCCTGTAGGTGTGTCTTGCAGTAACCTAGAGCGTCAGCAGAAAAAAGAACAGGTAGTAGTGCACGATTCAAGTAATGAATCCCTACAGACTAAATTAATCAGAATCGAGGGAACTCGAGAGATGTATTGACTCTCCAAAGCAGAAGGCAGAGCTTCTGGCACCTAGGGGGCAGCAATGGAATCTACTCTAACCAGGCGTCAAGGTTACAGAATACAGGACGCGTGAAAAGAACTACCTTCATTTCTTTAAGAATGAACAAGTGGTTGCATGTATTGATGTCAACGGCTTGGCGAATTTCATGAACATTAAAATATTTACATGTAATGGCATAATTACCAAGAGAGCTTTATCCATATAAAGGATAATGGAAGTTTTCTGAAAATTTTAATCTTATTTTTGTTATTCCTGAAAAAACGCAATTAGTTTTGTAGTTTAATTCCATAAGAGAGATATTTCAACCTCAATTTAAAATAGGATTCCACATTTTCTATCGTTACAGTTATTAAGTCATCATATAAATCGACTGTCATTTTGAAGAGTAAAAATTATACATTTATTACTATTAATTGTGGGTATGTTTAAAACTATAGTACGAATAAATATACATAGAAGATAATATTATAATACTAATTGTATGTTATTATGTAAAAAAAAATATTAATGCATAACGGTATAATCCACTGAACTATAGTGCCAACATACAGGAATATATTTTTACATAGGTGTTAATACGTTGAATTACTTTAACTTTTAAAATGACCTTCATACATTGACTAAAATAGCCTCATTGATGGCTAAAAATACTATAATTAATGTTCCTAAAATATAATTTTATTTTTTTCTCTAAGTAAGCCAATTTGAAAATAATCATTACATCTTTTCAAGCGAAAGTAGAGCTAAAGTGATATGAAAAATAACATGCAAAATTTATAAGGAAAATTTTGCTTACTGTAACAAAAGACGCGTTTTAAATGCTTCGTTTTCACATAAAAATTGGATCCATAATTTGGGTTTGGTATAATAAGGAAAAATTAATTTTATTTTTAAAATCTGCAAAATTAGTTTCAAGTAAAGTGCGCATACTAACACTTCTTTTTTCGAAACTCAATTGAGATATTATTTCTAATCAACACAGTCTTCCTAATCTATGCCACAGGTTTTCACATTCGAGGTCCTTTTTAATTAGGAAGAAAATAGAGAAACCCCGAAAGAAGATATTTCCAACTGCGTGTGACCCAACGAAGAGATCGGGATTACCTAAATGCGAATTTCTTTCTTTCTTTTTTCCTACTATGTTTCCTAACGAACCGGGCTTATTTACTAAGTATCTACTTAAATAAGACTTTGTTGCTTGCAGCATTGCAGATTTTCTCTTTTCAGACGAACTTTTTCCAGATGTACTGAGAAATTTGTTTCCTTTCTTGTAAAGTAAATTATCATAGCATTAAAATCTATTTCTTTGCAATGAATAATAGAAAATTTACAAACGTTATGATTGTATATTACAAAGAAAAAAACTACATAATCTTATAATTCATGTTTAGCAAAGTCAATTTTCATATAAGATCGAAATGCGAAAATATATATTCAAGTATCGAACACCCATCAAAAAGAATTGTCTAATATATATTTTAAATCTGAATATATGTACATATATATATATTGTACTTACGTATTGTACCAACCACCAATTTTTCCAATCCAAGATTTCACCAAATGCTTTAATCGTTATTATTTTGGAACATGCGCGGGAACGGTTTTCGAATATTGGTTGTATATCACGGCTTTTGACGAACTTTCGATTTGGAAAAACTCATCGATGGTATAATAAATGAGTGAGTGTTTATTTACGTCGCATTTTAAGTATCACGAGGGCTGTTGGTTATGGACCTCGACATTCTAAGCCATGATCAAGTGACAAGGATGACACCTCAGCTTGCATCTCCTCTTCTAATTACCACACC
>BMAV01013823.1:28335-90586 GCA_019973955.1 Trichonephila inaurata madagascariensis | reverse complement strand
GTTTCATTTTTTAAGATTCAGTGGCGCTCACAAGGGGGGGGGGGCGGTCCCCAGATCTGGAGTCCCTCCCCCCAGAGTCCTTGATATTTTTTGATTGATTATAATCCTATGTATATAGTACGTTGAATTTAAGAATTTGCTACTAATAATTAATTTTATTAATTAATGCAAATTATTTAATCATTTATTAATTTTTTACTGTTTCTCCCCGAAAATCGACAAAATCAAAAGATATGTTTGGAGCATGATACGAGAATGGTGGACTTTCGCCCCCCCCCGGCCCCGGAAGGTTCCTGTGTGCGCCACTGATAAGATTCAAAAAGTTTAACGCGATTCCTGCTTTAAAATTTACACCACATTACTAGAAGCATTACTAGAAGTCTAATTAGATTTAAAAAGTTCTTTAAATCTAATTAGACTTCTAGTAATGCGTGTGTGGTGTAAATTTTAAAGCAATTTCAGTTATTCCACAAGCAACATTTAGGTAAATTAGGAATTGAATCCACAAAAACGCTTCCTATTTAATTCCTATTCTTACCATAAGATCATCAAGTCCTCATTTTCATTTTTGTGTGAAGATGACACGAATTTTCTACAAAAAATAAAGTAACATGCAATTTTTTTTAATTAATGAAGAAATTAAAAAAATTGCTGGAGAGAAATACAATATTTAAAACAAAACGTGTGTGTGAGAGAGGGAGAAAGAAACAGAGAAAGAGAGAGCTAAAGCATTCGTAAAAAATTATTTTGCACATTTTTCAGGAAAATTTTTTTATGATTTATTTTTAAAAATAAACTTTGAAGAAGTATCGATCTATAAGTTTCAAAAAATCCTTGATGTTTGAAAGAAGTGTAAGGTAGTAATGTGTGTATTCGAATTTTACGTTTTCATCCAATATAATAGTATTTTGAAAAATATCATAGGTATATTTATTTTTGTTACATAAAATGGCATATTTTAGGAAAAAAAGTCAGGATAAAAGATAAAAAAATTCGATTAAACTTAAGTATTTTCTTAAGATTCAAAGAATTACAAAAAAAAAAAAAAAAAAAAAATGAGAGCTAATAACTACAAAGTTGTGTACACAGCTTCATTTCCCCCCCTAAAAGAATTATTTATTTAAAAACATTTTAAGAAAATAAGAAATTTAAGTATGTTTTGATTGTAAAATCTTCCCTACACTTTAATATTTTTAAAATAGAAATTGATCCTTTGTTTTAACTAGTGCGAATTAAAACAATGTAAATGCGTACTATATGCTTCTTATATCAAATATGAATAACTCAATTTTTATTTCAAATTTAACGTTATTTAAATAATTTTTATTAATTAATAGTTAATAAATAAGGGGTTTCAAATTAAAAATATTTTTTTTCAAAGGAAGATTTGTGTACCTAAAATTTTTTCAAATTACCTGAGGCATACACAGTATATTCCATACCTGCATATTTGGAACAACTATTCAAATAAAAATTAGTTATTTCAAATATATACCACTCGAGTAGAATCTTCTACTATATAATTAAATTGCTTTTTTGTTTCAAATCGAATTTTAATAATAAGTAAAATTAGAATGATTTAAATGGAGATATTTTTCTACACTGTTCATAGAAGCTCCATAGAATAGCATATGGAGTAACGGTTCCTAATACTCGACTTCAAACTCATTTAATATCCATTTAACACTTCATAACTATTATTAATAAACTTAAGGGTTCATTTGATGACAAATTTTTTAAAAAATGATTTTAATTTTGAAATAAAAATGATTCCCTATTTGAGCAATGGCGACATAGATTTGATTTGACTACAGTTGTGTGTGTTAGGTGACCTCACAAATTAATATTTTTATCTATTAAGAAACAACTTAAAACTGATGTGAACGAACTGTTATTAGTCTTGACATTTCAGCAATTTATCCCGGTGCTGAAATTATAATCCACCACATTCCGTTTTGCAGAAAAATGAAAAACAATTATCGACTTAGAAATTTTGCTATGCTCGATATCCTCTTTCAAATCTCCTAGCTTCAAAACAAAACGACCAAATATTGATTTCAGTATGAAAATAACAAATCTGAAATCATATTCAAAGTCACAAATCAGTTTGATAAAAATTATCGAAGTTTTAAAGATTCCGGAAAAGTTTAAAATAAATGAAGAAGCACAATTGACGGACGAAAGAGCGTTCGTTTCGAACTGAAGCCTCCCCGCGCTGCACTTCGAGTTTATAGCTTTCTACGACGTCCGCGTCGAGTTTATAAAGGCCCGCGAATCGGTCTGTTTGTTTTTATTCCTTACGCAAGCGTGACGGTTAACGTGTGTATCCAATTTAATCAAATTCGGGGAAAGCAGTTTCGTATATCGTTGAACTGAAACATGGTTGATGCAATGGATTCCCCAGCAAAGAAAACTAAGTCGCCGAAAGCCAAAAAACCTAAAACAAATCCAACTCATCCTAAGGTATCAGAGATGGTGAATGCAGCTATTGCGACGCTCAAGGAACGTGGCGGTTCTTCTCTACATTCTATTAAGAAATACATCGCATCGAATTACAAAGTGGATGCTGAGAAACTGTCTCCTTTTATTAAGAAGTACCTAAAATCTGCTGTCGTGAGTGGTGGTTTGGTTCAAACGAAAGGGAAAGGTGCTAGCGGTTCTTTTCGAATAGGAGGGAGTGCAGCTGGCAGTAAAGAGAAAAAAGCGCCTGCAAAGCCCAAGAAAGCAGCGGCTGTGAAAGCTTCCAAGCCAAAGAAAGCTAAAGCCGCATCTCCGAAAAAGGTAGCTAAACCAAAAAAGGCCGCAGTGCAGAAACCGAAGAAAAGTCCTGCTCCTAAGAAAGCAAAACCCGCTGCAGCGAAAAAGGCAGCTAAACCGAAAGCAGCAAAACCAGCAGCGAAAAAAGCTAAAAAACCAAAAGCAACTCCCAAGAAAGCAGCCGCTAAGAAGGGAAAGAAGTAAAACCCCACACCAGTGTAATTTTTGACTTGTTTTATTTCGAACCATGAGCATCTCAATGTGATCCAGTAATTTATCAGAGACAAATGATTTTAAACTTCTGTTTTATTTTACACCAAAATCCTGAATATTTGTGAACGCGTTACAAATTGGTGTAATGCTTCATTCTTTAAATGTGCATGACCGGTAAAATGTAGACTTTTTGGAACGAGGACTGGTACGTCTTTCATTAACAATATTACAATGTTTGAATACTATTTTAAAATTCTAATGACGTTTGTAAATTTATCAAATTGGGAAATTTTTTAAGCTGTTCTCTCATTAGTATTTCACACTTGAATTTGTTGCACTGATAATACCAATATCTAAATCTGTTTACATTTTTCATTGTATTATAAACATTTATCATCATTATAATTTTATGTCCCAGGCTCTTCTGCTCGCTGTTCTGTATTTTGCTGTTGTGTTTTAAAAATGAGTTAAAAATATGTATAATCGTGGTAGTTTTAATCATTATGCCATTTGAATGTGTTTTGCAATAATCCTGGGCACATTGTATAAGATGTTTCTCATTTTGTTTGATATTTAATAAAGTTATATTTTGTAAATAGTTCTTATGTTGTATTTATTTTTTCTTTCTCTTATTCAGAAAATTAAGTTTTAATTTACTCAAACTTTTAAATAATTAGATGCCTTTTAGTATTTTTAAAAAACTAATCAAAATTGTGTGGTTAAGTTTATTTTGATATCTTGATTTGCTGGAAAGGTTGTTTGATTGGGTAAGTAGTAAAAAGTACAAGTTCTGAATTTTACAGAAATTTTCATGTTATTACTATTTAAAATAGTGAATTTTTAAAAAAAGTTAGTAAGAACATTATTTTAATTACGTTCAATGTTTTAAAATACCTGAAATTTTTATTAAATTCTTGAATGATTTGATGGTTTTTAACAATATGCAAGTTTTCTCAGAAGTTTTTTTATAAAAAAGGTTACTGAAATGTGACATATTACAAACGCATGCTAGATATTTTCTAAAGAGTAAACATAAAATTTTCAATTTTTTTGATGCAAATAACTATAATAGCCTATGTGTATCTTGGATGGTAAATAGGAATTCAATTGTGGATTCAACCAAAAAAATGGCTGATAAGAGGACTTTAATCAAAATGTGGGTTACTTAGCTATTTGATTAAGCTATATATTTCTTTACTGTATATTATTCTAATTATGACTCAAGATCATTTAGAAAGGGATAAATTAAAATATGTATTTTAAATAGCTGTATATACATGCGCTTCTGATAGGAACTCTGAATTGAAAAAATATTAACTGGTACTTTTCTGTGCTTATGTTTATTTTTGTCATCTGAAGTAACTTGGTACTGCTAGCTGAATATAGTTTATTAAAAAAAATTTATTTAATTATCTAAAGTCGTCATAAATGAGAACAATGCAATGAGATAATATATTATACTATATAAGGAAGTTTTACTCTTATCCTTTTATTTATATACTTTCATATTAATCCATGGACTGTTTTCATCAAATCTATGGTGCAAAATGCATTAACATTTGCAAGTTAATAATAGGAAAAGTGTTTTTGCATGCTAAAACAGTAACCTTTATTTATAATATGGAGGAAATATTTGCCAATTATACTGGTCAATGGGTTCACGTGTGCCATTTTTCAAATCCTTTTATCATTTACACTTTTCCACCCTTGTTATTTTCTAGATCTTAAGCAAGATGAAAAAATATTTTTTTCACATAAACATTCATTTCTATAACTTAATTATTAAATTTAGACAGAGAAAAAAACTTAACATTAAATATAAACAATTATCTCAGTAAATAAAATAGAAAATCAGGCATTTTTGAGTGACTGATTTTGAATAATCCTTTTAAAAACTTGTTTGAGTTTCTTAGATTCCAAAGAAATAATGCTATGTTTGAACAACAAAAGGCCATTTACATTAAAAAACTGATTTGTTATAAGATCACTGAGAAACGGCAGTAAACTCAATGCCAACAACCAAGCATGTGCCTTGTTCAGTTGGCTTCACTAGGTGCATGGTTTTAATCTTTTATGCTAAAAATATTCTTTGGAAGCTTGTGACTATTAATATAGGAACTAAAACTTATTTTATAAGAGTATAATATATAAAAAAGTTAAAAGTCAGATTTCTCTGCAGTACTTACACATAAAATTCTAATTTTGCATGTGCTGAATTGGCAATTGTTTTGTTTCATATAATGTCGCCTATAGGTAGCAATGATACACAAGTACCAAATGTGTAAGTTTATATACCATACATTGAGAACTACTATTCCTAACTGTATCATATGTATCAATTTTATGTGTTTAACAAATACCAATGTATTGACTGTTTAAAAAAAATTAGTTTAAATCACTAAGTGTAAAACTGCTATCAAAATTAAGATTTCAATTTATCCAGAATAGGAATGTCTATTTAATTGAACTGAAGTAAACAGAAAGGTAATTTAAAAGAAATGTTTAGCATCTGCAAGATACAGGATAGCTTACTTATCAATCTCTACTTTCAAAACTGAAGTCCTAAGTATAAGTACAGTATTATTTTTGTGAATAAATTTATTTCTGTAGGAAGTATAGAATAAAATTTAAAAAAAAATTACCTATGAAGGTTTAAACAGCGCCACACACACGTTAAACAACATTTTATTGAAAAAGCTTTGTTATGAAAACTACTTATGAAACATTTCAGCATTTGTTTTTTCAAGATGGATTAAATAAATATTGGTATATTGTTAATGAGCAAGTATCAAGATTTTGAAGTTTGATTTTTTGAATTCATTTAAAAAGGGATTTACAACAGTTTCACTGATGTTTAAAAGATATAGAAAAATATCTCTCCACACATAAAATGCTTTAAGTTATATTGGTATTTTCTTATTCTGTATATAAATATATCTAGGTATCCTTACAGAAGCATGTACTTCCTTATAAGCTATTTGTCTTTTATTCCTCTCTTAGAAACAACTTTTAATTGCTGAATTATAATTATTTCATATAAAATCAAATGCAAATCATAAATATTCAGATAATTTTATTATTCTTAATGATATTCTGGAATCTAGAAAAACATATGTGAATAATAAAAATTGGGAAATTAACTACAAATTTTTAGCATAATTAATTTTAATTTGTATTCTTGGGTTTATTACGGTTTTCTATCTTTATGAAACATGGGCAAGTGCATTGAGATCCAGATCCAATTATTTCTTCTCAATAGTGAAATATTGATTTAAAGAGAAGAGAAAATGTTATATTTATAGATATAGTATTCAAATTATAAAATACTAAATTTTGATCAAACGATTTTTTGATTATAATGTGGATTTTTCCGCTGAGTTCGTAAAAAATTTCTAAGTTGGCTCGTAAAAAATTGAAAGTTTAATTTTATTAAAATTTTATAATTTTTTTATTGGGTTTCATATATTTTTATTGCAACCGGCAGTAGCAACGAATTTTGAATTTCCCTCTATTTACTTTCAGCTTTAAAAGTAAGAATTCATTTCACTTCAGTTTAATTAAAAGTTCATATTTTTTTTCCACTTGTTAAATATTGCAACAGTGATAAATTCGTAAACTTTTTTTCTGCTTAAAACTTGACAAATTCTATAATATTTATGCTGCTTTTTTAGTGTTTTGCTTATTTACTGCTGAAATATTTAAAAATTAGTTTAGCTTCGATCTGGACAATTTTACTGTTTAATCAACAAAAAAACTAAACATATAAAATAATTCCTAGTTCGTGGAAAAATAAATTTTGACAAATTTGTGATAAATTTCAATTAACAAAATGAAGTGATTTCAAAAGTCGAAACCGGAAGTTGACGATGGAACGTCTGCTTGAACTTAAGAAAACTTGGCAAAATAACTTCTGAGCTTCTAACAGGTCAAGGTTGAGAATTATGGTTTCTGTAGATGTCATTTTAATGACATCATCGGTACCTGCTAAATTTATTGTAGTTACGCGACGTAGGTAGAAATTTTTTATTGCAACTTCTTGGAATTCCTAAAAATGTAAGATCAAAAATACATTGCCTTTTTGTGTTGGATTCAGTTTGAAACTGATCTTGGAAAATAAATGAAGGAAATTTAATTTATTCTGACATTTTAGAGCGGCACTAATTACTGGTAAGTTGTTTATTTCATAGGATTGTGTTTTCTACTTTTTTAATGTTTTATTTATGATTTGAATTTGATTAGTTTTAGAGATTTCACGCGAGCTATCTATGAAACTGCTTAAATAATAAAAACAGGTGGTTTTCTGTCACATCGGAATTTACAACTTTGATTTTAATTTGTACTTGATTTTACGATTTTATTGATGTTAGCAGAAAAATATAATATTCATTTTAAGTTATTTACTGACAACCAAAATTGATTTTTTTAAAATTCACTTTATAGAATTAATTTATTGAAGAATTTTTTCTTGTTTTGAAGTTTGTGATTTGGGAAGATTTGTAAATTCTAAGTGTGAAATATTCAATTTTTTTGTGAAAACATAAAAGTTTGATTTTTTGAAGAAAATAATGAAAATTTACTGCAATATTTAAAACTAAATTCTTTTTAAAAAACAATGAAGACCGTTTAATCGATATTTATTGGTAATAGAAATTATGATATCAAACACAGCAACTCAAAGAAGACGTTGAATAGAGTTTTATGTTTGTTGTGAATGTATCTTATTGAATAATTTTGCCAATATTCATGTTGGTAATACCTCAGAAAAAGTAGTCCCTATTAGCAAATAATACTGTTGAATTTGTATTAAAGTAAAAATTAGTTGTATTAGATTAGTCGGTACTTGCGTATTTTATCGCAACAATCGCCAACTCTATTAATAACTCACCAAGTTGTCAACCCCGATTTCCTGTGTGCTGTCCGCACTGAATTGGTGACCAGGTGCTTTGTTTCATATAATATCGCCAATAGGTTGCAATAATACGTAAGTATCGATTAGTCTTGCAGGAATATATTATTTTTAAAGTTTGGATTTCATCAATTTTTTTCTAAAATAATAAAATTATAAGATTTATTTTAACTGGAAAAAAAATGAAACATGATTTTGTACATGAAGTTTCTGCATAGTTATTCTGTATAGACATTTATGTGTAAACTCAAAATAAGATAATTTTTTGAATTGTGTGGATAAATATGACATTACATATGATGAATCAGTTATTAGTGTATTTATTGATGAACAACTGACATGTCAAATCTCTGAAATTTGATGTAGAAGTACACTTTTATTATAATACATAACTGATATGCTCCATTGCATTACAAGTTATAAATTATTTTTAATGTTTTATCATACTTCTTTAATAACAGTACAGATCTACCAGCCAAAATGTTGCATTTCTAAGCCAGACGGTAAAAGATGCGCTGGATAAAAAACACATTTTGTTAGCTGTTTTTTTTTGTGTGGATCTGAAATCTGCATATGACTTATTTTGGAGGGAACATCTTCTTCTGAAACGTTCAAATATTGGAGTCCATTCAAATTTGTTTGGAGGGCTTAAGAGTTTCCTCAGCCAACAAATCTGTAGAGCTCAATACAAAGGCTGCTATTCAAAATACGATTCTAAGGACTGGTCTACCACAGGGAGGGGTTTCCAGCTGCCTTCTTTTTAATTTGTATATTAACAACCTAATTGCTGAATTGGAGAGATTTGTTGGAATTAAATGTCTGCTATATGCAGATGATCTAGTTTTATGGACAGAAATGCCTAAATATCATGCTAAGGAGAAATCTGAGGCAATCTTGAATAAAGCTTTGGATATATTTGATCATTGGTGCCAAGATAATGACATGAAAGTAAATTTGGAAAAGACAGTCTATCAGACTTTCTCTCTCGCCTGTCAGTCATTGCAACTGAACCTCTCATACCAAGGAATGAATGTTCTCCAAACAAACTTCTCATATTTGAGCATTAACTTCGATTGAAAATTAACATGGAGACGACACACTGAAATGACTATGAAATGCACAACTAAGAGGTTAAATCTTTTGGAAAGAATTGTGCTGGCTCGAAATGGGGTTGTTCTAAAACAACTCTAGAATTAACATATAACACATTCTGCCGCTCATTACCTACTGCTGCAAGCCTTTGGTTGCAGCATCTAAACAGGTGATTGATATTCTAAAAATGTTCCATAACTGAGCATTATGGCTAATTACAGGAGCTGTGAAAACAACACCAATCCATGCTCTGTTGTTATCAACCCATCAAATGCCTATTAAATCTATTATAGAAGAATGGGCTTTTTTATTATGGGAGAAAATCCCAGAATGCATATCCCTTTGGAAGGATTTTCTATCCTATACCAACAGAAATCTTAAATCACAGAGAGGCTTCCTTCAGAAAGTCATGGCTCTTAAAGGGCTACATAGTTTTCATTTTGAACCAGAAAATCTAATAAAATCTTCCTGTCTGGAAGGTATGACTTTGCACTTCTAACAGAGCTGCTCCATGAGGTTCAAAAGAATTAGATAGCCAAATGCTAAGGATCCTTTCTTTGGAGACTTTCGATACCTTTTACCCTGAGGATCAATGGCTATACGTTTGCATGGGTAGTTCCAAGTTGACAGATAACAGTAATACAGGTGCTGGAGTTTGCTGCAACCTAGTCTCCTTGAATACACCAATAGAAATTCACAGTACTGCTTTTGATGCTGAAATTGCAGCTATATGTATTGCTCTATCTCAAGTTCTTTGTCACACAGATCGTGTTTCCAAAGTAGTTATTTTGTGTGATTCAAGGACGGCCCTCCAAGCAATATCTTCCATCAAGGCACTTTTATCAGTGGATATTCTCAAATTTTAATTGGCGATTTACTTCAATGCCACATAGACATTGCCAGGCTATGGATTCCATTGCACATTCCATTTCATTCCCATCAATGCCACAGTGCAATGGATTCCATTGCACTGTGGCATTGATGGGAATGAAAATGCTGATTGCTTGGCAAAGAAGGGGACAAAAATCTTTCAAACCTCTAACAATACAATTCCTTTTTATAGTGCCAAACGAATCATAAAAAATACTACTGAGAATACTTCTAAATTCAACTAAAAAAATAATCAAAAAGTGTGGTTTAGCAAACTCCTTCATATTCCAAAATGGCCACATGATAGAGCTGCGGTCGATTTTCGAATCGCCACTGGCCACGACTGCCTGTCCAAGCATCTAAACACAATAGGCGTTGCCCAGAGTCCCCTTTGTAAATTATATGACTCCAATGAAGAAATGGATGCCATTCATTTGGCATGCTGTCGTGTACTAAGCTCTGGATCCATGTGGAGCAGATATTGGAAGGCCAGACACAAAATGTGTGATTTATAGACTATACTGTGGACTTGTGTTTATTTTCTTATTTTGTTGTTGTTGTCCTTTAGTTTTTGTCAATATTCTCTGTTTCTCATTTTGTTTGCAGTTGTCTTGTAATCCGCCAAAGAAAAAAAAAACTCCTTTAACGAACATTTCAAAATGTAACAAATATACTGTTTGAAAAGAAAACATAATACATTTTTATTACACATATTATCAACTACATATTTCTTTTTGTAAAATTTCTAATGAAATTTATCTTATCCTAAAACTGTTTTCTTAAATTTGTTCTTGTAATCATTAATATTTGTATATGTATAATCTATATATATGCATTTAATTTTGATATTTTTTCTTTAAAGTTATACAGGTTGTATGTATTTCAGTATACTCTTTTATCTTGGCTTAACTACAATTCTGAACCTTTTTCTAGTTGTCTTCATGTAGTTTTTGTGAGTCCGTTGATATTAGGATAAGATGGGGAAAAAGTTTAACACAATTATTACTGGGAAAGAGAGTCAAATTAAACTTACAACACCCAGTACCAAAAAAAAAAAAGTTTTAAGTATTTTTTTTTGAAAGAAAAAAAAACATGCATTGGATAAGGCTAACAGAATACAATTTTTATTTTTGTAAAATTTAATCAAAGATTTCAATTGCAGTTTTTAAATTTAGGTTTAAAATGGCAAATTCTGTTTCAACAAATGATTTAATCGAAATGACTCCTCAAGAATCAACTATAACAGATGGAGACTCTGATTATGAAGATTTACCATCACCTGATGTAGAAGGAGATGATACAGATGATATTTGTCATAGTGATGGTAGGATAATTTTCTGCATTAAATTTGACAAAATAGCTTCCTTGTTGTACCATCATTATGATTATTTTTGTCAATTTTGATTTTTGTAAAAAGATTTTCGTATTAATAGAAAATTTATATAACTTTAAATCATTCTTATGCAAAAATGATTTAAGCCAGTGATTCTCAACTACTGTGCTTTTGTGTTCTGCCAAATTTTTTTAACCGTGAAAGTTATGGTCATAAACTATTTTCCATAGTGTATTATAGATAAGTAAAATTATCTTAAACTTGTTTTATTATTAGTGTGCCACCAAAGTTTGAAATTGTTAAAAGTGTACCGTCAAAAAAAAAGATTGAGAATCACTGATTTAAGCAATGAAATAAAAGTTGTTTTTAAGAGTGGTTCAGAATCATGATTTTCTGTATATGAAAAACATACACTATATAATTATCTAAAGAAAGTGCATCACATAGTGGAAATGATTTTCTCTTATCTGATACCATTTGTAAAAAGGCATAAAACCTGCATCCTTCCTCAATTGATTTGAAGTGTTTGTCTTAATCATCTTTCACAAAAATAAGACCTTTGATTTAATGTATATCAATCAATTTTAAAATTAAATTTTAAAAAGCCCTTTATTTATTTAATTTTTGTAATAAGTCTGAAATTGAGACTAGTAGAGACATATTTTCTGAATTCAAAGTCAACACAGGACTTGACTAAGGGAAGAAAGGTATTGGCAATCAACCCCTTATGGTGGCACTAGGGGCGTATCAACCACATTAGTGGTATATACATGGCCCCCAAGCTATCAGAGCCCTAATATGTCTAAGCAAAGTCGTAAAATATTAAGGGGTCCCAAAAGAAGACCCTAAGGAATTTTTTTTTTGTACAAGGCCTGTTTAGGATTAGCCATGGCAGTGAGTGGTACTCAAGTATCTTATTAGGTCAAAATTTTGGCCCAAAATCTGGACTTGCTTTGCGTGATTTCAGTTATGGTAGCTATCTAAAACTTTAGAATTTATGTAATTCATGAATAAATTATAATTTGAATTTTTTTCTTTGTAAACATCTTATAACATCACTAAATATAGAAACTTTAGATGTAAAGAATATTGTATTTTAATAGTTTACTTTCATTGTACATTTTATAGAATTTTAATGCAGGATATTTCATTATTATTTCTTTTTCAGTTAGCTTGCTGGATATGTCAGGTATATAGTTAAGTCTATTTTAAATATTATATTACAGTAGTGAGAGATGTTAGAGAGATAACTATTTAATTTTTTACTTATGGTATTCATATGTAAGACTGAAGTAATTGGTATCATTATTCATTTAGTTTTTAAAAGATTAAATCTATTTTGAATTGTAGATATTTTATCTCAGTTGATTCATATAATTATTAGTAATATAAAATTCTTTAAATGTGCCTTGAATCCAATTTTTAAAGTTAACTATAAAATTTTAGAATATTAGGTTTTTGCATAGTTTGTTAAAGACATATTTAGTTTTGTGGTTATTATGAATGTATATTTCTTAAGTCTTCCTAGATCTTAACACATGATTTTTTTTTAAGTCAAAATCTTGAGACAAACTTTAGTGCAACTAACTCCCTTGACTACTTGTTGGATAAATTCTCAGGATTCCCTTTAATAGTGGTGACTTTTATGTTACTTTTATATGCTTTTATTACAATTAAGAGTACTTATAAAATGATACAGGAAGGTATTTTTATACTTCCTATTTATCAGTTTATATGTTTTAAATAAGTATTTGTTATATTTAATTTTGTTAATATTTTTACTAAATTGGATAATTTTATTTTATAAGGAACTATTATTTGTTTTACGAAATACTTCATATAAAATATCCTAAAGAAAATTCTCAAATCCATTTCATTTAATGAATAACTGAAGAGAGAAACAAAAGAAAGTGCCAAATCTGTAATTAAAATATTTTATTTAGGATATTTTAAAGAAAATGTTGCTTGGCAAGTTATATATGTTAACATTTTTCTTTTTTTGATCAGATAAGCTTTGGTAAGAAAATTCCGTTAAATGTAACTTTTTGTGTGTTTGATAAATCTATTACTTTTAATTGATAAGTAATTTTTTTTTTGTTCAATCATCCTTTTAATATTATGTGTTAATGTTTTTGAATTCCCCATTTCCTGTTGAAGAGTTGCAACATATTTACTTAACTTAATCACTGCATTTTTCAGTTCCTACTATTATTTCACTCTCTCTCTGTATATATATATATATATCTTGTTCAAATTTTTCAATCATTAATAAAATACTTTTTATTCATTCACTGAAGTTCAAATACATTTTTTTAAAACTTGTAGTGGATGGCACTTGATGTCAATATAGTTTTTTTCAAATATTCATTAATTAAATTTTATTTTTTAATTTTAAATTTAATCTGTGTTATTTCTGATGAAGTTATGTTTATCTGCATCAGATGGTGCCAGTAAATTTTTCTTATGAAGTAGGAATTGACTTAAAACTTTTTTTTATATATATTACTTATTTCTGAGAAAATCATAACTTTTTATTGTTTACCGTAAAAATCCGGCTTATAACGCGCACCCCCTTTTTTACAATGAAATCTGAAATGTTTGTATACATTGCTTTTACGTTTTAGTCATTTATTCGAGGTATTATCCCAGACTTTTGAAAAAATTGTATACTTCTAGGATTGCAACTTGTAGTAACAGGTGTTGATGGATGAAGGAAGGCAGATGAGCTTGGATATTTTATTACTCTTCCAACGAGAAATTCATTGGGAGTAGTGTATTTAGTTGTATTTGTCAGAGAAATAATTTATGTCTATATTTTTCAGTTCAGATTAGTAGTCTTTTATCCTGTTGTATCTGACAATGAAAAAAAAATAACATATGATGGATTTAATGAGTTGCCTTAGAAATGTAGAACCTGCTAGGGAAATAAAAATTAATAATGGAGTGAGCGGAATCGAGATGTTCAGTATTTTCACCTACTGAAATGGTTGTAAATTAATTTCATTTTTAATATATTTTAATCATGCTATAATTAACACCATAAACTCTTTTTTTTAGTTCATAAAGCAAGTCGTTTCTTTTAAATAAACAGTGTTTCGATACAAATGGAAGTAATTTTTTTTTATGCTCATCTCTTTTGTTATTTTTAAAGCTATCATTTTTATACCCGGCATATAACACACACCCTTAAGTTTTGATCTTATTTTTTATGTTCAAAGTGCACGTTATATGCTGGATTTTATGGTAATATGTAATTTATTTTAATTAGTCAAAGAACATTATATTTCAAGATTTTAAAATAGATTATCTTGATAAAGATATTTCTCTTTTGTTTTAATTTTAATTCTATCTCAACTTTTTTACTTTAATTTTATACTGTGAAAATCACTAGTGCATTTCCTTTCTAATATACTTTGATGGAAGTTGCAGATACCTACTTTTTTAAAGAGGAAAACTAAAATTTTTGGAATAAAGTCTTTTTATTAACTTATATTCTTGTATTTAATTTATTGTATTCTATTGGAAAGATTTATATGCGATATGTGTTAATATGATTTGAGAAAAATAATATTCATTAAAAATTTAGAAGTTGTAATGATTTATATTTTAATTATTGGAAGTTACGTGAGTAATTAATTATATTAGTAAAAAATATCTTGTATATTTTTGAAAATTGAATTATATATCACATTTATAAAATGTTTTTTTAGATTTTACTGTTCCAAGTTTTACCAAAGTTCATGACGAGCCTTTAGCTTTTAAAGATCCATCTGTAAATATGTTAATTCCAGGCTGTCCTATCAACATCAAAATTGTAGATATTGAACGTCATCCTGCAACTCATATGTTGAATCCAAATTTGTAAGAATTCTTCATTATTTAGAATTATGCTAAATATATTTTTTTTTTATCATTTAAATATTGTGTTTAACTTTAAATATATATCTAATATGCATTTTAGATATGTAATAGAATTGCAACATGGTCCTTATCAATGGACTGTAAAGAAGCGCTATAAACATTTCCAACATTTACATCAGCAGTTGACCCTTTTTAGAACTGGCTTATCCATTCCCATTCCTACCAGAAGGTAATTTCATGTTTTTTAAAAATTTTATTTTGTCAGTAGAATAAAACTTTTGACAAATTAAGGAGGAAAAATTGTTTTTGTAAATGAGTATGACAAAATCTGAAATTTGTGATGTTATTGAAATTTAAATGCCATTTTTCTACTGTATGTGATTCATCATATTGTGATATTCTATTGTTTACAATTTATTTTTTAAAAATACATTTGTTACAAGTATTAATTACTGTAATCCATGCATAATTTTAGTCTTTTCTAATGTATACTTATTTATTAATATTGTATGAAAACTTTGGATTTATTTATTCTTTCTAATATCAGACACAAAGCAAGACGAAAAAGTTGTCGAAAAGTTGAACGAAGTCGCCTTCCACGATTTCCCAAGAGACCTGATGCATTACTTACGAGTGATAAAATTTCTCAACGAGCTGTAAGTTATGATGTTATAATCAACTTTTTAAAAAGTAAATGCAAAATTAAAGCGTTTTAGCATTCAGCTTTAAATCTGCTATAATTTTGTATTTTTTTAAAAATTTAACTCATATATTGCTGATGAGTGTGTATGCATATTTTCTAAAAATCGTTGTACATATTTTATAAACTCTTGAGCATGGATCTTAGCAAGCTCTCTTAATACATAAATAACCTCAAAGCCCTTGCATGATGTGCAAAAGAATAAGGGTATTAGCCCAGAAATTCATCTTATAATTTGACCCTGGCTTACATTATAAGGGTCATCACCAGTAATTCTCATATTGCTGTGGTTTACAGTTATTAAGGTTTAATATTACAATTTATTAAGCAAGCTTTATTCTAAAACACAACAAAATAGTTAAACGCTAATAAAACTTTCAATTTCTGTTTGTATAAAACTATTGCTGTATTTCTGATAGAGTTAATTTAAAAATATGCAATGAGTAAAATTATATAAATAATAAATATAAGCTAAAAGTATATCATAGTAAATATAAAATATTCAATATTGAGTGAGTGTATATTGAATTTAAAGTGAGCATAAAACTGAAAATAATGCAAAAATACATTTTCCTGTGTGTGTATATATAAATGCTCCATATGAGAAAGATATCAAAAATTCAAATATTAAAGATGGATGCTTCAGTATTTATAAACATAGTAGACTGAGGATATATATAAAGATTTAATCGACTCTCCAAAACCAGATCTGCTTGTAATAGAAAAACATATTAACTAGAATAAAAATGAGCATTTTTTAAAGGTATTTTATAATATACTCCCTACATTTAAATCAACATTCTTTGCTTAAAATGCCCCCAAAAGCACATGTATTAAAATAGAAAAATTAGGTTAATACTAAAATAATAATTATAAAAGGCAATGGGTGTTTATTCTTCATAAATTTGTAAAGAAGTTAAAAAATCAACATTGAGATATTATTAAGAAACAATTTAACTACATTTGAAACATTTAATATCAATATTTGAATGTTACTTGAAGAATTAGTAAAACTGCATTTAAAATATTTTATGCATTTCAAAAGAATTTAATGAAGCAAGTTCAAAATTACTGTATTTTCATGGTACAAAATTGGAATTATTGTTATTTAAAATTACAACAGATAAAATACTTATAGAATCAAATACTTAAGCAAATTAATCAGAAATTATTCAATTTGTAATTCAATATATTAATGAATATTTGGAACAAAATGACATAATTAGGATTCCTTTCTGAACTTTCTAAATAAATTTGAGTATAAAAAAAGTGCACAGTTAATTTAAATCGATCAAAATTTTTTTTTCATAAAAAAAACTTTAAATATGTGTTTTTTATGCTTAAGTATAAAGTGGAATTAGTGTAGCGTAAGGTCTAAAAGACATTTATTTTGAATTTTGACAAAATTTTATGACAATTAAACATTTATGACAAATTTTGAATATACATTTAAAATTTGTAAAATTCTAATTAGTAAACAGAATAAATTAATACATATAAAACATGATAAACACAGCATTCAATGACAGTGTTCTAAAGTAATTAAGTAAAAAAGTCGAAATTAGTTGTGACGTTGCTTATAACAGATTGATCATCCATATTAATCAATTCAAGGGGATTTTCTATAATTATGTAACATAACCAACCTTAAAAGGTCCACCAACTTTGGACCTTTTTAAAATTTAATCCATTTCACTTCTACCATAATCTAATGGGTGAAAGCATTCTAATAAGAGATAGATAAAGAAAAGATTCTAATGGCTTATCATTATATCAAATAATTATTTTTATTTTCATCATTGTCTCCATCAGATATCTGTGTTGTATTTGTTAAGATCTGCATATACACTCATTGCCATAAAAATCTGTGCACCAAGAAAAGTCGTCAAAATGAAACGAAACTTTATATGTGTAAGTACCACTTTGATATAAGTAAATGATTAGAAAATCAAAGAAAAAGGATCATATATTGCAGAAAAAAAGTACAAATGAACAGAAGTTTTAGTACTCTGTTGGACCCCTTCTAGCGCAAATGAAGGATGTGACATGAGCATTGAGACATTGCATTTGAGACATACAAGTTCCATATGATGTCCTGATACATTTCCTTTCGCAGTTGCTGTAAACATGCCTCTAGTACAACCAAACTCGTAGGCTGTCTAACTTGCCATCCAATATGATCTCAAATCTACTTGATTGGTGACAAATCTAGGGACCAAACAGGCCAGGGAAGGGTGGTAATGTGTCGGAGGCAGTCTTTTGACATCCTTGCTGTGTGTAGCCAACATTGTTTTGTCGAAAAGTGACTCCTGGGAGCCCTGCCATGAGTAGCAACACATGTGGTTAAAGAATGTCATGGATGTACCATTGGGTTGTCATTGTGCCATGGATTAATATTAGGGATGACCGTATATCGTAAGCAATAGCACTCCATATCATCACACCAGCTGTGGGAGAGATGTGTCATTGTAAAGTGAAGGCAGGATTGAGGCGTTCACCACAGGTCCTCCACACATGAATGTGATTGTCATCACTGCTCAAATTGAATCTAAATTTATCATTGAAGACAACCTGGTTCCATTCTATTGCAGTCAATACCGTCGTGTGTAACACTACTCCAAACGGAGGCATCGTTGGGTGGGTATCATTTGCAGCGCATGTAATAGACACCACAATACCAGATGTCCTTCACCAAGATGCCTTGAGATCGTTTGGGAAGATACAGAGGTCCGTAGTGAAAGTGCTGCCTGTGTCTGGATGCAGCCAATGAGGCAGTTGGTTCTACACATGCCTGTGGTATGATGTGTCGGTCTTCTCGATGAATGGTCTGTCAAAGGCATTCTGAGCCTGGTCACCGTGTAAATGATGTCTCTTCTGTCCACTGGTCCCAACACCTCCTCACAATCAAATCAGAACAACCTACTTCATGAGTTACTCACCAAGCTGACCACCCAACTTCCATCATCTTGATGATTCCTCCCCTCCCAAACTCTGACAGCTGCTCATATTGTCTTTGAAGGCTGCATAACGGTCTGTCTAGTACACCCAAACAAACTCTGCTTACCTGTTTTACACTCCAAGGAGAAT
The DNA here is from genome assembly GCA_019973955.1 of Trichonephila inaurata madagascariensis. Taxonomy (NCBI): domain Eukaryota; kingdom Metazoa; phylum Arthropoda; class Arachnida; order Araneae; family Nephilidae; genus Trichonephila; species Trichonephila inaurata. Next base: position 71,767 of record BMAV01013823.1, on the reverse strand, counting down.
GATGTTCAATACCCTCTAGTGGCATTACACAGTGTGCAATCATTTCATTTCTAATCATTTGCCTGACATGCCTGCTGTTGACATTTCTGCCTGACATATACCCTTCATACTAAGTTTCGTGATGACCCCACAATTATTTTTAGGTGCGCAAATTTTAATGGCAATGCGTATATATATGTGAATGAAAATTATATAATATATCAAAAAATAGGAAAAAACAAATAAAATGTATAAAAAATCCAAAGTATTTAAAAACTCACAATAATGTATAAGAAGGCAACCAACTTCTATTCTGCTGCTACAAATCATCATAAAATCCTAAAAAAAAGAACCTTAAAAAAGAATTTTCCGAAAATTCAACTTCTGACTTTTTTAAAAAAATTAATGGAAAGCTACTATTCACAAAGTTAAACATCAAAATTATGTATAGACACATCCTATTAACCAGCATTCAAAGATAAGATGCCAAAAGAGATGTCAGTCAAACTTGGTAGGCTACAATTTGGTTGGTTGTCAAAAATGTAAAATTTCTTAAATGTATAAGATGAATCTTTTGAGAATCTTGTGCATCAATATATATTTATATGTACTGTAATACCTTTACTTACATGAACCCGGAGTTACATGATTTTCGAATCTCTTCAATTCTTCTTTTGTTTGTGAAAAAAATTTGTAAAATTGGTGAAATTGGTAATGTGATTGAAGAAGTTGTCAATCTTGTGAGACAAATAAGTGTTGATAGTGATGATGTTCAAGAACTTCTGGATTCCCACAATCAGGAGCTGACAATTGATGAACTCCTTAAAATATATGAGCAAGAGCAGGAATTTAAAGAACTTGAGTCTTCAGACCCAATTTAATCAGAAGGTCGAATGACTGTTGGGAATTTGACAGAAGGCCTCAGTTTAAATGAAAAGGTACTACAAATTTTAGAAAATGTGGACTCACAATGATGAGCGTTTTTTTACAATGAAACAAGAAATAAAAAAAATTAGCATGCTAAGAGGAAATTTTGCGAGAGTAAAAAAAAATCTTTGAGTCAGCAGACTACTTTGTTAGATTTTATTAAACTTTCAACATCAAAATAACTTCAGTTTGCAATTTTGCATTTATGTTATCTAAGAACTTGTAAAACATTTTTTCCAAAATTAATATTTTCTTTAATTTCTGGCCCCATATAAGAATAATTTATATGTATTTATATATGTGAAAATACCCTGACTTAAACAGTTATCACTCAGTCCCTCCTATTGCCTAAGTTTGGGGTTTAACTGTATATATTGGTGCAAGAAATAAGAGAAATGTAGAAAAATGAGTTTGCATTAATAATTATTTCATAATATGATTTTGGAGAATTTCAGGCAATTTTTATATACTTGTATTAAAACTATGAAATATAATTGAATTTTATACCTTATCATGTACAATTCTGGATCTGAAGATCTGTCAATGCAACTGAAAAATATTTCAGTGAAACCTGATGATTGTTAAAAAAGTTATTTCGACTATTTAACAGAGTTCAGTTATGAAAGTTTTAATTTCATTCATTGATGATATTGGACTGTTTCTGAAAATCTTTCGATTTTACAAAATTTATCTTGTATTTAAATTTATTTTTATTACTCTTTGTTTATCTCCACTTTTATTTTCTTAATGAATTTCTTGAATTGGACATTCTTAGCATCATCAGAATTTATTTTTACTTTCTTAGTTCTTCAATATACTTTTTACTCTGTTGCTACTAATGTTTCTCATTTTGTAATATGTAATTTGTTCAAATATTCATAATTAAATGGGAATTGTTCTTATTTAACATTGGCAAGCAAGTTATATAATTCACAATCTTTTAATTGTCTTCATGCATTTATAAATTCTTCTGGTTTTTATTTTCAATTTCCAAGAAAATGTCTTGTAAAATAATTGATATTTACCTTTTATTTTTTGATGAAATGCTGATAATATTTATTGCAAACAAATACATAGCATGAAATTCTGAATACAAAATTGTAATATGCGTCATTAATTTGATCTAAATCATTTACAACATTTTTTTCATATAATTCATCCAATTTCCTAATGAGTTATGATTTAATTTTATATGTAAATATTGATTTATTCTTCTGTTTTAGGAACAGCTGGAAGAATACTTAAAGAATGTTTTAAGAATTCCTTTATATAGGAACCATCATGAAACAGTATGTAATTACTGTCTTTATTTCTTTAAATATTTTATTGTGTAAAATTATTTAAAGTTTATATGTGTAATAAAAACTTGGCATAAAATTCAATTACTTATTTAACTTGTGTTTCTAAAATATTTTATACATTATGTTTATTTTTTGATAAGGTCTAAAAAGGGACAGACTTTAAATGCCTGTCTCTTATAGATATAGATTAGTGCTTGTTATAAATTTTGGGGTATTAGCAAAAACGTTAATTCATCAAGTAAACTATATAAATGTTTTGTGATTAGTGTAATTGGTATTTTTGTAATAAATATTAGATAGTTTGAAAATATAAAAACATATCTCTTCTTTGTGAAGGAGGTATGTTATATTTTTAAACATAAAATGTATTAAAGTATGTTAAAAACTTCAAAAACATGTAGTTTTATTGAAATGACATAATTTCAGATGGATTTTTTGGAAATTTGCCCTTTATCATTTGTAAGTAATCTGGGTAAAAAGCGAAAAGAAGGCTTGATTCAAAAACGTTCTGGTGGACATAGAATATCAACAGGATGTTTTCGGCTGAAAAGAGGTTTTATTGACTGGTGCGGACGCTGGAGATGGAGGTATGTGTTATAAATTAACATTTTCTGATTTTCTTTTTAATTTGCTCTATTCAGAAAATAAACTTGTGTATTCAAAATTTCCCCCCTAATTATACATATGAGATGAATAAGCTCTGTTTATTTATCTTAAATATGAAAATATACTTATTTTATATTAAAAATGTTAGCTTTAGATTAAAATTGTATGCTTTATTTTAAAAATCAATATTGATTATAAATTATTTGCAATACAGTACACTGGACTATCTTTAATCAGATTATCTGGTTTGTGGATTATCTTTGCACATTTTAGGCTTGCAGAAATTTTTTTTTAAAGTAACATTTTATGCTTATCATGCATGTAAAGTCAATGTTGATGTGAGCTAGAAACTTGTCCAGTTTATCTGATAGTTTTGTGAAATGTGTAGAATCAAATACAATGCTATGGAATCTATTTAATGCAGTTGTGTTGATTGATATGATAGGAACATTGGAATGTTGTTTGTACAATAGCCTTTCAGCTGTCCTCTTTCACTTTCACACATATTCCTTTATTTTTTGCGTTTTGTTTATCATCAGTTAGTAGAATAAAAATTTTCTATTGATTAAAGTGAGTGGTGTGAAATGAAACAATTTCAATGTTTGAACAAAAATTAGAAATAATTTAAAAATTTGACTATAGAGGTTCAGTTAGCAAATTAGCAAATGATTATCAAATTAGAGTACAAACTGAAGGTGATATGAAAGGGAAAAATTCTCATTACCCTTACAAAAGAAATGTGGGTACAAATCTGCACTTTTAAAAAAAAAAATTAAGTCTGAATATATAAACATACAAAGATCTAGATCAATTATTCCCAAAGTGGTCTATATAGAACCCTGGGGGTCTATGACAACCTACAAGGGGTCCACGTCAACAAAAAAATAATTTTGTGGTCCATGAGATGTAAATGAGCTCTACAATAGTGACTCTCATTATACCAGATCGTGACTTTGATTTTAAAAGAAAATTTATTCAAGTGGAAACCAGATTTATTTACTAAATTTAATGAAGTTAATTTGCATTTACAAGGACCATCATTTTGGCATTTCTTGCTAGAATTAAGCCAAGGAGTATAATATTGGACGCCCCAAATTTTTATTGTTTCTCACTTTGTCACACACAATCTGCCAAGAAAAGGTTTTAACTTATGTTCAGTATTTAAATGCCCTTTATTCAAATTTTGAAACTAGGTTTGAGAATGTTTTGACTATGGTAATACCACAGTAGGCAATGAATTAATATTGTCACATTGAAAGGAATTACAAGAGTAACTGATTGTAATAGGCACCAAGATCTTAAAGTAAAGTTAAGAAACAAATATCAGTAATTTTGAAAGTATCAGAATGAATGAAGTACCAGATTCATTCCTCCAATTGAAAGCATTTGTTTTGTTGCTCAGTTATTTTATATAACAATTATTTTAGAAATTAATTCAATTTTAATTTAATTAATATGTTTGTCTTAGGTTTTAAACACTATACTTCACTACAGTTAGAAATTTAAATCTTTTAAAGTAAGTAAAAGTTCTATATACCAGCTGTTAAAAAGACATTTAAGTTGATAAACTTGCAAAAATTCATTATTAGGTAAATAAGGGTCTACCTAAAACTGAAAAACATGGCAAGGGGGTCTGTGAGATAAAAAATTTTGAGAACCTCTCTTTGGGATGAAGCATTAGGATTAATGATTCATCCGATTGGTTCACCCAGTTCAAGCAGCTCTGTGCAATTTGACAGTCAAATTTTGAAGTAGAATGTCTAAATGTGGATGTGAATTCTGCAGAATTGTTTTGTGCGAAATTTCAAGAATTTATTGATGAAATAAGCATTTCATTTCCAATCATATTTATAATACCAATGTGACAGAATTGTATTGAAAATGCCCTTCAAGAAAAACACTTGGTTTGCAGGGGAAAAAAAGGTCATCTTTAAGTCACAAATCATAAGGAATGCATTACCATTATTTGTTGTGGAGATACTTCTGATGACTTTAAAATCAGGAGCGTAGCTACCGCCGTATCAGTCGTATTAATGATATGGGGCCCTCACGCTTAAGGGGCCCAAAATGCATAAGCAAAAACTCGTAAATTTTAAGGAGCCCAGAAGAGGGGCCCCAAATGAATTTTGATACAGGGCCCACTCAGGGCTAGCTATGCCAGTGCTTAAAATGAAACTCATAATGATTGGAAAGGCTATGAAATCTCATTCGCTTAAGGGTATAGTGAAAAAAATTTACCAATTGCTTATTTCAATCATAAAGGGACATGTATGACATGGGACATTTTTCTTTGATAATTCCATGAATTATTTGTTCCTGGAGACAGGAAGCACAAGCAAAAGGCTTAACAGAAAAAACAATATTACTTTTAAACCAATTCCCCTTTACATTAAAATGAATGTTTGTTAGCATCTGACGACAGATTGATTACGAGTAAGTTTCTCCCTCCAAATGCTACAGTCTATGGATCAAGGTGTAATGTCAGCCAAGAAAATGTCACTACAGACCTGAACTTCTGAAAAATTTGATTTATTAAGTTATAACACTACCAAGCAATACTACACTATAAGCAATATTTGTTATTGAATGTTGTAAATATAATAACCTCAGTATGGTCATAGGTGAAATCATCTACATTTTCACTATCATAGCGAAAGATAATACTGTTTGATGAACAATATTCTTCAGATATTTAAGAAATGATTAGAGTTCTTGAACAAACAAAAGAGTTAAAATGTTTCAAAAGTCGAATTTTGAAATGAAAATTTCGAAGATTGGTTTCTGAAGATACATGTGAGATAGAGGTTTCCAGTATTTGACTGATGAAGACATTACAATGTTGTTAAATCTGTGATGATAGTACTGATGCAGTAGATCTACTAAATGAGGGAAATGTAACTTTTCATTCTTCTGCTCTATAATATTCAATACAATAAATATGCCGGGGGTTTTTTTGTTAGATTATATGGCATTTGATTATGTGACACATTACTATGGTTTGTAAAATATGTGTCAATATATGACAAAAGATTAACAGGAACAAAGACTTGGTATAATTTTTTTTTAGCAGTAAATGTTAAAAAGAAAAAATTTCTAGTTTGGTGTTACTTGGCATGAAAATATAAATTTTTATATTTTTGTACTGATGCCAGTTTTTTGTATTAAAGTGTTTTCTTGTCAACGTTTTTCTAGTGTCTGTACAACCCCTTCTGATGATTAATGCAGATAATCGGGAGTGCACTGTATGTTAAGAATGCTTTTGATGTTTCCTTGAATTGTCTTATATGGTTATTTCTTTTCTATATAGATGGCTACTTGTTAAAGATAATTTTGTTGCCTATGTGAAACCAGATAATGGACGAGTTAGAAGTATCTTGTTAATGGACCAAGGATTTCGTGTTGAATGTGGTTTTGTTAGTACTGGCATTCATCATGGATTACAAATTTCTAATCTTTCTAGGTAAAGGGATTCTTTTTTGTTTTCAGTAGTATATTTCAGAATATATATTTATGAAAGTTTTCTTTAATTTTGTTATAACTTAAAATATTTAATTTTTTCTTCTTCATAAGCTGCCATAAAAATGATGAGTTATTATATCGCAGATTAGGTAATTAAATATTTGTTGATTAAGTTTCTGAATATTGAGTAAGTGTACAAATTTATATTTAATTATATTGATTTCTTCTAAAAGTTACAAAGCTCATCGTTTAATTTTTTTCAGCTATCATTATGTGAAGGAAAATGATTTTATATGTGTATTATGAATTAAATATAATTTATTTATCCATGACATCAAAATTTCTTTCACATTGTCTAAGATTGCTCTGAAAATGTTTCTATATTCCCTTAACAATTTGCTATGACAATCTTTATAATTTTACCTATATTTTTTAAGAGTTATGAGAAGTCTTTATTATAATATTTATTAGTTTTTCTCTTGTGGTATTTTTGATGAAATTTCAATTCTTCTGAGAGTTTATAGTATAAAAATAATGCTTGTATTTATTTTAATACAAAATATACATGACTTAAATTAGATTTTAAATGTTACAGTTTATGATGATGCATTTTAATGTGTGTGCAATTTTTTTCCAGACATTTATTAGTTAGGTGTTGGACTAGGAGAAAGGCTAGGGAATGGTCAGAATCTTTACAAGAAGCAGCTAAAACAACAGCTCGGGATTTCACCCAACCAAATCGTTATGGTGCATTCTGTCCAGTTCGAAATAATTCTGAGTGTAGATGGTTAGTTATTAATTTAATTCTTTATTTAATGCTATTGAGGAAAGCTCTATTTTGAAAGTATTAATTTACTTAAAATGAATTTTACACAATAAATATTAACTTTTTTCAGATTATGAAACAATTTAGAAATACGTAAATTAAATAACTTATATACATTTTACTAAATATTAATCTTTTATCAGTTTTATGTATTGCATAGATGCTATGTAAATGGTATTACTTGAAATGTTATATCAGTCTAAAATTCTCAAATGTATTAATGAAATTATACATACTGAATTATCTTTTAAAAAATATTTTTGTTCTAATTAAATTAAGTTTTTATTTTAATATTCTTAATACTCATTTTCCCTGTATCAAGTGTTTAACATAATTCGTCTTTTTAAAACTAATTCAATTTCTAGACATCGACTATATTTTTCAATAAATTAGAATATTATTTGAATATGTTCTGAATATTTATTAGAATGTTATCTGAATATTGTATTCTTGATGTATGTATTATGCTTGATCTGAATATTCATTATTTGTTTCTTGATATTTTTTATTCCTTTTTCCTGGTTAAATATATTTATGTTGAGGTTAGTAGTAATTATACAGCTTTAAAAATGTTATAATTTAAGTATTTGTAATATTATGTAATGCATTTTTTTTGGTGTATGTATTCTAAAATATATACACTTTCTTCTGTAAATATATTGAATGAAATATTTTTAAAGCTGCAACAGTTTTGGATTTTCATAGGTTCATTGATGGTGCTACATATTTTGAAGCAGTTGCTGAAACTTTAGAGAAAGCTAAAGAAGAAATTTTTATTGCTGATTGGTGGTTGAGCCCTGAAATATATATGAAACGCCCTGTAATTCAGGGAGAAATATGGCGTTTAGATCACATTCTTAAAAGAAAAGCTGTATGTTTATACATTTATTCATATTTGAACTTTTAAATTTTTTTAAATTAAAATGTTATTCCTTTTTATTTCATTTGAAATCAATATTTATGACACAGAATACCAAGCATGCAATTTTTTTATTTGATAGGAAACCAATAGTAATGAACATATTTCATAAATACAAGGCTTTAAAAATGACAAATGATTTAAAAAAATTTTTAGCAAAAATGAAGCAGTTAAAAAGAGGGAAGCTTAGAATGATTTGTAGTTTTATTATTTGGTTTTGTAATTAAAAATAAAATAATTTTCTTAAGATTATTAAATGACAGTAAACTATAATTTAATAATTTTTGTAAATTTTATGAATTGACAAATTTTTAATCTCTGTAACTTGAACTGTACAGTATTTGATCATGTTAATATTTTACTCAATTCTTAGAATTGCATTATGATGTTGTGAAACCTTAAAAGCAAGCTATGTGATATGTATAATATATGACAGCAAAATTTAGTTGTTTTGTATTTGTGGCAGGAGAAAAAATATTAAGAAATTGCTTTCTTCATTCATTTTCTTAAAATGCACATAGATGCATTTTAGAATTATAAATATCACAAAAGGGGCGGGGGGTAAATGCAACATAAGTTATTTGGAAAATTTGAAATTATGAAAATAAAGAATTTAATGATTTTTGGAATTTGAATATTTAGAAATATATTCTTCTGAAGATTGAAAAGAAAATGTGCTTTACTCTTCATTTTAAATTCAAATATTATTCAAGTGTCTTTCATTTATTTTTTAAAAAATGTGTTTTTTTTCTCTTTATGCATTATTAAGAATGGATTTTTTTTTAGCAACAAGGAGTGAAGGTTTTTGTACTTCTTTACAAAGAGGTTGAATTAGCTCTTGGAATTAATAGTTTATACAGCAAGCAACAATTAGTAAACATGCATCCTAATATAAAAGTAAATATGCATTTAATTTCCTTAATTATTGAAATTAGTTTCTAAATGAATTTATTTGATCTTATTATTTTTGATATTTGTCAAGTCATACTTTTGTTAAATTTAAAATGATGTATTTGAATTTTTTTCTTTGATATTTTGGAAAGGTTTTGAGACACCCTGATCATGTGACAAATGGTACTTTATTGTGGGCTCATCATGAAAAATTGGTTTGTGTGGATCAAACATATGCCTTTCTTGGTGGTATTGATCTTTGTTATGGACGGTGGGATGATTTCCAACATAGGTTAGTATTTAACAATAAAAATTAAAAAAACTATCAAAAAACATTTTAGTTCATTTCCATGCATAATAATTTTAAAAGATGTAATTTTTTTTTTCTTTTTGAAAATATATCTTTTAATAGTTTTTCCTCAGCTAGCTCGATAAAATTTAAATCCAAAACTTTATTTACTAATTCGATTCTTCATTTTTACAAACATATATGGAAAAAATGTTTTAAAATTGTTTTTTTAATGATCAAAGTTTTGTTTTGAAAGGAAGTCTTGATGACATTTTAAATATGAAAATTAAATTTTGAAGAAAACATTTAATCTACACAAACAGTAGTTTACTGTTCTATTTATATGATTTCATTTATTAAGATGTATTTTAAATTAACTGATCATTAGTGGTAAACCTATACAATTCCAAGTCAGATGTACAATGTAATTAGTAATTATTGAACTCAGTGGTGCAACAGTCCATGAGGGACAAGACCTACTGTGCCCAACTCAGTAAATGCGATCTTTGACTCTGAGGTGCATGAGCATATGTTCCAGTCAGGTGGTCAGTCTGACATGAAACCCCCAGTGTTAAGTTCCCAAGCAAGCTTGGTACTCCTTTATCGACCCACTGAAGGGATGAAAGGCTGAGTCGACCTTGCCCAGCCTGGTATTTGAACCCCAAACCTGTGGTGTGGAAGTGTGATACACTACCACTCAGCCACTTGGCTTCAACTATAAAAGGAATTATTAGAAAATTTGTTTTGGATTTTAAAATATTGTAAATACTATGGTTGTAAAAGTAAAATACCATTTTTACTGTTATACCAACTCTACTTTCTTAAAAATAAAAATATTTCCCCCTCCCCACTCAAATGTTTATCTTTCAACTTCATTTAACATTTACTTGAAGTTCTTTTCTGCATATATCTTGCTAAAAAATGTGTAAGCATTAACATTATTATTCTAAATGTCTGATTTGCAATATATAAAAAAATTGTGTGATAATACATATTTTTTTATTTCTTTATACATATTTTACTTTTTATTTAATGGTCTTTTATTACCAAAACTCTGATAGTATATGAACATTTTTATTTATCACTGGTTTGTATATTGGTATCCTAGTTTCAGAAAACAAGAAACTTTAATTTTATCTTGTTTTATTTGTATTTTTTCTGTATTATGTTTATTGTAATTAAACTTTTTGGATAATATATACATTTATTTATCATGTACTAAATTTCCATGAATCTAATTTAAAGCCAAACTATAAAGAAGAGTATAACAGTATATGTCAAAGTTAAATGGCTATAATACTGTAATAGCAAAATCTTAGCCATAGTAGTATCAAAATAGCAGGGTTAAATATATAATTTTAGGCCAGACAACCTTCCCTTATATTTGCCTATACTACTAGGCTGAAAGGAAGGAAAAAAAAGTATAAGTTATCTATATAAATTTGTAAATATCTAACTCAGGTTTAAAAAAATTAGAAAATACAAAACAAAGTGGGACAGTTTTAAATGCTCAATAATTATACATATAATTACTAAGCGTCTCTGTTGTAAATTTACATTTTTTTCTCTCTATATTTTTTTTGTTTTTAATATACAGTTCCACCATGCAACAATAACTTTACAAAAAAAGTTTGTTAGTGGTTTAGTTATGAAAAAAAACATGCTTTCTAATATATTGCTGATACACTTTTCTAATATAAAATTAATATATCCAAAACTTGTTAGTTTATACAAAAAATATACGCACAATTTAACTAGATGCTAATAAGATTTTTAATGATTCTTTAAAAGAGTATGCATGAGAAAAAGAATTTGTGTGTGTGCATGCAAAAATACAAAATATCAGTTTGCTTTTTTTATGTAATTTTGAGATACTTATTTGATAGAACACTTATATTTTTTCTTTAGCAAAAATTCAAAATAATAGCTAAATAGTTACTCTAACATAGACAGATAGATAATTAATGAATAAGAATAATTTTAAAAATAAAGCTTTAGTACATTATTGTACATTGACAATTTTTTGATGTATAATAAAAGGTTATTAAATTCTATAATTTTTTAAAAAACTTTATGGAGAATGTAATTATTTTCAAAATTTATCTTATTATGTTTATTTTGTTGTCTGTATTATTTAGATACTTAATGTGGATTTAATGAAATAAACATTTTTTTAAAGAATGACTGATCTTGGAGGTGTTGGTAGAAAAACAAGTCAAGCAACTTTAGGTGGGGATGTGAAAGCATTGCAAGTGACACAGTCACCACTATTAAGAAGATCTCACTCCATGTCAGAAATAGGAAATGAATTGAGCATAAAACTTAGTGAGGTAAATTATTTCAAATAGTACCTAAAGTGCTCATTATTAAATTCAAGTGATCATTTTTACTATAGTTGAAATTCAAGAGGTTTCTTTTAATGTTATATTCTAGATTTTGTTCAGTGAATTGTATTAATTATTCATTTTTGAAAAAAAGTAAAACTGTTTTAATATTGTATCAAAACATAAAAAATTCATCCAAATAAGACAATATAGCTGTTAATGTTCATTTTTTAAAAAAAATCACCAAAGCATTTATTGAAAACAAAATAACGCTTGGTAACTTGTTTACTTAAATATACAAAACTAAAAAAATTAGCATGAAATTTATAAAAATGTTTTTATATGTGTAGTAGTTTATGTAGAGTTATATATATAACTATTTGTAGGTAAATGGTTGGTTTCAAGAAAATTGTTTTGAAAATGTTGTGAGAATATCAATTCTTTTTATCTAATTACCAAGCTTCAAAACATACAATTTGAAGATTTTTCTTTTTTAATTTAAAATATTTTTTTACTCTTCTATTTAAACTAAGAATTATTTTAAAACATTTAAATACCTTAGAATATTGTATTATAAAAAGTAGTTTTTCTGCATTAATATTGATTCCTTTGCTGAAAAAGTGATTATTTGCATTTTTATTTAAAAATAAAATTATAAATGAATCTCTAAATTATATTTATTCGTCTACCAAACAATATTACTCATTTAAAGTATTAGAAATAACCACTATGTTGAGTTTATAATAATTAAATTATTTAGATATTATGTGGGTATTTGTACAATTGAAAGTGTTTATTTTACATTTTTTCCTGTAATTACAGTATTTAAAATTGTTAGGTGTTAATCCTCTACTAGATTATTATTTTTGTTTTTTATATATTTTAAAAACTTAAAATTGTTAATGGCAACAGCAGAGATTTTTTAATTCTAAATTTTGTGAGTTGTTATTCATGAGTTTTGGAGAATTAATAACTAGAGAATTAATAATATTATCAGAGTTTTTATGCCATTTTTTAAATACTTTTTGAATGTTATTTTTGAGATGCTAAAACAATAAATTTAACTGAATATATAATTACAATTCTTCTGATTTTGAATTCCATAATGGAACAATTATAAAGGAAACAAATTTTTTTATCAATTTTCTTTCAGTATAATCTATTTTAAGTATTTGATGCTAATCTTTTTATTATTTTTCTCCCCTTTATTCCTTTAAATGTATAGAAATTTTAGATTTGCAAAAATTTCTGTTAAAATTAGTTTATGTATTTGAAATATTTGTTTCCTTCTATGTATTTTTAATGCAATATAAATGTTCGTTTAATATTAAATCTAAATTAGAATTTTCTCCTGCTTGTATGTAACATTTCTTCCAACTAACAATAGCGTTGGAAATTAGTTCGTCATTCTCTCCTTCCCCAGCCTTCCCCTCTTTCCACAGCAGAAAAAAGTAAAACAGATTCGTCTGAAAATGTTGAGCCAATCAAGATCAATATAGAAGTTGCCACTCCTACATCATCTCAGATTATAACTCCATCTTCTGATGAAAAAAAGAGCGTATCTGAGGAATTAGAATACCCTTCATCTCATTTGAAAGCAGTAGACAATGAAGAATGTGCCAAAAAGAAGTATTTGTCTCGGAAATTGAAAGCAAAACGAGTCATGCAAGCTGTGGTAGTAAGCAAACAACTACATTATTTTCAGATTTGAATTTTTAATCATAATTTGTGTCTTAATGATGCATTGGTTTTTATGCTAAAAGATGTGAATTTTTTGTGTTTCAGAAATTCATTGTTAAATTTTTAGACTATTAAAGTTTTGCATAATTAGAATGTTTTATTGAAATTAATTAATCTGTTAAATAAGAGTAATATCTCCTAGAAGTAGTTATGTAGCTTGGTTAATTTTAAATGCTTATGCTACAATAAGAAAATTATCTATACTAATTTTTTTTTTATTGTCATTCCTATTTTCTTTTCACTTTTCGATGACAGTAAAATGGTTTTTTTTATAATGTTACAAACTACTGAAAGTTATTTCATTTATGAGTCTATTTTATTTATTAAAAAAAAGTTAATATCTTAAAAGTTCTAAAATTTTCTTTTACACTTTTGCAGTTACGAGTATTTTTTTTTTCATAATAAAAATAAGAATATTCTTATTTTAAATTTCATTTTAATGCTTTTTAAATTAAAAATTTCTTGAAATATTTAATTTCTTATTATTAAAAATATTAAACTAATTTAATGATAAATTTCTTAGCGTTTACAAGGTCTGAAAAAGCAAGCTCATAATAAATCATTGGAATCCATAACTAACTATGATAGGTAAGATATGTGTCTATTTTTGTTCAAAAATGTTATTTTTACATATTCTGTTAATCTTTTATAGCAATGCAAAAAAAATTTTCAACTTCACTCTTTCTTGAATTAAATAATTAACATAATTTTATGCATTCTATTGTAAATTTTTGGATTAGAGTTATTTTTATAATTAATTACTTTTTGTTTTCTTGTATGTTTCTCCTGGTTTTATGTTATTAATTTATTATTTATTTATAAATGTTACTCTAATATTTTTAGCTTGGATTTGCCTGATTCAGATATGAGAAGAACAAATAGTGAAATAGCTTTAAATGAGTTAGGTTTGCAAGGAAGCCCAAAACTGTGGATAGGAAAAGATTACATCAATTTTATCATCAAGGATTTTGAACACTTACATAAACCATACCAAGGTTTGGGGAAATCGTTTTCATTGCAATATGTATTAAAAAAAATTACCGTGTACCATTTAAATTTCCAAATGTGTAAATTTATAAAATGTAGAATTTCTGGAATATTGATTATCATTGAATTATTTGTGGCTTTCTTTCTGTTCTTGTATTAATTTTGTTTATGTATTTTAAACATTTCATTTTTAATTTTTCATTCAATCATTACTTTTACCAGAAATTGGTTTTAAATAACTCAACGTAAAGTTATTCAGAAAACATGCATGTTCACTGAATACCAAAGATGTATTTCAATTAACTTTGATATTTTTAATTAAATTATTTTTAAAAATCTAATGCATATCATTTTTTAACCGTCTGAGTCCTGGGGTTATTGAAAAAACACTGTCAGAGAATCCCAAACAGTTCAACCGCACTTTCTCAGAATGAGTACGAAGAGCCAAGCAGCATGATAGCGCTTGTTTTATTTTATGTCGAGAAATACCAAGCGGTGCAATAGCGCTTTGTTCATTTTACACCGATGAATCCCAATTGGAGCTATAGTATTGTTTTACCTATTGTAAAATGGACTATTTACATTAAAAAGAACTGTGTAATGTACTTGCTTCAGTAAATCTGAGTGTGCGACTTCAACAATCATTAATACACTGTCAGTTGTCCATTATGTTTGAAATGTACTGTGTTTTCTCGACATAAAATCTCAACAGCCCGATCGCGCTGCTTGGGACCCCAAATGGTTAATATTATTCAACTATAACCTGTTAATGCATAAATTATATTAATGCTACTAATAAAATTTGCTTGAATTGTTTTAAAGGCTTAAAATATTTAAATATATGAAGATTCTTACATTTAATTATAATTATTTTAAACCATAATTAATGATTTTATTTAAATCTTTTTTAGATTTAATTGACAGGCACACTACTCCAAGAATGCCTTGGCATGATATAGGTTGCTTTGTTCAAGGAGCCATTGCTAGGGATGTTGCTCGTCATTTTATACAACGATGGAATTTCACTAAAGTATGTAAAATTTTACATTAGTATACTTTATTGAATAAAATTTTAAAAACAGTTTGTTTCTAGTTTCTTATCAGTAATATTTAAAAAAACAATGTTTAATTTTTTTTAAAAGTCAGTGATCAATAAATGGTTTTTAATGATTAAATGAAATTAATGTACTTCTTTCTTTAAGTATTGAGAAATATCATCCCTATTCTCTGGTTGTGTCTCATGCATTGAAAATAATCAGAAATTATATACTTTTTCATTTCTTATTCTATTTTTATATAAATTCTAAGATTAATTTGGAATGGAATTCTAATTACAGTAGAATGTTGTTTATCCGAACATTTATTATCCAGAGTGTCAAATATACGGACCATTTTTTTTTGTCAACTACATGTACTTCAATGACGACCACAGGGAGAAGATTACCAGCTTTGTCCAATCGATCCCAGGATTTCAAGAACGTGATGAAGAAGATGTAGAAATCTGGATGGCATGTGATGCAGAAGACTGTGGATTTCAAACGCTAAATAATGACAAGATTGGGACTTCTGTGCAAGAAGAATCTGGCCCTGTCGATGATGAAACAGATGAAGATGAGGACAACAACAATAATGAAAGTAGCAAGGGTCCATCAAATGCTGACGCGTTTTCTGCATTAGAGACAGCTATGGAGTGGTACGAACAACAATCAGAGTGCTGTCCTACTCAACTACTGCTGCTCAAGATAATCAAAGACCTTGCAGCAAAAAAACAAAGTTGTACAATGGTATAGCAAAAAATAAGTGATTATTTTCCACAATAAAGGTAAAATTGCTACATTTTGTACCTATTTTGCTTTTTGTTCAAGCATGTTTCCCACATGTAATGATTTTCAGTATAGTGTATGGTTTCATATACTGCATGGATTGCATTTGGTTTTCGGTTATCTGAACGGTGTCCGGTCCCAATTGATTCGGATAAATGACATTCTACTGTATATACAGTTGTTTCCTAGTTTTTTAAAATCCAAATTAAAAATGTTTTTAATTTATATTGGGGTTTTTTATTTTTTATTTTTGAATATTACAAGATTTAGTAAATTAATTTAAATTATTATGTTTTGTTAAATATTATATAAAATTAATTATAATTTTCAAAAGTAAAATTTAAAATACTGTTACCAAGAGATTTATAAATTCTATTCATGAACAAAAAAAATAACTCATTTATAAAGTAAAAAGATAAGAAAATAATAGTTGTAGGCTGAAATTAATTAATGATAATTTTAAGAAATATATAACAGGATTTTTTTTTTTTGTTGCTGCAAAACTGTTATTTATTATTATTTCTTTCCTAAACTTAGAATCTTAGAAATTTATAGCTTAAATATCTATTTTGTATTCTTGTTAATTGTTCTATGATTTTGGTTTTTCTTTTACTAATTTAACCTTTGGCACAAGAGGACAGTTATATAAATTTAAAAATAATGCTTATTTTTGTCTTAAACATACTTTTTTCTTTCATGTATAAATATCATTTATTAATGGGAATAATTAATTTAATTTGGTTCTAATAATTTTAATGAAGGAAGTTTAAGTTAAGCATAATTTCTCGTGTATGAACACAGATGTAGAATTTTTTTATTTTTTATTTTGTAAACATTATGCAATAAAAGTGTTCCATTATTTTTACTTTTTGCCCTTTTATTATTTTTTATTAATTTTAAGTAAATATATAAATGGTTTTTAAAGGACATTTCATAGGAATAGAAGTAGTGTTTCACTAAGTGCATACTCATTTAATGTGATACTTAAAAGTAATCAACAATATTAAATGGAGTATTCATATATTTGTTTATTTTCTAAGAGTTTTTTTATGAACTTGAATTTTATTTTGCTTATTTCTGAAAAATTATTTTAAATAATTACACTGAACTTTTAGTAATAAAAATTAATGTCTCTCAGTTTGAAAAAGCGAAATATTATGACAGATATCCATGGCTTATTCCTAAATCGTATGAAGGATGTGAGAATGTTCCACGCTTGAATCTCAGCTTTAGTAAAAAGTTATTTTGTGCCAATTGCCAAGTAAGTGTAAATGTAGTAAATATTTGTAATAAATTGTGATGAGTGTTAATTATTTTTAGGCTATGTGAACCTTTTTTTGAAATTTATAAACTTTTGAATAAAATTTTATAATACATTTTGTGCAGTATAAATATATTTATTCGGTAAAACCAGAAATAAATACTTAAGAACTCATAATGTAATACAATGAACACATTAGTTCAGAATGAGAAATGTTCTAAGCAGAATTTTCATACCATTGGCTTTTATTTTAAATAAGCTGGTAAACTGGAAAAACAAATTATTTCTGAAAGATATTAATTTGTATATTTTATATGAAAATATAGAAATTAAAAGATATTTATATTGCTTAAGTGAAATATACGTAATATTGCATGCAAGCTGTAAAAAGAAAATTAATATTTATCAGCTGAAATTTTTTTTCTTTGCATGGGTTGAATTTGTAAAAATGAAAATTGACTATGCAGTTAACAAGCATAATAGATTATAATGTTCCAAACTTGGTACATACAACATACATCAAATCTTAAACTTATTTTTTAACCATAAATGCCCATCTTTTTAATCATTTCCAGCAAATTGCAATTAAGCCTCTGACAAAAGAATAATATTTAACAGAAATACTTATTTTTAACAAATGGAAGATGAACATATGCCAAAAAACATGAATATAAATAACAGAAAATCAAAACGTCAGTTGTAAGTTTCAACACTGTTGACTCAAACATTTAATCAAAAATAAATAAACTAGTTTAGCTTAAGAATCGTAAAACCACTGCTAAGTATTTCATAAATATTGCCATAAATTTGTATGTATACACACACATACAGCACCCTTACACTGAAAAAGAAATTGCATTAGTATTAACTAGGGATTGCAATACCAGTATTTTGAGCTATTTATACAATTTTGTAATACTGGTATTCACAAGTTTAAATACCGGTTTTTTGGTATTTACTAGAATTTTTTTTTTAAAATGGTCTCCACTATATGTTCAATGATCGCCAACATAGCAAAATAGTATACATTTTTGTTTTTATGCCATTTTAACGGGCGAAATTAATTAGACTGTGAATATAGATTTACATCGTACAATCGAGAGAAGTGATAAAATATATGAAACATCCTACTAGGTGGGCTAAAAGTATTCTATTACAGTTCAAAGCGATACTGCACATGCGCAGGATTTGTAGTCTGATATTCATTTCTATGAAGTTGTATTGTTGTATTTGTGAAGGAAGTGTGTAATATTTCAATATTTTTTAAATTGGTGAGTTTGTAATTCACATTGTATTTGCATATCATACTTTAGGGTGCAAAATATTTTTCAAATTTGTTATATATATATTCACAAATAATAACCCATAATAATGAATAAGAGCAATTTTAAAGAACATAAATAAATTAGTTGATAATACTTCGGTTTGGTTTCATTATTTATATGATGAAAACCGCAGAACACAGACTGAATAGTGATATTTGCACTTTTTTTGTGTGATTTAAATAAATAAGATGTTCCTTTACTTTTTTGCGATTCTGTATATACTGTTATAATTTATGAGTTACACATTTTTTGTGATATTTACACTCTCTAATATAAAACTGGCAAATAAAACAAAGAAACACTTGTGTTTCCTTTCTTTTTCTTAAATTTCTAATACCGGTATTAAAACCGGTATCCCGTATTATAAGATCTAAAAAATACTGAATACCAGTATTGAACTTTTGGTTCGATATTGCAATCCCTAGTATTAACTGAAGTCAAGTATAAAAAACAAACAAAATAGGTTAGATAACTTGGAACAAACTATTATCAACCATATTAAGGCTGAGTAGAAAAATTATCTTGCCCAAATTAATAATTTTTTCCAATGATTTAATTGAAAATTAAACACAGTTCTGCTATAGTGAACAAAATTAATAAATATAGTGGTGAATGAAATGTGTAATGATCTCCAAAAAAACTATGCAAAGAATAAATTGCCATATGTAAAATAAAGGCATGATGACATATGATTAAAAATTGCTTCTCTACTGAATTTTAAAGTTTTCCTAAAGGAATTGTGTATGTAAATTGCATCAAAGTGTATCTCATCATCCATAAATTACTCGGTGGCATAGCAGTCCATAAGGGCCAAGGCCTACTGTGCCTATTTCAGTTTACGTGACCTTGGGTACTGAGGTGCATGAGCAGATGTTCCGGCCAGGAAGTCAGACTGACACAAAACTCACAATGTTTAGTTCCCAAGCAAGGTCCTCATTTTATTGACCCATCATCCATAATTTTAGCAAATAATTCTTGGTAAACAGTGTTAGTTGCCTTTTCATTTTGGTGCAAAGATGTATAAATTTTCTGCACTGACAGTTCTTGAACAACCAACATAAAATTGTCTGTTTGTAAAGCAAGGATTTCTTTAAAACATCATAATGGTCTGAAGAGATTGCCATTGGGTTTCCTTGATGCTCATAGCGAACCTGAGATGAATTAAGAATTGAAGTTGTTTAAATGGGAATGAAACACTTGTGAATCATATTTGCTCCCTTCATTAATGATATAATTGTTGATAGCCTGCCAAGCAGCAAAGCTGGATTGTATGTTACCATATACCAAATAAGAAATGGAAGTGAAAAGGGGGGAATCACTGCCTCCAATTGGGATTACTCAGAAAAAGTTCTGATTATAAAAGCTTGAGCACTTGTGTCATTATTTAATATGTACCAGCAATCTAAGCAGTCACTATGTCTTACTGCAAGTTCAATAATATGTAATAAACAATTTTGTATGAATAAGTTAATGCTGCGTGTGCTGTTCATAAAATAATCATAAACTCAAACTCAGTGGCACAACAGCCCATGAGGGCCAGGGCCTACTGTGCCCATTGGACGCTGAGGTGCATGAGCAGATGGTCAGTCTGAAGCAAGACTCCCCCCCTCCCCAGTGTTTAAGTCCCCAATCAAGCTTGGTACTCATTTATCAACCCACTGCAGTAGATGAAAAGCTGAGTCAACGTTGCCCAGCCCAGGAATAGAACCCGGACCTGTGGTGTGGATATGCTACCATTCGACTACTGGGCCTATAATAATCATAAATGTAAAACAGTCTTAAACTAAAAAGTAAATTACGATATTAACTGGAAAGTCAAAAGGTTATCTGAAACAATTAAAATAGGCTCTGATTTGATGGAACTCTAGTTTAAACAGTTCTGAACACACAATGTATATGTATAATTTAAAACTCAAAGAAATTACAAAATTAAGACATTATGAAAAACTAACCAAAACAGATTACTCAAACTATTTAGCTTTGGATAAATTGAAAATAAATTTGCAAACCATATGTAAGTGATCAACATACACCACTGTAAATCATATGTGAAATTGCAGTTTATAAAATAATCATAAGCATAAATTATATGAAGCAATCTTAAAATGAAAAAGAAATTGATACATTAACTTAAGACAAGAAGCTATTTAAATTAAATAAAATATGGCCTTGTTTTTTTTATGAAATTCTACCATAAACAGTTCCTAACAAAACAAGAATACCGAATTAAATAAAACCATCGAAGGAAAGAAAAATTAACATTAATTAAAAATGATTTAAACAGATAAATCGAACCAATTTAATTTGGGATAACTGAAAAAAGGTCAAATAGGATTAGCTTCAATCAAACTACATGAAGAATGCATAAGCAAAACTGTAAACACAAGCTAGTTTGCCAAAACTAAAATCAAATTGCTAAGAGAATATTTTTTTTATGAATTATTAAAAAAAAGTAGTTCTGTTACAAAGAATAAGCAAATTAATTAATATGAATAAATATAATATTGAAAATGTGTAATGATCTCCAAAAAATTACATGAAGGATAATTTGTCATATTCAAAAAATAGATATGTCATTGCCAAGACTATGAAAAATTGCTTTAAAATAGAATTTTAAAAAATATGAAGTGAATTTAAGTAAGAAAAATCTCTCTAAGGTACACTGTATCATCCATAATTTTAGTGTACTAAATTTCATGTGCCTAGGTCTTTCCATGTTTGTGCTACATTGCACATACACATAAACTTTTATTATTATAGATGAACATTTTCAAACTGAAAAAAGTATAGCGTTTTTAAATTAGGAAATTGAAATATTATGATTTCCCAATTTTACTAACAAAAAGAATAGAGAAATAGCATTAAAAAAATTTTTTTTACAAAAAGGTTATATTTTTTAATGTAATATTGTGTTGGAATTTGTTAAAAGGCTATGGCAATTTTTTGCCATCTCGATATTGTTTTTTTGTTTTGTTTTGTTAAAGAGTCTTTGTAAACTTTATCACTTGCATTTTGGAAAGTAACTTTGTTTCATTCCTTAATTGTATTCATGGCTTTGAAATTAAAATTTTTATCACTTGTATTTATGTGTTATTTAAAAATATGTGCAATTTTTGCAGATTCTTCGTAGTGTGAGTACATGGTCAGCAGGAATGAAAACAATGGAACATTCTATTCACACAGCATATTTAGATGTAATTCGCAATGCCAAACATTATATTTATATTGAGGTAGGAATGTTTAGTTTCTTATGATATGTATAAAAAATTATATTGTGGAAAGTGTGTTAGATATCTAACACTGGAATTAATAAATAATAAACATTTAATAGCAATCTCTATAATTATAATCTCAATTAATATATCTGTATTCACATTGTCTATAAAAGTTCTTTATATATATATATTCTTTGATTAGCTTTGAGTTTTTATTCTTTCTTGTTTTTGTGCATTATATTGCATAAAGCACCTCTAGTTGAAAACTTCAGTAAATCAAAAAGTACGCAATTTGAGTTACTGACATTTTCAAACTCTTTAGCAGAATGCCAACACAAAGATAAAACCTGCATAACAATACCTCCAACCGTTGGCGAAAAATGGCGCAAAAAGTTGCTTAATGCTGGTATAAAACTAGAGTAACTTGAAAATTGTATTTTTTTCAGGTTTTAAACAGACAATCTAGAAATGAGTTAGCTTTATAAAATGCTAGCTTCATGCGTGTAATATTAAAATTGGGATATCTCTCATAGGTTTTCTAAAATCAGTTTTTCGTAATTTCTCAAAAATGAGATATTTTGACTTACTTAGGTTTTCATCTAGAGGTGCGATATATTTACTCAGCTTTCATATTAAAATGCCTTTACCGATTAAAGAATAATAAGGTTTTTGTCATTTTTTATTAAATATTTAATTTTATGTAGAAATCCTTTTTATTACTAGAAAATGGCTAGTATAGCTATTCTCTAAAAGAAGAAGCTTAGTGTTCTTTATAAATTTTATTCTATTAAAAACTTAAGAAAATTTTAAATTTTAAAAACAAACATTTTTATGTGGCAAGAATAACATAAAAATTTTGCTGAAATGATTTATTATGTACTTGTTGAATTTTTAATCTAATAATGCATATTTATTTTGTATGTTCTGTATTGAATATAAAAATTCATTGACATTTTCAAATGAGTTCAAATATTTTATTTTGTTCTTTAGAATGCTATATTTTGTGAATTTTTTTAGAATCAGTTTTTCATTAGTCAATCTGCTGGCCATAGAGACGTATTGAATGGAATTGGTGAAGCCCTTTTTCAGCGTATCTTATTAGCACACAAGTATGCAGAATTTTATATTTTGTTTAAATAATTTGTAGAAAACTTAAATTTCTTTTACTTTTTTTGCAAAATTAGTTATTCTTTTTATTTATTTTTTTAATTTTCTGTATTTGATTAGCTTTTTATAATTTTTTGTTGTAAATATAATAAAAGTGTCATGCTACTTAAAATACTTAGCATAATAGTAAATTTAGAAATTCAAACAAGTTGTTGTTTACTGGCATTTCAAAAGAACTAAGTAGTATTCAATAATATATTCTTTTGAATATTCTTTTAATGTCTTTTTATACGGTCAGTAAATATTTCACATTCATTGATCAACATAGAATAAATCATAGAACAATTGTTAAATTTTGTTTGTAAATTTCAGTACAAAGATTCAAGCAAACAGTATGTCTAATCTAATTTTTTGTATTAGGAATCCAAAAAGATTAGAAGCAAGAACTTGTTATAACTTTGTAAAAACAAATCTCAATGTTTTTGTCATAATAATTTATAAGGATAATATAAATCAATTTTATCATTTTAACATGAGTTAACCATGATGCTATCAGAGTTAGCTTACTTATTGCTTCAACTACTTATATTTGTTGAAGAATTTTGCTTCAGGGTTTTTTAAAAAAACATGTGGTGCAAGTACTCATGGAAAGAATTCTGATAAAATATTGCAATCCTGGAATATGTCGGTCATATAAAAATGTTTGCTTTGTAATGTAATTTTCCTAAAAAGTTTTGGAATGATTAGTTAAAACTTGTATCAAATGTTTCTTTTTTAAAACCTATTCTTTTTTATGTATTAATTTACTTGTAAATATTAATCCCCAAAAATTACTTTGAAATAGGTTTTAATTACATAGATTTTTGGTGCTACCATTTTGCATTAGTTAAATAGAAATTGTTCTACATTTGTTATTTAATAAGATTATCATGGGTTTCTTTCTTAATTTAATCTTTATATTATACTTAGAAAAGAAAATTTCCCAATAATTTTGTCTTGCCATGAGTTATTATTTTATTATTCTATTTAATTTTGAAATTATTACATGGCATTCAATTTGTTGAAATACAAAACAAATTCCATATTAGATGTTTACTTCAATGGGTTTTTTCTCCCTACATTTAATATTAGAACATCAGAAAGGGTTTCTTTCCAGTTCAATAATGGATTTTATTTAATTTTTTTTAAGGTTGCAACTTTTTTTAATAAATAAATTGTTAAATTAAAATATTTATATTCCTCAAAGTATTGTTTTATGTATTTTTTTTTATATTATATTTATATTTTTGAAATATATAATTTTTCATGTAGCAAAGCAATCTCTTTTCATTCATTACTAATATTAGAATTACTGTATATTTTTCTGAATTTAAACTTAAGTTAATGTTCTAATATGTCTTTTTAAAAAAGAGGGAATAATCTCCAGAGTAAGCTTAAAATTGAAAAATAGTTTTCTTGTTCTGTAAAATTGACAATATTTTTTATTAGTGAATTTTAAATTGACATTATATCTGAATTATCTATTTTATTTTAGAATGCAATGAAAATTTTAAAAAGCATTATTTTTAAAAAAGAATTGAAAGGAACCCACCATATGAAAGAATAAGAATTGTGTGGTACAATAAAAACTGTTAACATAAAAGTTGAGGCTGGATTTTTTTTAATAGGCAATCAAGTGGAAGGTACGGTTATAGAAATGCATGTAAAGGCAATTGGATTTCTTATGATTAATGTTAAGGTAATTGTATAAAACAATGCTTCATTTGGCAGCTTTTGCCTGTAGACTGAATTTTTATTTAGAATATATTTAGAAAGCTGTGCTTTTAACTCACTTTTTCCAAACAAAAGGAATGTCTTTCATACATTAAGCAAAGAATGCGATTGAATGTAAAATTTGCAAATCTGTTCTCTTTTGGCACTGATGAATGCACTTTGATATGTTATGCAGTAAAAACTTTCTACAAGATTTGATTGAATATGCTTTATTTTTATTTAGTATACTGTACGGGAATGGTTCTATGATTTTTTTTTTTTTTTAATGAATGAATCTATTTCTGCAAAATCTTTCTTCCATACACATTGCTTTGAGATTTCTTGACCTTTTTCTTTCTCTACTTTTATCAAAAATATACTTCCTTTTTCTAGTTCTATTATTTTGCTGTTATTAAAAGAAACTCTTGACTGCATTTTTAATTCTTTGTTATTTGCTTTGCATTTCTTCTCTTTCTATTTTCCTATCTGAACTGTTAGAAGCATATGTTGAAAATTTAATTTTTTTTAAAACAGAAACAAAGAAACTTTTCGTGTATATGTCGTGATGCCACTTTTACCAGCATTTGAAGGAGAAATTGGAACTGGCACTGGTACTGCTATACAAGCAATAACTCATTGGAATTATGCATCTATATGCAGAGGACCAGATTCCCTTTATCAGAGGCTGTTGCATGAAGGTAGTAATGATTTTGTTGAAGAAAAAACAATATTTGTTGTGTTTTCTCAAATCATTTATGAGTTTTAAGTGAATATTTCAAATTTTTTTCCCCATAATGACAATTAATATTACATATTTAAAGAACGAAGAATATCCTAGCTAAAAAGAATATAGATGTTTTATTTGAAACATAGTTTGACGTGCTATAAATGTTTTAACTTTTTGTAGTATTAATAACATCAGTTATTGTTTGTTATTGGTATTACAAATCTGTAAGTGAAATTTCATTTGTGTATCTCTTTTTTTCTTTTGTATTTATACAATTAAATTATTTTGTATTTTAATTCATTAAATTTTTGTTATCAATATGTTTGAAAAATCCTGGAAAAAAACTATATTAATAATTTTGTATGCAAAAACACAATATCAATTATTATGGATCTTGTAAAATACATCCTCACCAATCATTGCAAGTTTTAAGTTCTGCTGTTTTAGACTAACTTTTGATGTATTGATTTATTTCATTTATAAAGGTTGATTAAACTTTTTGAAGTTTTTTGTAAGATGTTTCAAGATATGGTAATTTAAAGAAGGATGCTTTGTAAATGACCAGCTGTAATCAGTAATCAATCTTTTGTTCTCTTTTTGTAGTTGGAGATCCAAATGCATATATAACATTTTATGGACTTAGGAAACATGGTCTTTTAAATGAAAAGATTGTAAGTATTACATTTATTTTATATATTTAATCTTGTACTGAGACTAAACTGTGTATCAAATTGCTCTTTATTTGCTTATTGATTGTTGTAAAAAAAATTACTGTTTGAATGGGGTGCTTCTTTTTAGGTTACAGAGTTAGTGTATGTCCACAGCAAATTATTAATTGCCGATGATCGAATTGTCATTATTGGATCTGCAAATATAAATGACAGAAGTTTGCTTGGAAATAGGGATAGTGAGATGTGTTTGATTGTAGAAGACGTAGACTTTGAGAAAACTCTCATGAATGGCAAACCATATGAAGCTGGACATTTTGCATGCAGTTTGAGACGAACACTTTTCAGGTAATATTTTAACAAGTTCTTATAAATAAATATCTAGTTGCCTCAATTAAGGTATTATAAATTTTTGACAATAAATTCTAAAATTATTGTCATTAATTATTATTTTATATATGATTGAAATTTCTCTATTCTCTTTTTTTTTTCTTCCTATTTGACAATTAGGGAACATTTGGGTTTATTAGATCAAGGCAACCAGTCAATTGATATTAGGGATCCAGTTTGTGAATCCTTTTATAAAGAAGTATGGATTAAGACTGCAGCATTGAATACATCAATTTATGATAAAGTAAATACTCTATTAATTTAATATTTGTTATTCTTTATTATTTTATTTTGTGTAGTAATATTTGTAATAAAATTGTGTTGCATCGTGATATATCATGAAATATTACCAGTAAATACTTTATTACATAAGAAATGCAAGTATTTAAAATTTATATTTAAAATGGAAGATAACTTTTTCTCTCTTTATTTTATCATTCATTAAATTCACAAATTACTATTAAAAAACTGTGTGTAAAATAATCAGATTTTTTAAAAATATATTTTATGGAATGCCAGCTGGGTGGCATAGTTGGTTTGGCACTGGCCTTGTATGCTCAAGTTTGTGGGTTCAACCTCAGTCCAAGTCAGTGAATTATCATGTTGCAAAAAATCCAACAGCATCCATGTTGTATACAGCATGATAAAGATCACTAGAGTGCTTGTTTGGCTTGGGTGCTCTTGGCAGAATTAAACTTCTAATGGGATTTCGCATCCTCAGAGCTCAGGTGCCTTGGGAAGGAAACTGGGTATCAAAATTACACTGTGGCAATTAGTATCCATTTATATGGTGACACACTAAAAAAAGATACCAGCTTCCAGGAAATGTACTAGGTCTGCAATGGTAAAATATTTATCCGCAGCCCCATTTGGAAAAAAAATATTTCATGTAATTTCATCTGAAGCTTTTAGACTTTCCTCTCTTGGAATAATTTTAACTGATAACACAAAAATGTGAGACTTAATGTAATGAATTAAAATATCAAGAATTTAATCTGTATTATTGTTTGTATATTTATTTTATAGAAATGTTTAAAAATACAAGTAACCATTGTTACACAAATAGTTTTCCTTATCAATGATTTCATCAATTGCATTTAATTTAATCAAGATCCAGTTATTATTTGAGAACCAATGTTTCATTCAAACTTATTGAAAGATTTTAATATTTTACCACTATTTTGCTTAAGTGATTATATTTTTTATTTAGATAAACGTTTTTAAAGGATCATTTATTACAATACATTTTATATTCTTTCTTCATAGAACTTATCTATTTTTTGATTTCTTGGTGACATTTGTAGGTTTTTCGTTGCATTCCATCTGATGAAGTACATGGCTTTGCTGAATTGAAAGAATATCTTTCAAAACCTAATTTGGCTGTCAGTGATCCAGAAACTGCAATGAGTTTATTATCTGGTGTTCAAGGACATTTAGTCCTGATGCCTTTTTTCTTTTTATGTAATGAAAATTTAACCCCTGGTGCTGGAACTAAAGAATCTTTAATGCCTGTTTGCCTTTGGACATAATGCATATTTCCTATGTGATCACACTAATATTATTTGGGAGAATTTTAAATGTTGAATCTACTTGTATTCCTATAACATGAATCTCAAAATATTTTCATTGTATGAAACTTTTATGATGAGCACACATTTTACAATTGTTATGAAATATATAAGTCTATATGAATTGTTACATTTTGATATCTGTGGGGAAAAATGTGCACAAAATATTTGTACAAAATTTTATGTGGTGTCTTTGAATGTATGCTTTTCACTTAGATTCCCTTGTTATTGAACTCAACTATAAATGTATTTATATATTTTCTTTTAAAAGTCTAATTACATGTTTAAAAATCAGTTTTATATTATCTTTCATATTGAAAGTAAGTTAATTGTTATGTTTTTGAGCTAATCAAAACATATTTTAATAACTTTTGAAATTGAATGTTATGTCTTAGTGTTAATAAGAATACCTTTTTTTTTTAAATAAAATGAATTGTGTATATTGCAATATTGTTCATGATTTAGTTTCATATGCTCTTGTCTTTTTCCTAAGTTCTGGATCATGCAACTGATGGTAGCTACACATGTTTTTTAAATGTCTAGTAAAATTTCCTATTGCTTTTTTATTCATCAATAACATAAAGAAATAATATAAATTAATAGTTATGTAAATAATATAAATATATTAATAAGAATGGAATAATAAGTGGTATGTTTAATTATTTTTTTATCTTTTCCTCAACAAAATGTATTATGGTCTGATTTTGCTTTAATTATCAGTATTCATTTGCACACATTTTTATGTAAAAAATTGCATACATGTCAAAAGTTAATTTTTTAAAAAAAGTCTTTTTAATGCTGAGTATTATTTTGAATCAAAATGTATACAATTTTTGTTATATTTGTATAATTCATTTTCCTGGTATTTTAAGTATATTTTTTCTATTTTATGCATATTCTAATATTTCAGTGTACCTTATTAAGATTCAAAAAAGAAATGAGAGAAATATATATATATATATATATAAACTTATATAAAACTTCATAAGTAATTTGCTATTACATTAAATGTTATGCTTTTAATTTATTGTTTAAAGTATTGCTTTAAATTTTTTTTTTTAATTATGTAGAAAATGGAGCTAGTAAAAATTTAATGTAGTATTTTGGGTTTGCAAATTTGTTACTTAAAGTCTTTTATATTAATTAAAAATCTATGGTGAATTAACAATGAGAAAAGATTACAATAAATATTTAAGTACACCTAAACATGTAAATCATAATAATTCTTAAATTAAAGTACTTTGCATTTATTGGAACATAAATATAAGTTGTACACAAACAGTTGGTTACTAATAATCTTATCTGTATTGCTTTCATTTCGTTCTGAAGGTGCTTAAAATTCTGCTTGAGGAAATAACTGTATTTGCATCTAATATGTGTCTACTGTTTTTATGTTTAAATGTGTATCATAAGTTATCAATTCTTGATATATCAAAGATTTGTTACTGGGGATTTTTCTTGTTTTTCATTAATACAATGCATTAACTTAAGATTGTTATTTATGAATACTGTAAATATATATATTTTGCTGCTGTTTTTCTAACAGTTTTGTGATTTTTTTCCCCCTTGCATTATTAGGTAGAATTTGTTTATGAAATAATAAATTTTTGAAATCACTGCTTTCTAATTGAACCTTGAAGAATTAAATTCTTAAGTAAATTATTAGTTAAACATGCACGATTTGCTAATTTGTGTATTATTGCAATCTTTTTGATGAAGTTTTGCTTCTTTAATGGAAACTAGTGATAATTTATAAGCTGAAAATATTTATAACTTGCATACGTATTTTAAAATTTATAAGCCTTTTAAACAGTTCTGTGATTCTCTTTTAGATGAAAATTTTGATGAAATATTTATGAATAACTTGAATGCCATATATATATACATAAATTTTAGAGCTGTGGTGAAAGCCAGGCATCTGTTTTGGAATCAATTGCCATTTTTATTTTCAAATATATTGAATGCAGTTATTAACATTGTATTTACAAGATATAACTTCAAGGGATAATTGCACATTGAAGTAAAATGTTGCATCTTGAAGTAATTTTATCCTATTTTCCCCTTGGTAAATCTCACAGCCTCATTTTTTTGAAATTTAAATAAAATGGGTTAGGGAGAGGAGGAAAAAAATACTAATTAAAAGTGGCTAGGTTTGTCAAAACCATACTGGCATTTGCATGTTTTTTTTTCTTTGAAATAATAGCTTCAGGTTATGCTAGAATTGGGCTCCTTTCAGAATTTTGGCAATTTTCATTTGTGAAATTGTGATAAAACATAACTACGCATCATAGTTTTAGTAGAATGTATTGCAGATTCCTTCAGAATTACTTTAAAAATTATGTATATATCAGTTATTTTAATAAAGAAACATGTTTTTACTGTATTATTATCATAGAGTATATATATAATATTTCATGAACAGAGAAAGAGAGAGCTTTATGACATATATATATTTATGACAGATAATTTTTTTTTTTAACTTGATATGCCTATGGATCACTTGTGAAAACAATTATATATAATATACAGCATTGCATGCAAGATATTTAATTAAAATCTATTCTAAAGTATGAAAAAGAGAACTGTCGCATGTAAAATTCTGACTTAATATTAAAATTTGTTTACAAAAACTATGTACGCAAATACTATTTACTTGTGAAAAAGTATACTTTTTGTGTACAAGAATTCTTCTGAATGTCTCGTATGTTTTTAAATGTATGTCTTTTAAAAAATCACATGTTAATATTTGCTAAATGTTATTTTATACTATATGTATGAAATGAATTCTGCTATGCAAAGATATTTAATCATTTAGGATGCTTTTTATCTTTTTAAGCATTTCCTCCTAACTTTTGTTTTCTGCATAGCATTCAGATCTGCTTTTTTCCAAGGATCTGTTTCTAGTCTATTGTATATATATTTCTAGTCCTTTCCTGCCATTTTTATAGAAAATTTAACTCTTAAGTTTTTTTTAACCCAGATCACGAGAATAAGAGCACTTTAATTCTTGTATATTTATTTACATATTTTTATTCTCATATTTTACTTGTCTACTTTAATTTAATCTTATTATATTTTATTTTACATTTTATCTCATCCATGAAATATTGAGATTATTTCAGTGCTCAAATGGTTTCATTCTTATTGACAATAATTCGGGTACTTTTTTATATGGAAGGTTTTTAAGAAACGATTGTATATGTCTGTGATATACTTGCTATGTGCAAGTATTTGGGGATATGTAGTTAATTATCATTTAATTTCCTGCAAAGTTATTAAATCTGTATCTATACTTATTATTGTATTCACTGATAGTACTTATTTTAATGTTAGAACTCGGATGTTTTATTTTTTGTGTTAACATATATAATCATTTTATATGAAATGTGATGTAACAATAATTCAAAAGGTATCAATTGAGAAGTGTTTTATGAAATATATACTAATGTTGAAATTTAATTATACTTAATCATAATTTTTAATATTGTGAATTATTCTTAACTATATTTGGTAGAAAGTATGTTATTTATTTTTTACCAAATAATTATGTTTACTTATGTTTTAAATAAATGTTTATTATTCACTTTGTAAACTGCTAAGGAAAGTTATTGCATTTTTTCATCACTGCAAGACCAGAATTGTGTACTATTGTATTTTCATTTGCTCAAAAAGTATACATTTATAAATTTCTTATGTTCTTTTGAAAGACTTTGTGTTAATTTTAAATACATTTAAAGTTTTTAATGAATGTTTGTTACATTACAAAAATTGTGCAAATTCTACTACTATAATACATGAATGTAAAAAATCATACATACTATACTCTTTCAGACAATAACCTCAAGATATTTCTCTTTTTAGAAAATGGTTTCAGGTGAAAATCTTTTTGTTAATTAAACATTTTATTCGAATTTTCTACATGGACATTGCAAAACTTAGTCACATATATTGAATCATTTTTGTTAGTGTAATTCACTAAAGCTTCGTTCTGGCAAAATTTCTCATTAACTCTTAATGTAACTAAATATTTAATTAATGCTCTGGATTAATTTTTACATCAATTATAATATAATGCACACTTTATTGGTTGTGTAATTGTAGAAAATTATCCTTTATTCCTGATAAATTATATTTTAGCTAGTTTGTTTTCTATGAAAGCAAATCACTGTTTCATTACTTATATAATAAAAAAAATTTGAAGGGAAGAGGGGGATTACAATTTATATTTTATGTTTATGTAAATTTGAAGCCCAGTGGCTGAGTGGTAGTGTATCGCACTTCCATGCCACAGGTCCGGACTGGGCAAGGTCGACTGTCTTTCATCCCTTCAGTGGGTCGCTAAATGATTACCAAACTTGCTTGGGAACTGAACACTGGGGGTTTCCCGTCAGACTGACCATTTGACCAAAACATCTGAACATGTACTCTAGCACTTAAGGTCACTTATACTGAGATAAGCACAGTAGGCCTTGGCCCTCATAGGCTGTTGCACCACTGAGTTCAGTTCAGTAATGTAAATTTATTTTGAAGTAAAACTGGAAAAGAGACTTGGTCATTGAGAAAAATAATTAGCACTTAAATTGTTCATTTTACTAATTCAGATTTCATTTAGATACTTAGTGTTGTAAATGTAATTTTATGTTATTAAGTTAAAAGTTTACTCCATATTCTCCCTTCTTCACTTGTAATTTGAGTAAGAGTTAAAATAATGACAAAGATTATCTTGTGCAGCTTTTTTAGGAAAAGGCTGAGTATAAATTTTCTGCTTCTATAAATTTACATTGATTTCTTCAGTTAACTTTTATATGAATACCATTAGATGGTGCAAAATGTAAGTTGATGTATGCTTGCCTTTGTTTCAAGTTGTGTGTGACTAATGCCACCTGATTGGCAAAGACCAGATCAAGGCCCACGAATTTCATCATGACAAAGGGCTAAGTGACGCCTGTCGTTAGCCGTAGCTTTGAACACCAGGCAGGTGACAGAACGATTTAGCTCGGTTTCACTCCAATTTTGAGAGAGGACACCCTGGGGGTGGTCAGTGACCTCCCACCTCTCTTCCCCTTCCACCAACCTCACGAGAGGACTTGTGGCTCGATGGCTATTTAAAGTACCCCATGCCGCAAAGGCACTATACATTTACAAACATTCATGTCTTCTCCGAGATTCGAACCCAGTCCCTACGGTACCACAGTCAGCGTCGCTAACCACTATACCGGTTGGGCGACTTTGTTTCAAGTTACATCATATTACAACATATAAAAAAAAATTAAGTTTTCTCATCTCACTAACTGATTATCCGATTCCTATACAGTGTTTTAAGTAATTGGTACAAAAGTAAACATACACATTAAATGTTTCCTTCAGAATTGATCCAAAAACAATATTGACAATTCATCCAAAATCTGTTATGTTTGCAAAGAGCTATTAAGGAGGCCAAACATTGAGCCTTTAGTGATTATGTAGAAGGTCTTTACTTTCATAAAAATGCACTGAAAGCATACCACTTTTTGTCTAGCTTTAATAATCTTAAAGAGACAGGAAATGAGACCCATTAGGATTGCAGATAAATTTCTAATAACTGAGAAGGAAACAGCTGCTATGTTTAATACTCATTATGCTAACATAATTATTGACCTGCTACTAAGATCTCAAAGGATCGTAACTGCCTACAGACTTGCCTTAATCAACTTTAATTTCACATTTGAATTTCCAGTTCAAAAAGAAAGAACTGCCACACAGAAAGACTGCAAACAAGATAGAATACTACTGGATTTTGTTGTTCATCTTGGTAAGTATTGAAGGTGTCTCTGAAGCGTATTAACCTCACTTGGAGGAGATGTAAAGGAGAAATTATGGTCTGATGGTTCTGGTACAGGGATTTACTCTGGGAACTTTAGCTTGAAAAGTGCTGTTTGTGCAAAATGCACCAATTATGATGCTGAAATATTTGTTATCCAACTAGCTGAGATTGAAATCATTAAAGATGATCTGATAATTGTAGTATTTGATTCACAGGCCACTATTAAAGTGATTTTTTTGGACCCTTTCAAACAATGGACCCGTACTTAGCTATCAACTTGTGATTAATTCTTTGATAGATAGTAGTTGCAATGTCATCCTACAGTGGATTCTCAGTTGTCGTGAAATCATGGATAATAAATTTGCAGACATTCTGGTCAAAGCTGGCTGAGACCTGCCCCAACCTGATTCTCCTGTTTGTTATCAGTGCTGAAGTAGATTATTTAGTAGATTCCCCGACTT
Source organism: Trichonephila inaurata madagascariensis (assembly GCA_019973955.1). NCBI lineage: Eukaryota > Metazoa > Arthropoda > Arachnida > Araneae > Nephilidae > Trichonephila > Trichonephila inaurata. Next base: position 37,419 of record BMAV01013823.1, on the reverse strand, counting down.
GTCCTATATTTAGTGCTAAAAACATGCAGAGACCATTTGTACTAAACTTAGTGATGTAGCAGCTAATGTTGTTAAAAATCATTGTAGCTTTTATTGTGTTTCGGAGCTATATTGGGCTGTCCATCATAGCTTGATGGCGGCCTTGCCTAAGTTTGATATAGGATTAAAAAAAAGTTTTGTAGCATAATTTTGAATTTTACCATTTAAGTATCTGGGAAGTTTTCCTGCACTGTTGTGAATGAATATTGCATTATAACCTACAAGTCTGAATGTTTGCCAAGACAATGAGTTTTCATTATGAATTGTTTACATGATTTAATGAGATGGCAAACCATTGGTAGGCTTGAAGCTGGGAATCTCGAGCAGAAATGGCTACAAGTGCCACTGAAAATGGTATCCACATAGTGAAATCAATTCCTAACAATAATGCTACCATAAGGAAGCCTGACCAAGGCCACCAAAAAATAAAACCTGCACAGGATTAGTTCTTATCATTACATGCATGAAGACATAGGCAGACAACAGCTACTACTCATGATCTTATTGCTGTTTTTGAAAAAGGAATTTTCCAGGCAAACTGTATACTTACATCTAGCTGAAACGGCCCTTGATGCATAGTGTCTCTTCTGAGCGTATCGTATTGGAGAGCCCACCAAGAATGGGGCATGCTCTTTCATTGATGAATCAAGATTCAGCATACAGTGATTCTCAAACAAATCTTCACCTGGAGATAATGTGGAGTTCTGCATTATCCCTCCAACAAAAGAGTAAATAGATTAACTTGGTGGCACAGGAATCCTTATGAGACATATCAAGTAATCAAAGGTGTGCAGTGGTGTCTAATATCACCATACACTAAAAGAATGAGCTCCTTGAGACCCATATGAAGTATTTCCAGGGTGCTGTGGGCCTTTTTTTATGCACAATAATACAAGGCCACACGGAGCTCACATTGATTTTTTTAGAGGATATTTCTTAGCATGAATTGGCTTGGGATGGTTAAGAAAAAGCCATTATACACAGTCACCACCTTCTCAGGAAAAATAGGATTTATTGCCGCAAGCATTTCTCGACAACCTCTTTAACAATATGATGGACCTTTCCAAAGATATAACACATCATGTGTTTTGACTTTTTTTACATAACCTGCATCTTCACAAACAATTCATTGCTTTTCACTGTTATGTTTTTGTATGCTGTCTCCCATAGTAATAAATCTCAGAGCTAAACACTTTGCAATAAACTGAATGTTTCACCAGGTATCACAGATTTTGAGACCTTAATTTTGGACACCAATGTATAAATACACTTTTGGATGTTAAAACTTAACTGCATTTGTACTATCAAATCAAGATGAAACCCTCTGTACTGGAAATTCAACAAAACTATATATTATGTAGTCAAATTTATTTTCATACTGTAAGCTTTTCATGAAATAAAACTAAGTACACAATAGTTCAAAGCATAGAAATCATTACAATATAGATTAAGGCAAAATTTTGTTCCATTTTTACAAAATATCTAAGCATGAAGTTTATTTACAGCATTTCTCTCTGGATTTCACAAGCATGTAAGATAGAACTATAATATTAATACAAAGGAGAGAAAACTGCTTTACTCAACATACTTTCAAATAATACAAATTTCATGAAAAAACTTATACTTAAATCTACTGATCCTGAACTAATTGATATTACAAAATGCAAATAATCATACATATTTACACACATGTGCATTTCTCACTAATAAATATATATATATAAAAACATCAAACTAAATCAAATTGAGACCATTATTTTATAAAAGTCAATGATTTATTAATTAAAAATTTATCTGACAAACATAATAATCATATCTTAAATTAACACTTGTTTATTTTGTCTAAGTATAAATGAACAATTAGAATTTGTTCAAGTTCATAAGTGATGAGGACTCGTAAACTGAAATACAGAATACATTCATAAAAAAGGTGTAATAAAAGTAACTTCATTCTTTGATTCATTTATTGAAATACTAATTTTAAGAATAAAATAAATTCTCTAAGATGGTCTAAGAATAAGAATTTTTTTTCTACAGATATTGCTATTGAAAAGGTGTCTCTAAGTTGCAGTTACGGAGAAATAAAGGCTCCAATAATATTCCAACTGAGTTCTGATTTCACCAATGTTTGTAATTTAAAACAAAGTATTACATGTGAAACTGAATTAAACCCCAAAATTATGTCAGACAAGAGAATTTTGTGGCACTTGTGTACTATACTGTCAATTTCTTTCAATTTGTCAAAGGAAAAAGCATTACCAAATACCATGAACTATAGTCAATAGTGGAAAATTGTTACTATGCATGTACAAGCATAATATTCTTGTTCACTAATATGAAAAAAGCATTTGGCGATGTCGTTTGATTTAGCAAAATTGATCGACTGTATAATATGTATCATTTTGCAATAAAATAATTCCTCCAATTGTTTGCTGGTTTAAATTACAAAGTACTTAGTATTCTATAGTTTTGATCTAGAGCAATATTATTAAAAATTCGAAAAATTTCCGTTTCTCATTGTGTGGAGTGTCAAAACTCATTCGACCATGGTTCAAAATTATAAAGAATATTAGCCATGATAGATGGCTAACAAAGCTGAGTGGTAGCATATCGCGCTTCCATGCCACAGGTCTGGGTTGGGCAAGGTCGACTCAGCCTTTCATCCCTTCAGTGGGTCGCTAAATGAGTACCAAGCTTGCTTGAGAACTAAACACTGGGGGTTTCGCATCAGACTGACCAAAACGTCTGCTCATGGTCGTGAAAACTGAAATGGACACAGTAAGCCTTGGCCAACTATGGGCTGTGATGCCACCGAGTTTAGTTTAGCCAACTATCTTTGATTACTTTTTTTAAAAAATATTATTTAGATATAAATACTGCTTTCATTATTGAAACATTGAATAGTTCATAGGCCATAATATTTAAATGATAACACAAATGTCAAAAAAATAAATAAATAAGTAAAATAAACATAATTAGACAATTTTTTTTTTTTAAAAAAAAAAGGTCATTTAAATCAATAAAAATAACAAACACGCATAAACATAACATAAACAAATTAAAAAATTCTTATCATTTGGCTTACAATTTCATTAATATACTCAGTTAAATAAGTATAATCTCATTACTTTTCATATTTTTCAGTATACATATACAGTGAAAATTGTTTAACACGAAACTAAGGGATCCGAAACATTTTTTCATGTTAAAGGATCTTGCAAAAAAGAAAAAAAAACACATATTCAATTAAATTAAGTTTATTAGAATATATTTTATTCACGTCTAAGTGCATCTAATAAATTGATCGAGAAATCTTCATTTGCTTTGATTGTGAGTAAATATTTTCAAAACAATTGCTTCTGGTAAAAAAATTTCATGTTTGTATAATTCCTTGATCACAAGGCTGCAAGACACTTTTTGCATGCTGAGGTAAAAAGATAAGTTTAATAGCTTTCAATACAATGTTGGTATGTGAGCTGGACAATTATCATTGCAAACTTGCACTTTTCTAGCAAGAATTGCTCATCTAACTTTACGATCCTAATTCCAAAGCCACCTGACGAGAGATTAGGTGTTTTTGTAGGGATGACAGGTAAATGAGTGAGTGAATATTAACGTCGCACTGCTTAGCTACATGAGGGCTTTTGGCGATGGACCACATAATTTTGAACCATTGGTCAAGTGATGTGGATGACACCTGAGCTGGCACCCCCTCACCTAACTACCACAACACACCAACAGGAGGATGTTTCAGCTCTCGACAGATTTAGTATGCGTCGCTGCCCTACATAGCAGGTCTTTAGTGGTACTGGGCTCAAACTCGTGACAAAGCCAGCCACGATCTGATACCTATACCACTCGCGCTACCACGGCCACGATGACAGGTGAAAGTAGCTTAGATAAATAAATCTGGTCCATGTCACATACTGTTCCAAAGGTATTTCAAAGCCAAGTTAGCTTCCTTTCTGTATAAAACATGTGAAATCCATCTCTTTTATTTCACATCCCTCTTAAATAACGCCCCCACAACTGGTGTTTTCCGCATTTTGTTCATTCCTAGAAAGGAAATCTTTTTTGTGTTAAGTAATTTTCATTTTATGTTAAGAGAAAAAAAAGTGCATGGAAATACATAGCAGTTTGTTGGGACCATTGTATTATTTTACGTTAACCAATGTTTTGTCTTAATTGAATTCGTATTAAACGAATTTCACTGTACTTATGTAACAAGGGTAAAATTAATAAAGCTTACAAAGAAAGATTTTAAAAAAAAAACCCCATCTTTCACTGTACTAAATTTAACACATTTCATAAGAACAAATGTAAACAAAAATTCTAAAATTTAGATGCCTCGATAGATGAAATTACTTTTATTTGTATGGATTATACATACAATTATGGTAGTTCATAACTTTCAACAGGATTATTTTTCTGATTAAAACTTCATTTTCAATAAAGAATTGCATACAATTTCCATATAAATGTTGAAAACTATTTCTTTGTGTAATCTTTACAAATTCACTAGTTTTGCAGTAATACTAAATATGTCACAATCAGGCAAAAATTATGGATTTTCCACCTGAGATATTTTAAAGGAATGATATAATATATCACAAAGAAATATCTTCTTCTTTCTATAAATAAATGATTACACAATTTTAATGCTGTTTTAAATTTTTAAAAAAATGGTGCTTACATACTATTGTATCCATGCCAACTTTCAAGATAACACACAAATTGGCCACTCTGATTTTGCTCGTGTTATAGGCACTAAATTGACAACTATGTGCTTCTTTTTATATTTCTCCACTAGCCACCATTCTAAGCCTAACTGTTCGTTGATATTATGACCTGGAATACTAAACTGCAAGTCTGGGATTTAACAAATTCTGAAATAATATAACTATATATAATAATGTCAAATATTAATAATAATAAATAAAATTAAATAATAAAAATTAGCTATTCTTTAATTGATTATTATTTATTTATAATTACTTATTATTTTTCAACAACATGCTATATTCCTGCCAATGTATTTTGCTTTTAGAATTCGGGAGGTTTTTTATTCAATGCCACTGATATGATTGCAATAGTACGTAATGCCGCCGATATGGTTGCAATAGTATGTAAGTACCAAAAAAAAATAATAATAATTCTAGCATAAATAAATTCAATAAATTAAAGTAAAATATCTCAAAATCAAATATCTATAAGCTTGGCACCTAGATTGTAAAATATGCTAAAAAAAACTTTAAAAGCACCACACACACATACAAATATATATGACTATCCCTTCAAATTACTTTAAAAATATAAATACTACAGTTTTATCTATACTTTTACATAAATAAGCGCATACTATAAAATTCTCAATGGCTTTTCATACTCTTTCATACTTAGTTCTAAAATATATTAGCTCATAGATGTTAACAATAACATTAGCTTGTTGATGTTAACAGCAAGCATATATGAATACCTCTATAAAAACTTTTAACTTACAGTTTTTAAGAGTAAATCAACGGTCTGAAAAGAATAACTATTATCTATATCTGGAGTATACAGCAAAATTATGAAAATTAGTCCAAACCTATATAAATCAGATCATTTGAATTAACAGCAAATGAATAATCACATATTGTCTTTATATATCCATTATTGCTAGAAATATATTTCTTTCTGTGGTATTCAAACAAAAAAGTCTATTAGATGAAAAACTATAGTATATCTACATAAAATAAAACCAATATTCTATTTACTTGAAAAAACATAAATAATATAGTGCTATTGAAAAAAACTAAAAAATTTTAATTCATTCACATGTATGAAGGAATATTTATAGTTTCTTATTCAAATAATGCATCAACTACATATTCATGAGTTATATTAAAATGTACACACTAATAAACATTTTCAGACACTAATATCTTATCATTAAATAAAGGAATCATAGCTTTTCTCTAAATATTATACATATACAATCACAAAAGTAAAAAAAAAACTCTACTATCACAAAATTGTAGAAAAAAGTTGAAGACAAAAAAACATATACAAATTAAAGTTGATATAAATTTGTTACAAAATCAACTAAAAAAAAAACATTCATTAGTTAAAATGTATCTTAAATTCCATAAAAAAATCAAACTGGGGGTACAAAAAACTAAATGGGGTACTTACGTATGAAACTGCCAACCAATTCATCAAATGAAAAGATTTGCCAAATACAACAATTTGAAGTCAATAATGAAAAACTGTTCCCACACATGTACAAACACAATCTTGTTCCTGAATTCAATGAGAGCATTTGGTGATGTCTTTAATTTGTCGAAATTGATCAGTGCAGTATAATATGTAAGTACCCTAAATAGAATATACATGATATAAATACAGCATATTGTAAAGTGCCTTTTTTTCGATTAGCAGGTCAGCAAACATATTAGCAAGCCAAGGATATTACAATCTTTCATTGTGAACTCCACCAAACATTGATTCATTCTTGTTAAATCCAGGACCAACTTTTAATAAATTGGTAGCTTAGTTTTATGAAGAAATCATGCTAAACTTTGTATCTTCATAAAATAAAATAAAAATTCACAGCATAAAAAAAAATTATGAATAATTTCAAATATTCATGAAGGGTTATCAGGTACTTTTCCATTTTGCTGGCACAAGCAATAAAGTCGCCAAAATGATACAACCTACACCAAATGGAATACCCCACTCATAACTTTTTACCTGCATATTTTTAAAACATTTCTTAGAAGTAACGTCTTTTTCTTAAATACATCAAAGGTGAAAGAAAAACCAATGAAAACTTGGGTATTGTCTAGAACAGTTGTGTATACTGTGTGTTGTAACCAACAAAGAGATTTGCGCCAGCACAAATGGAAAAGCACTGGTAACTTATCTACCAGTAGCTGAGAAATTTAAATATATTTTTGCCTTCGATATACAAACTGTATTTCATACCAATTATTATGCTGAGTAATTATTGCTGACCAACATATGTGGAAGATTAACAACTATAAAATACTTTGAAGATCACTCATTCATGCTAATGAAAAGTTTGAATACCACAGTTTCGGTGCCTTCCTGATCTTCATTCAGTTTTACACCTCCAGTCTAAATTTTTAAATACTTTAATCTTCATCATCTTCAATGATGGCAGAATACTGACTTATTTCATTTTTCATAATTCTAGTCTATAACCTTTTATATAAGGTAAGCCAGTTGGTACACGTCTCTGATAATTTACATAGTCTTCTCCAAAGAAATTTAATAGAGTTATTTCTTCCTCAACAACTCTCTGCTTGAAAAACCTCCAAGAGGCTACAGCATACACTATAGTACAAATTGGATTACACAATACAACTTGAGTTCCAATGGACCACCAAAACCAACCAACGTAGGATGGATGGCGGAACCAAGCATACAGTCCATGAGATACAAGAACATGTCCTTCTTCTCTATGACTTTGTATAATGTGATTGAAATTTGTTCCAGCTGTAAACATAGCACCTTTCCTCACCAATTCACCGGCAATGCACATAAACAATCCTAAGTATGTCCAGAATGAAAGCTCTTTCAAATGAGGAAAAAAGTAGCACTCTATGAAGAACTCTAATCCACTACATACAGCAGCTATACCATATTCTTTGCTATGGTTGAGCAAGAAAGAATCCAAACTTAACGATTTGGGATTTATTATTGCAGTAGTAAGATATTCAGAAAAATGGAAAAAGCTGAGAAGTGACATGTAATAACCGAATATGCACCACGAACGTGAAGCAAGACGAGTGATAAGAATACCTAAACCAAGAAAACAACCAAGCAGGCCGGACCGCCATGCGACTTTATAAGCATATCCTCTATTTTTATATACAATGAAAATATGTAATTGAATTCCCAGTCCATAAACAATTGACATAACAATCCAATAATCCTCCACGACTAATTTTAAAGTTCGATTTATGTAACCAAGACATGGCAATAGAAGAACAGTTAAATTGACACAAAAACAATATAAACTTATTCGACCGTTCGTGCTGATAGCCATGTTGATGGGAATTTTTTGAATGAATTAAATTGTTTATTTTTCACGCATAAACATCATCTTAGAGTTGCCAACATATCCATTGAATCCTCTTTAATGAATCTGAAATTGCCAGATTTAGTTACTAAAGTGAACTAAAATAATATTGTCCAAATTAAAAAATACAGCTTAATATCAGTTTTGCAGTTAAATTTCCCCCTAGTATCGATTCATATACTGGTATTTTTATTTTAATATTCAACTGTGTACTCGGATCTACATTTTGACATTTTAAAAGAAATATCATTTGCTTAAAAATTAGTGCCAGCCCAAAGTTCATTCAGACAAGTTTAAATAAATTTTTTCAACAATTTAAGCGGATTTCTGGTACAAACAAAAATTTGTTGAAATGGACTAATTTTTAATTTGATTTAACTCTTTTTTGTTTTAATAATGTTGCTCTTTGAAGCTGCACGTGGCCTATTGACAAAGGACCGATTAATTTAGAGCCCCAGTCTAGAGACAAGGTTGAAACATAAGAGCGCACTCCACTCTCCAAATTCACTTACAACTCCAACGTAAGGACATACCTCCACGACAAATAAAACGTGCATCAAACTCTCTACAAAGCGAGACTTCTTTAATAAGCGAGAAATAATTCTTTAGATTCATAATTTTATTCTAATATATTCTGAGATACTCCGAAATATTTATTAGATGCCCCATATCAAAGTTGATTTCTGATCATACACAGTACCGTTTCTTTGCAAAATTAAACTGTGACTGTGAAATATCAGAAAGTGTATCAAGAAAAATTCTACAAAAGATTGAGTAACTTTTATATGGAATGCTTTGACACTTCTGGAAATCATAATTTATCAAATATTATAAGTTGTTAATTAAAGCTCTGTAGGGAAGATTCGAACCGGGCACCTTCCGTTCCGAACGTCAGTACTTAATCGATCAGACTGTTGGAGATTAGAACTCGGTACCTTCTGATTCGTAAGCACGTAACA